>QEPC01004588.1:1596623-1611638 GCA_003113815.1 Sphenodon punctatus | reverse complement strand
TTGGCTTTTGGTTTCAGCTGCTTGTATAAGCTTAGCTGACCAGTACATCCAAGTTGATAAATGTTACCTTGTATCTTTCTTGTCCATGTAAGATTCCCAAGAGTTCTGCTGGGAATTTCTTGCAGAAGATACATTTCTTCATCAGTAGCTCATAAAACATTTTTTCTCCATTCCTGTCCTCTGAGAAAGCTCATGGTGCAATGTGTAAAATGTCAGAAATAATTAAGAAAAATGCTGATGTGCAGCATGGCAGAGAATTATACTTTTTGGTGATGTCTGCTTTCATCATTTACAGCAGGTCCCTTGGCAGATATAAATACAGACTTTACTACCTCATTTAAGATGATGATGTGTTGAATCAATGTTGGTGAAGAGTGCATTTTTGGAGCACTGGGCAAGGAAATAAAGAGGACATGCATTCAATACAGAATATGTCATCAATATAGAAAATCAAAAACTTTGCACAATATGTATTTGCCTGTAGAAAATATTAAGATGCACGCAGAGCTCCAAAGGCAGTATAATTGCAATGATTAAGCCAAACAGCTTCTTTGATCTTAGCAAAAAATTGCTCTTGTAATAATTTGGGTGTATTCCCTTACAGGAGTTTCCTGCAGAGCACTGCAGAGCAGTGACATAACCTATACAGACAGACTGAGGAGAACTAGACTCATCCCAAAGAGCTCAACCATTTTCCTAAGGATAGTTTTCCATGTTCTCTACACCAGGAACATGTGTGTGAAACCTGTGTATTCACTGGTCTGCCTGCACTAACTCTGGGCTGAGCTTTGTTGGGAGTTGGGGTTCTGTCTGCTAGTAGCAGCATTGGTAGCTCCCAAACCAGGGCTGCTGAAAGCAAGCTGGCTGCTTTCTCCAGTCCACCTCCAACAGCCCCGGCCTAGGAAAGTTCAACATGGCTGTCTGTACATTGGGAAGAGACTGCACTGCAGCTTGCCAGGAAGCAGTGCTGATCCATGGCAGGTGAAAGCCCTCACCTCCCTCCAGTTCACCAGCAGCATTTCCTGCCAAGCTAGAGAAGACTACAGCTTGCCAAAGATCAGAGCTGATCCCCTGCCCACTGCAGCCTTCTCTAGTCTGCCCAGAGAAGACTGGGGGTCTGTTGCTTCTCACAGTTGACTATGTGGTAGCCAAAACTCAGGCACTAGATTTTTCAGGAGCATAGCCATCAAAAGCTGCAGTGGCCTTCTGTAATTTCAGTCAGTTCCAGGGAAACGAAATTGGAATGTAAATTCATTCTGAGGAATGGATCAAACAACTGGATTCTGTCTGAAATGGAATCTGGTCAAAAATAAATTCCACCACTAGACATGGACTTGCTCATGTGGAGCATCATGACATCATATAAGGGTTGGGGTTACACCAGACAGAGGCATGACAGCTCTTTTGCTCTACCCCTTTTTTATGTGGCTCCATACTGGTGGAGTATCGCAATATCACAGCACTCCATAACTGGAAACAGGGTTATGTCAGAAAGGAGCATGGCAACCCTTTCGTCCTGCCCTGTTGGTGTGGCCCTGCTAGCTCCATCCAGGTGAAAGCTCACATGGAGCTGGTAACCTTATTTCTGTGTCCATGTCAAAGAACCCTTTTTCTCAAATAGTGAAAAGGCATAGCTCCTTAAAGGAATTAACTTAGGCTAAATTATTAGAGCATGGTAGTGCTCTAATAGTTAAGGTGTGTTACACCCTCCATTATAAAGCCCTAACATTCTATTTTCTATACAACTGGCATGATTACAGTTAGGATTGTGAAATATGTGGTGAAGGATCACTGGAATAAGCGGTTCACTCTGTCTAAATTTCAGCTGAATCAGTTGGATAATACCTGAGATATCGCAGTTTGAAAACTGCACTTTGAAAGCCTGTTTTTTCAAAAGTTAGATTGTCTTGATCTCAGTAGGGTAAAGGGGTTTTGTGTTGGTTGGGAGGAGGTGTAAGCCTTTTAGACAATTCAAGGAGGCTGCCAGGGGGTGCCTTCTGGTTTACTTTTTGTAAATCCGGTTAGTAGTTTTTAAGTTATGACATCTTGAAAATTCAATGTTAGCCTATGGAGACCATCCTGAGTGTGGAGTGCTTGCCAACATTCTATGTGTAATGCAGAGACTGGTTAAAAGTGAACAGTCTTGAATACTGGGGACTACAACTGCCAACAACGATATTTAGAGCTGATTTGGTGGGGAGAAAAGGAGAGAAAGACCTGTGGAAGGGAAAAAGCTGAAGGGTATTCTGATCTGCTACTACACGGCAGGCACCTCAGCTTGGGGACCAGGGACATCAAGATGGCTGAACAACAGAGCTAGCTAATCCCACAGTGATGTTTGGTGTGGCTGATCTTGTCCCCTAAACCCACCCAGAACCACAGAGTGCATGGATTTCAGTGACAGCCCTTCCCCCTCCAAAAATGTGGGGTGTCTGGATTGCGGCTGCAATGGGGTGCCCCAGTGCAGAAGCATGGCTGGGGATGGAGCGATGCAGTTTGCCTGGGATGGTCCCAGGTGCAGGAAGAGGTCAGAGGTTTATCTCAGACAGGAGGTATTTTCAGACGTTACGAGATCATGCTCAACCACAGTCAATATCCTGTGGTGGGGAATGGTCCCGTAACGTCTGCTGGGGAACCGAAAGTTCCCACCCAAATGTTTGCCATGGTCAATCACTGTGGGGAATCACATTCACCATGCAATCAGCAGAACCGGTGGGGCCGGCGCCGGTCGTGTGGTGAACGCGATTCCTCGCCGCGATGAAGGGGCCTGTCTCGTCTGGATGGAAACCACAGTCCGGAATCCCCAGCAGGATTCCAGGCCGTGGTCAATTCGGGTGAGCACTGTGGCCGCATTGGCCATAGCACCCGTCTGTCTCCCAAGAGGGCGGGCGGTGGGGGAGCATGGGGGGGCAGGGCCGAGTGGCCAGACATTGCGCTGTGCGGCCCCGCCCCCTCTCCGATTCCCCACCGGGATCAGCTGGCACGTCTGTTGGATGTGCCGGAGTAATCTCGGCAGGGAATCATTTGGGTGATTCTGGGATGGGGCGAATGCCGCCCCGTCTCGTCTGAAATCACCCAGGGACAGGAGGCTACAGGCAGGGTGGAATCAATCTTTTTCCAGCGCTTCTCCCTCTGACTTTCCCAACCCCACTATGAAATGAGGGGTAAGCAGGTACTCTGATACAGTGGGTGTTCTTCAAGAGGGGAGCAGAGAGGTGGTGGGGTCCTGTGCAGAGCAGCTCTGTTGGGCAGAGTGGTAAGTTTAGTTCTCTTGGGAGGACTCTAAGAGCGAGTTTCAGCCCAGGGAGGGAAATCCTATGGGGAAGTAGGGAGGGAGGGAACATACGCAAAAGGGGGGGGTGACATTAAGGGGAGAGAGTAGGGGCAGCCTCTCTGTAAATAGCTTCCACAGTGAAAGCCATGCACAGGGGGAGCACTTTACAGGGAACAGCTTTATTGGGGGATACAGGATATGGAACCCAGTACAGGGGGAGGTTTGCATAGTGGGAGCATTGTGCAAGAAAGGGAGCCCTGTCCTAGGGAGAATAAATTTGGGGAGTCTTGTAGAGACAGAAAGTTGCAGAATAATGGTCATAATTGTGCCGGGGAAGAGCTGTGGACAGAGGAGAACTGAGTGAGAGAGCTTTGTACAAGGGGAGAGCTGCAGGACGGGTAGCATTATGCCAGGTGGAGAGTCCTCCTGTACATGGGCACAGCAGAGTCAGGGAGCCCTGTACAAGGAATGAACTAGCCAGGGGGTTCTGTACAGGGGGAGGGCCTTATAGAAAGCAGAATGGCCAGTGTTGCACAAGGAAAGGAGCTCTGACAGTGGGGAGCAGAGTGGAAGACTGCTTTACAAGCGATGAGCTAGAGAGATCATAGAGAGCAGGTTTTGGAAGTTTTCAATGTTTAAACTGATCCAAACTTCTTGTATTCTTAGTAAAGCAGGGAGCTACCAGTAAAAATCCAGCTTTGCCTTGCTTGCTATTTGAAGGAAGAAACAACCTTCTAAATTGAAGGGAGCAGCTCTTCCACCTTTGCTTCCCCTAAGCCCTGCTCCCATAGTGGTTATGCTGCTCAGCATCTACTGCATGAGCAGGACAAATTTTCTCCATTGCATTGTATTTAACAAAAAACTTGGATATTCCATAATCAAGAAACCTCCAGTTTACAGGACAAGTTAAGGCTCTTGCAAATTCAATCATGCACTAAAAAGTATGGAAATTGCAAGTTAACGCTCCTGCCTTAACATCCGTACCATGTTAGCAGTAAAGACATTGTACAGTCTAACATATTGGGCTCACTTACAACTTAGGCGCCATGCACCCACACTTCGCCTTCGTCTTTCAGCCCCATTCCTCTTCCTCTTTCCAGGTTTGGGGCAACACTGAAGCTGGGGACAGGAGGGCGTCAGCTGGCCCCTCACCTCCCCTTTCACTCTATCCTTTCATTTCAGTTGGGGAGAATGGGACAGCTGACTAATGGCTCTCAACCGTCCCTCTTACCCACTATTCTCCACTGCCCTCCCAGAGCACAGTGAAGTTGGGTAGAGTCATATGTAAATGTTTAATTAAAACTAAGTTAGGTATGCATTGATTTTAATAAAATTGAACAGCCACTGGAATGAATGGAGGCAACAGCAGTGCCAGTTTCTAAATAAATACTATTATCATTCCAACATCCAATTAAGTGATTGTGAAATTATACAATGCAGTTCATCTTTGTGAGTACATAGGGAAGGTAAGAAGGTGTGAAATGATGAGGAAGGCACCAGATGCAGTAAGTGGAATGACAGGGGAAAATACAAAGAGCGTTCAGGATTAAGTAAGTGGGTGGAATGACAGGAATTAGAAATAATTACAATAATAAGGTTCTTTTGNCATAATCAAGCTTTAGGATTTATTTATTTTTCATTTTATTTTATTTTTTATTTTATTTTATTTTTGGGGCACAGTCCTCTGGTGGGATAGTGCGTGCTAGCAGCTAGTATGGGCAGGAGACCTATTGCGGTAAATAGAAGTTCTGTCAGCACTAATTTTTAGAGCACATTCACTCTCCTGCTAGAAGATTTTGATTCTAATGAGACAAAGACCCTTTTAAAATGAGTCTCAACCATGCATGCCCATGCATGTCTGCATAACATGTATCCCCATCCACCTCCACCCATCACCCCCACATGGAGCAACTAGTGAAAACACCAGTTGCTCTGTGCCGGAGCATGCAGGGGGATGTGGTGGAATGGGTGTGTGCCCATGTGCACCAGCCACCCCCCACAACTTCTCCTGCAGTGGCGTGCCCAAGGCCCCACCCCCCGCAGCTGCAGCCCATTTAAAAAGGACCAAAGACCTGTGTAACCCATATGCTTTGGGAGAGTGTCACTTTAAGAGAATGGGCTAATCCCAGAAAAAGACGAGGCAGTTGTGATCTAGCTCAAGAGTTGCACATGCCTAGTGAGTAGCAGCTTTGGAAAGTTCTAGTGCATCTTTGAATGCTATTGCAAATGGCTACATGAAGCCATTTGAGAGCTCCAATTAAGGGAAGGCCAATAGGCCTATATAAAGCAAGGCTTGAGGAAGATAAAGGAGAGGAGCTGCTGTGAAGAGAAGAAGAAGAAGAAGAAGAAGAAGAAGAAGGTGGTCGCCGCCACCGCCACCACCACCACCTTTCTTGCTTTGTCTGCTAGGCCCTGAATAACTTCATTCAGATCAGTTCCTGTAAAGGGGCAATTTAGAATGGTTGATCAAATCCAAGTGTACTAAGTGTTCTAATTGGGGTAACTGAAAAAGAAAGGAGATAAAATAGAATTGGTATCCTGTTTTGTTGTTCTGCTCTGTGGCAGGGCTTCTTTTGAACTTCTCTTACAGGAGCAAAGGGAAAAGAGTGAGTGTCTGTACCAGAGCCTTCAAATCAACAGAGGAATACTGAATGATCAAAAGGCCTGCATGTTTTCTTCTAGCTGGATGTTAAAGTTATATGGACATTTGATTCTCATTACTACTGAAATATTATATTTGTATTATTGAAAAGCATGCTGTGGATGTAAGAATAACAACATTTAGTTATTAACAGAACATAGTTCAGTCATGAATATATAGTATGTCTAAATATACTCTTATGCACGTTTTAACTTTGTTGTGACGTTTGTCTCTGCCTGGGTGTCTGATACAAGTTTGAAATTGAACCCAAAGAGTTACACCTGCTCTTGGGTTGAAATTTTAAAGCGGTTAGTGCAAGGTGTGTGTGTGTGTNTTTCAGTGACAGCCCTTCCCCCTCCAAAAATGTGGGGTGTCTGGATTGCGGCTGCAATGGGGTGCCCCAGTGCAGAAGCATGGCTGGGGATGGAGCGATGCAGTTTGCCTGGGATGGTCCCAGGTGCAGGAAGAGGTCAGAGGTTTATCTCAGACAGGAGGTATTTTCAGACGTTACGAGATCATGCTCAACCACAGTCAATATCCTGTGGTGGGGAATGGTCCCGTAACGTCTGCTGGGGAACCGAAAGTTCCCACCCAAATGTTTGCCATGGTCAATCACTGTGGGGAATCACATTCACCATGCAATCAGCAGAACCGGTGGGGCCGGCGCCGGTCGTGTGGTGAACGCGATTCCTCGCCGCGATGAAGGGGCCTGTCTCGTCTGGATGGAAACCACAGTCCGGAATCCCCAGCAGGATTCCAGGCCGTGGTCAATTCGGGTGAGCACTGTGGCCGCATTGGCCATAGCACCCGTCTGTCTCCCAAGAGGGCGGGCGGTGGGGGAGCATGGGGGGGCAGGGCCGAGTGGCCAGACATTGCGCTGTGCGGCCCCGCCCCCTCTCCGATTCCCCACCGGGATCAGCTGGCACGTCTGTTGGATGTGCCGGAGTAATCTCGGCAGGGAATCATTTGGGTGATTCTGGGATGGGGCGAATGCCGCCCCGTCTCGTCTGAAATCACCCAGGGACAGGAGGCTACAGGCAGGGTGGAATCAATCTTTTTCCAGCGCTTCTCCCTCTGACTTTCCCAACCCCACTATGAAATGAGGGGTAAGCAGGTACTCTGATACAGTGGGTGTTCTTCAAGAGGGGAGCAGAGAGGTGGTGGGGTCCTGTGCAGAGCAGCTCTGTTGGGCAGAGTGGTAAGTTTAGTTCTCTTGGGAGGACTCTAAGAGCGAGTTTCAGCCCAGGGAGGGAAATCCTATGGGGAAGTAGGGAGGGAGGGAACATACGCAAAAGGGGGGGGTGACATTAAGGGGAGAGAGTAGGGGCAGCCTCTCTGTAAATAGCTTCCACAGTGAAAGCCATGCACAGGGGGAGCACTTTACAGGGAACAGCTTTATTGGGGGATACAGGATATGGAACCCAGTACAGGGGGAGGTTTGCATAGTGGGAGCATTGTGCAAGAAAGGGAGCCCTGTCCTAGGGAGAATAAATTTGGGGAGTCTTGTAGAGACAGAAAGTTGCAGAATAATGGTCATAATTGTGCCGGGGAAGAGCTGTGGACAGAGGAGAACTGAGTGAGAGAGCTTTGTACAAGGGGAGAGCTGCAGGACGGGTAGCATTATGCCAGGTGGAGAGTCCTCCTGTACATGGGCACAGCAGAGTCAGGGAGCCCTGTACAAGGAATGAACTAGCCAGGGGGTTCTGTACAGGGGGAGGGCCTTATAGAAAGCAGAATGGCCAGTGTTGCACAAGGAAAGGAGCTCTGACAGTGGGGAGCAGAGTGGAAGACTGCTTTACAAGCGATGAGCTAGAGAGATCATAGAGAGCAGGTTTTGGAAGTTTTCAATGTTTAAACTGATCCAAACTTCTTGNTGAGACTGTACAATGTCTTTACTGCTAACATGGCACGGAAGTTAAGGCGGGAGCCTTAACTTGCAATTTTCATGCTTTTTAGTGCATGATTGAATTTGCAAGAGCCTTAACTCTTCTGGCAAACCAGAGGTTTTTTTATTATGGAATCTATAGCACTAGATCAGAGTGGTTCCACTGAACGACCACTAGATTTTCAAGTTTTCATTTAATAGGAAAATACCATAAGGGAGCAGAAATTTTATGTGAAGCTTTAAGTATTAAGGGAGGGGCTTCTCTCTTTTAAAATGCATTAGTAAGGGAAATGCTCTGGGGATACCAGGTTGATCATGGAATGTAATTTACAACTCTCTGAATTTTGGTAGATTTGGAAAACTAGTTACAGTGTCTGCTGGAGATCAGTAGGAGCAGCAAACCATGCCTCTCTTGCACATTGCAAGGCACATAGTCAAATTTCTGCAAAAGAGGGTCAGGAGCCTGGTTAAATAATATTCTGTTCAGGAGTTATTTTTCTATGGTTTTTCTTTTTAAAAGACTCATGGAGGATGGGGTTGGGGAGAGGCTCCAGCCCATGTGATCAAATGAGAGAGATTCCAGTAGATTTGGCTCAGACCGGATCCAGTTTCTATGGATAATATCCTGGATAGTCTTTCCGTTGACACCAAGAGCAGCTGGATAGATCTCTAAACCTCTCTGTGGTTAATGGTCCTACAGTGTAAAACAAAGCAAACAACATAATGCCATTTTTGGGAAATACTACACCTCTCAGATCAAAGGCTGGAAAGATCCATAGTAGTAATAAATATTTTAACTAGACTGTGAGACACTGGAATCCTTATACTGTTCTGTTCTTTCCTACTAAAAATACAAGATTTTGAAGGACCAGGACTTTAAAACAATTGTATTTGTAATGCAGATCATTTTCTGCTTGTATGGAGCTTTCTTGATATAAGCAGACAGTGGGCAAATCAAGGTTGTTCCTTGGTAAGTAAAACTGAGGACGAGATTCTATTGAACCTCATGTAAAGGATTACACCCCTGATCACTTGAAGGTACAAGTACTGTGTCTATCCTTACTATTTGAGTGTATACAGCACCCCCCAAAGGGTGTTAACTAATGTGCAGGTGCTGCTATGGCTGTCTGTCTCAGGGTGGGATGGCCACCCCTGCAACTCCTGGCCAGGTTAGGTCGGGGGGTGGAAACTAACATGCCCCTAGCCTGACCCGGACGGGGACACAGAGCACAGAATGACACTCGGCCAGCCAGCTCTGCCCCATACCGCAGCCGGTGTCTATGCCCCTGCCATGATGGGCAGCTATAGCTGCCAATAACAAGCAGCCATTGCTGGCTGCCATGGCAACCCCCAACACTGGGCTGGGTGGGCGTGAAAACAGATGCGCTCACCTGGTTCGCCCAGCTCTGGCCCACTTGGGCAGCTCATGGGGCTTGACCATGGGTCCGGTTTGTTCCGGGCCCACATTTCCAGCCCTGTTGCCAACCATGCCAGGGTTTGAACTGGGCCCACATCTGGCAGGCCTGGAACAAACGTGCAGGGTTTGGAAGTGGCCCAGGTGTGTGAACCGGGCCAGCATCACGTTAGTTAACACCCACTGAGTAGGGAAGAAGTAAAGTCCCTGGGTGCAGTCAATCCAATCATCTTTATTTTAGCTATTCGCCATTCTAAAATTACATCACTAAATAAATTTAAATGAATACTGGGTGCAACCATGATGAACTTACTTACCACACCTTGGGTAGCCTTACCCCACTCCAGACAGCCTAACCATGTGATGCAGTGCATTATGTGCTTGACAGCTGCCGGATGTTCCTGCAACTGCATGGTGGGCTAGGCAGCTGGCTGCTGCGCACTGCATCCTCAGAAAAAGACCAAGGACACAGCTCATAGCAGCCTTACCCAAAGCAAGGTAAGGTTGCCCAAGGCACAGTGGCATGCTGCCACTTGTGTGTCTGGTCCTCACCTGCCCTGCCACACAGTGAGGTTCACTGTGGGGTTTCCTGTCACAGGGAAGGGGACGAACTCAGGACACACAGGAGGAGAAGAGTGGCACTGGAGAAAATGGTCCAGCTACTCCGCCCCAGAGGAGCGGAACTCCGCACAATGCTCCTAGGTCACTTGTGGGGATAATAAGGCCCGTCAGGATAGAGTGGTGGCCCTTAATTCCCAAAGAGAGTAGGCCTCTATCATCATTGGGCACCAAGCAATCTGTGCAGGAGGACTCCTCTGTACCCACCACCCTCCTATCACTCGTCACAAGCGCCCAAGTGGATAGGGAAGACGGTGCTGATGTTGGAGGGATGCCGGGAAGGGTCTCAGGTAAGCAGTGGAAGGAAAAGGGGGTACTCCCACAGGTAAAGGTAGGGGAGGTACCCCTGGAGGGGGANACATAATGGTTTATATATATAATGGTTTAAAAATATGTTGTAAGCCACCCCGAGCTGCTGTAGCAGGAGGGGGTGGCTTAGAAATCAAAGGAAATAAATAAATTAAATTAAATGAAAAATACAGCTGGATGTCGTCAACGTATTGATGGCAGCAAATCCCCCAGCTGTGTATGATCTCCCCTAGTGGCTTCATATACATGTTAAACAAGAGAGGAGACAGAATAGAACCCCAGGGGATGATGAACAGTCCCCTAGCACCACCCACTGAGAACTACCTGCGAGGTAGGAGCTGAACCACCGCAGGCCAGGTCCCGCAGGCAAGTCACCAGCTTCTCATGGTTCATGGTATCAAAAGCTGCTGATAGATCTAGTACAACATGCAGGGTCATATGACACTTATCCAGATCTACCAGCAGGTAGTCAACCAAAGCCACAAGGGAAGGTTAGAGACAGGCCGGTAACTCGCCAGGGCGCCAACGTCAAGTGATGGTTTCTTGAGGACGGGCCGGACCACAGCTTCCTTCAGGCAGTCTGGCACCCTCCCTTCCTGAAGGGAGGTGTTGATTACCCCGGCCAGAACTGACCCCAATGTTTCCCTGGTGGCTTTCACTAACCAGGATGGGCAAGAATCTAATTCACATGTTGTGCTTTGAAAAGATCCCAGCACATCGACTGCATCGGCAGGCTTCACCAATTGAAATTCATCCCACACATCCTGACCAGACAGGACATTGCTAACCTCTGGCTCTGCTACTGCCTCTGAAATGGCAGAGTCGAAGTTATGCTCAATGTGAGCAATTTTATCCACAAAGTACTTCAGAAACAATTCACAGCAGGCCATGGACAAATCCAGTTCCAGGTGGCGAGAGGCTGGACTGACCAGACCTCTCACCACCTGGAACAGCTCCACTGGACATGACTGAACGGATGCAATGGAGTGTAGCAAAGCAATGAATTGCTTCTTTGCTGCCTTCACTGCCACAAAGTAGAATTTCAAAAACACTCTATGCTGCAACCAATTGTCTTGAGTGCAAAAACGGCGCCACCTTTGATCCAACTGCCTCCCTTTGCACTTCAGTCACCCCAGGTCCTCCATGAACCATGAGGACCCACAGAGCCAAAATGCTGGGAGTGGACGCCTAAGAGCCACCCGATCAATAACCCCAGAAGGCCACAAGGTTATCGATGAGCAACCATCGAGGTCAACAGGTATTTCCTCAAGAGCATTCCAGAACCCCTCTGGTTCCATGAGTCTCCTGGGGCAGACCAACCAAACTGGTTGTGCACCCCGACGGTCAGGTAGGCACACTAGGATGGAGGCACGCAGGAGGTAATGGTCCGGTCATAACAAGGGTGAACACTCCACACATGATGTGTGCTTGGTGTGTGCACGTATTTTGGATTGGGCCCAAAGACACCAATATTTATTGCTACTGTGAAAAATTGTCACAATTTCTCCGTGTCAGCTTTTGACCTTGTTCAGTGGAATTTTTTTCAGTTAGTTTTGCTCCTGGAAAATTTTGCTTTTACATCAAGCTTTATTCCATAGAAATTTGCATCAAGCTATAATTTCAAAACGTAATTTTCATACGTTCACATATCAAAATTGCTTTTGAAAATACATTTAATTTACCTTAGCTGTGCATATTTAATTTTGCTAAGAAAATGTCCTGATTTTCAGTAGATAGTGGCAAAAGTTCTCAGCTTCTGACAGACATTTTTATGAAATGGCAACCAAAACATGAAAATATTAATTTCTGAGGTTGTGTTACCAGCAATTTGGAAAAAACAAATAACTATAATAATTTTAAAAATCCTTCCCCTTAATTAGTTTCCCTCACATTATACTCGTTATACACATTTTAAAAATAAGCTTGTTTTATAATTATTTAGAAAAGTGCACCCATTTTGTATTTAAGTTGTTAGACATGCTTTAACTTTCAGCATGAACTGCCATCAGCCAACACCATGTAAATAAATCATCAGAGCAACACTGATCTCTTAACTTATTTACATCATGATCATCATGGCAACTGGAACCTCTGCAAGCTCTTAGTGCCAGCATGACTCCTATGCACATCAATGGGACCCGTACTAGTGTTAAGTGTTCATATTGGTACTAAATTCCTTGAGAATAATGCTCACATAGCATAACCTACACGAGTCTGATTCAAATCCCATACTATACATTGCCCCCTAATATATTTATTGATTGATTGATTGATTGATTGATTGATTTTTAATTTCACAGTTTTAGATTTGCAATTTATCTTCACCATCAGAGATGACATGGAAATAATTTATATAGGTGGCATGCTATGCTATCCTAATATCTCTGGTTGACATTCATGTGCTATGTAACCATTAAGAAGATATCATTTTCTTCTTGGTGTGATTTACAACGTAGGGTGTTTTCAGACAAGATGCAACCCCACATAGCCACCCAGGAGCCACAGAACCATTCACCCATCTGAGTGTGGAGTGGTCAGATGCATGCTCCCGTGGCAGACCCTCTCCAGGCTCCTATGTGGCTGGCCATGATAGTCCTGATCTGGGCTGGCAGGAACAGATGTGCTAACATGCTCTGGTCCACTTTACCCTGATTAGGCAGATGGTAGCCTGGGCTCTAACCGTGGCCATTTGCCAAGGTGAGAGCCCAGGATAGCCACCAACATGCCCAGGGTCAATCCAGGTGAACATCTGGCAGCCCGACAACACATGTGATATTGGGTGATTTCAGACGTTACGGGGCCCGTTGGCCCCGTACCGAAATCAACCCATTCATTCCCCGCCGGGATCACCCCGTCACGCCGCAACAGACGTGCCGGGGGGATCCCGGCGGGGAATCTGGGAGGGGGCGGGGCCGTGTGGCGCAATGTGCGGCTGCATGGCCCCGCCCACTCCACGCTCCCGCCGCCCAGCCTCTTGGGAGATGGGCGGGCGGTGGGGCCAATGCGGCCGCCGCATCGGGCTGCATTCGCCACGGCCAGGGATCCCGCCGGTGATCCCGGGCCGTGGCGCCCGGCCAGATGTTACTTTTCTTTGGTCCCCGCTGGGGATCTCTTTGACCACGCTTCCCGGGACATTCCCTCGGCTATCCCGGGAAGCGTGGTTCAAATTGACCCCATGTGCGGATTGACCGTGGCGAACATCTGGCGGCCGCCAAACAGACATTCGAGACACATTGACCACAGGTGGGTATTCACCGTGGTTCACTGTGATCTCATAACGTCTGAAAATACCCATTGACCCATGGGTAAGAGTGACTTACTTGCTTGTTTGTTTTTACCCAATGAGGTCAATCCCATGTCCTGTGAGCATCACGTGCATCCTGTGCACAAACGACATGCATCTCCATAGGGATTGCATTNCACGTGCATCCTGCGCACAAACGACATGCATCTCCATAGGGATTGCATTGTGCTGAGCTGAACCCATGCGGATCCCACACAGATCCTGCTTGGGATTCAAGCCAATGTTTCCCAGTATTGCCAAGAGTAAAGTAGTGTTGATGTCTCCATGCTTACCTCATGGCTGAATCCACTTTAACTTGTAGTGTGATCCTTAAGGTGTTTAGGGCTGTAGTTCTTCATTAGCCAGGAACCTGTGTTCACTATGTCTTCTGAATTGTCACCAATGAGGAAAATGTCATGATCATGGGTCCTCACCCTTTGCATAGGCATAAGTCCCACTGACATAAATGGGGCTTGAACGAGCACAAAGGACTAGCTAGCACCAGCATTAAACACATTTTCAGACTGCACTGCTTGTGAGTGTAATTTTCTAAACAGGTAGCCCTTGGTGCAGGTGTGAGTCCCATTGAAATGAATAGGACTTGAACCCATGCTAAGAGCTAGCACAATCACTATTGCCTGGACCAGGCTGTGTGATGTATAATTTAATAAGACTATGGGTGTTCTTACATAAGACAGACAATTGGGGGGCGGAGGGGGGGGGCAGACATGGCTGCTGAGTGGTACTGCCACAGAGCACCCATGCAAGTGGAGTGAGCGGGGAGCACTTCAAACAGGTGACTCCCAGCATGGCTACCCCGGCACTCAAGATTTCCTGGCAGAGCTCCACGTGTGGCCATGAATGTGTTGCCCACTGAAGTCATAGGCTACCACCATGGCTGCCCATCATGGCATGGGTACTGGTCAAAGAGGACACGTTCCTGCGTCTCCCCCCACTCCAATCCCCTCCTTCTGGTCCACAGTCGTGGCCCGACCCAGTCCTGACTGTGTCCATGGTGGATTCCTCACATGAACCAGCCTGGGTTGCTACCATGGTGCAGTCATGTTTGCTTTTACCCATTGTCCATGGGTTGCTACTTGCTAAGCTAGTGTGAAGTGCTGTGAAGGTGTAGGCTGTGATTAAGGTATGTGGAGAGCAGTGAGCTCCATCTTTATGCAGATCTTTATGCACAAGAGTAGCACAATGGGGCTCTCGCTGCCACTTCAGCCTTCATACCTTTGCTGTTGAAGAATGATTTGTGGGATTAATTTGCATGGGAGCAGATGACTGTAGCAGGTTGAGCTGGCCCTGACAGGGTTAATGGGCTCAGCAGCTCCCCTGTTCCTGGCCAGCCTGCTGCTAGTTGAAGGGAATTATTGCCTGAATAATGGAGAAGCTGATTGTGGTCAGCAGGAGCTGAAGAAGATCAGCTGACCTTTGTCTCCATAAAAAAAGCCTGGGGTTCATCTGGCAAAGAGAGACACTATTATTATTATTATTATTAACAAACATTTATATAGCGCCAGCAGTGTACCTGGCACTTTACAAAGTAATAAAATAGACACGGTCCCTGCCCCTAGGGCTTACAATC
>QEPC01004588.1:1560792-1587759 GCA_003113815.1 Sphenodon punctatus | reverse complement strand
TTCCCCCCCCCTTACATTTGTTCTCCCCCCCCCCTTACATTTTGTGCTACTCCTTTCTTTTCCCCCTCCTGTTTTGGGCTCCCTCCCTCTACCTCTTTCTCTCCCTTCCCCAGGTTTGACCCCTTTCTTCTGGTGATGGGGGTGCTTACGGAATGTGCTGAGGAAGGTCTGGATCATGGATCGGCCCCCTATCCTTGTGGGCATTCCCCCATTCCTACTCGCTTACCTTGAGCTTACTCTTCCAGTGTGACCCACGGTTAGTTTTTATTTTGGCCTCTTTCCATGTTCTGGATCTGGCCCCTGGATCCAGTTCCTACCCCCAAACACTGAATGACTGAGCTCAAGGTAAGGGCAATGAGAGAAAAGTATGCATACAAGGGTAGGGGGCAAATCTATCATTTGAACACTTCTCTTCCTGAAAGCAGCTATTAAGCACCCCTGACCCTAGTTTCTGTATTAGAATGGGGAACCTTTTTCTTCCTGAAGCCTTTGAAAACTAAGGGTGTTTTAGACGAGTGGGGGAATCTAGTACATTGACAAATCTGCTCTTGAAAAAGTTGCACAGGGAGCGTTTACATGCATCGGAAGTTGCTGGCTGCCATTGAAAACAGCAGTGCCTGGTGACTCGCACATTATTTTAAAAACAAGAGTTGGAAAACCTTGAGGTTTTAGAACCCCGCTTTTAAAAATAACTTGTGAGTCACCGGGCACCACTATTTTCAATGGTGGCTGGAGACATCCAGTGTGTGGACACACTCCCTGTGTGACTTTTTTAAGAGCGGATTTGTCAATCTGCTAGATTCCTCCACTCGTCTAAAAATGCCCTAATACAAGCTCTGAGGGTCACATCAAAGTTGGGGCAGAGTTGCTTAAGGGGCATGCTGAAGGAAAGGACGGTTCAGATCATGGATCTGTACCATGGATCTGTTATCCTTATGTGCAGGCCCTCATCTCTGCTCAGTCCTCCTGAGCTCAGTTTTTCAGTTATTAGTGGAAGGAACTAGATCCAGGACCCAGATGCACTGGGCATGTAAAAATGGGGGCGGGGGGGCTGGCTGTGTGTGTGTGTGTGTGTGTGTGTGTGTGTGTGTGTGTACGGACCTGTGTGTAAGTGTGTGTATGAAGCTGGGGAGGGGAATTTGAATGTGAGAGTGGGTTTGTGGATGGAACTGTGGTATGGAGCTATGCATATGACAGATTGCATATGGATCTGTGCATGTAGAACTGTCCATATGGAGCTATGCATGGGAGACAGCGTGTATGGATCCATGCATATGTGTGTGCAGTATTGTGTGTGTGAACTGCATATGGATCTGTGCATGTGAGGGGGGGGGACTGTGTGTGTGCGCATGTGCATGATGTGAGCGAGCATGCATGAAGAGCTGTGTGAGAACACATGTGAGTGCATTGTGCATACTTTGTTTGCGTGCGTGAGGGGTGGAGTTAATTCAAATAAGGGGATGGAACATATTGGCTGGTGGGAAGGGGGACTTGTCTTTCTGGCTGTTCAAAATATTGGGAGGTATGCAGTCTCTGGTGACGCAGGAGAGTCATGGTCAGCTCTCCTCACCTTGGCTTCTCCCCTCATCCCTGTCCCCAGCGAGTGCCCATTCCATTCCATGGGCCCATTCCACGTCCCTGCTTCGGAGCTTGTACTAAGTTTCAAAGAGACCCCAGGGAGGGAAAATGTTCCCCACCCTGTGCTAGGGTAATAATTAGCATAGTGTGCCAGGCCTGCCTAAAACCAGAAGTTCAGGCTGACCATACCGTGTGTGTGCTACAGTCATCCTTCACCACATTCCTAAAATCCCAAATGGGGACTGTAAAATCCATCTTAGCAACATGGTTAGGAAATGCACCCTTGCAAAGGGACTTGAGGAGTTTAAAACCCCTGAAACAATTCCTGTGAGACCTTCTCAAAGATCTTACCCACTCTGATGGCTGTCTGCACTCAACCACCCACTGTTTGGGAATCCCTCCATCATGCCTTAAGTTGGCAGGCAATTGGGCCTTTTCTAGGCTGGGTCACTGAGTGTGGCACACACTCCTTCCAGATGTATGTCTCGGTTTCTCCCTCCTCTCTTTTTAAAAGTGTCTGAAGACTATTTTATTATCCTCCCATCAAGTGATCTGATGCTTGATTATTTTTTTAAAATGAAATCTGAATGATTAAATTGATTGAGATGTTTCCTAGACTTGCATAGTGCAGTGGGAGAAAAAATGCTAGCAGAACTGAAGTTTTTCCAAAGGATTTATTTGCTGACTTATATTCAGTCTTTCTACTGCAGTCTGAAAACTTAAATAGTTGCTTCGCATATAGCTTTGTGGTGTTCTATAGTGTTTCTGAAAGGAGGAAATAGCCATGTTGAATTTGTGCCCTATTCTGAACTTTGAATGTTTAAATTTTGAGGGATATCTTATGGGCTCACTTAATGCAATGGAAAAAATGCAGATAGAATTGAAATTTTTTTTCCAAATAATTTTTTTAATTTGTTATAGTCAGTCTTTCTGCTGCAGTGTGAAAACTTAAAATACTTGCTTTTCATGCAGTCTTGCATAGCTTTATTTTATTTCTGAAAGGAGGCGATAGTGCTGCTCTTTTTTTGTTGTGGTAGCCATGCTGATCTGATGTACTTGGACTCTCAGGATTTTTCAGTGTTTTTTCCTTGTTGGAGCTTATGGGTAGAATTACTGAAGGACACTGGAAATGCTATGCAAATGCTTAATAATAATGATGATTCTGGGCATAATGAAACGAATGACCTAGAATGGCCATTGGAAACAATGGAGACAATAATAATGGAATTGGCAAATGACAATAACCTTTAATTGCTATGATTCCAAACCTCCTGTGTCTTGGTCTTCATGGCAGGGGATGTTGGGGAGATACTCATGCCAGAACTGTTCTTTGTAGGTGATGAATTGGAAGAGCTATCAGAGATCAACGTGACTCTGGAAGAGGCTCTAGAGCAAACTGACGAACTAAATAGTAACAAATCACTGGTACCAGATGGCTTGCACCCCAGAGTTCGGAAGGAACACAAATATGAAAATGCAGACCGGTATAACTTTTTATGATCTGCGTGGAGTCCCACGCAGCTTGCATGTGGCACAATGTCCCCACAATGGGTGGGCATGCACATACTGCAGGGCACACACCTGGGGCATGGGATAGACCCCACCGACTGTAAAGCAGTACAGTGCAGCTAAATCTTTGGGGGAACAAGAGGGGTGGAATGAAGAGGAAGGCACCAGGGAGAAAATGGGATGTCTGGAATGACAGGGAGAAGGCTATGGGATCGGGTGGACTATTAACAGCAAGGGATGGTTGGGTGGAGCTGAGGGGTCCCATATTTTGTCTTCACTCTGGCCCCCACAATTTCTAAGGCTGGCCCTGTTTCGGGGGCGGGAGTGGGGGGTGTTTGTATTTTACATGTTTTGATGTGGTGTTATGTTTATATTTTGTTTTGTAAGCCACCCTGAACCTCTTTGATGGAAGGGCGGGATAAAACTTTTAATAAATAAATATATAAATATTTGGTTCTATTTCTGCACTGTTGGCTATGATGGTGGCTTACATCTACTTTGAACAAAATAAGGGATTAATCCAGTGCAGGAGTTCAGATTCGTGTGATTCTAATACAAAGGGATTCTATAGTTAAGAGCACACTACATAACAAGTCCATAACACATCAGAAAGTTGAGCTTTCACAGTTTTGGAATTCACTGAGGATTTCATTCTTATTCTTATTCACTGGAACCTTATTTCCACTGAAATTAAATCAATAGGACCTTTCACAGAACATAAAGTGGCAGAATCTTGACCTCCTTCCTAATCTNTGGAGTTAATTCAAATAAGGGGATGGAACATATTGGCTGGTGGGAAGGGGGACTTGTCTTTCTGGCTGTTCAAAATATTGGGAGGTATGCTCTGGTGACGCAGAAGGAGAGTCATGGTCAGCTCTCCTCACCTTGGCTTTTCCCCTCATCCCTGTCCCCAGCGAGTGCCCATTCCATTCCATGGGCCCATTCCACGTCCCTGCCTCGGAGCTTGTACTAAGTTTCAAAGAGACCCCAGGGAGGGAAAATGTTCCCCACCCTGTGCTAGGGTAATAATTAGCATAGTGTGCCAGGCCTGCCTAAAACCAGAAGTTCAGGCTGACCATTCCGTGTGTGTGCTACAGTCATCCTTCACCACATTCCTAAAATCCCAAATGGGGACTGTAAAATCCATCTTAGCAACATGGTTGGGAAATGCACCCTTGCAAAGGGACTTGAGGAGTTTAAAACCCCTGAAACAATTCCTGTGAGACCTTCTCAAAGATCTTACCCACTCTGATGGCTGTCTGCACTCAACCACCCACTGTTTGGGAATCCCTCCATCATGCCTTAAGTTGGCAGGCAATTGGGCCTTTTCTAGGCTGGGTCACTGAGTGTGGCACACACTCCTTCCAGATGTATGTCTCGGTTTCTCCCTCCTCTCTTTTTAAAAGTGTCTGAAGACTATTTTATTATCCTCCCATCAAGTGATCTGATGCTTGATTATTTTTTTTAAATGAAATCTGAATGATTAAATTGATTGAGATGTTTCCTAGACTTGCATAGTGCAGTGGGAGAAAAAATGCTAGCAGAACTGAAGTTTTTCCAAAGGATTTATTTGCTGACTTATATTCAGTCTTTCTACTGCAGTCTGAAAACTTAAATAGTTGCTTCGCATATAGCTTTGTGGTGTTCTATAGTGTTTCTGAAAGGAGGAAATAGCCATGTTGAATTTGTGCCCTATTCTGAACTTTGAATGTTTAAATTTTGAGGGATATCTTATGGGCTCACTTAATGCAATGGAAAAAATGCAGATAGAATTGAATTTTTTTTTCCAAATAATTTTTTTAATTTGTTATAGTCAGTCTTTCTGCTGCAGTGTGAAAACTTAAAATACTTGCTTTTCATGCAGTCTTGCATAGCTTTATTTTATTTCTGAAAGGAGGCGATAGTGCTGCTCTTTTTTTGTTGTGGTAGCCAAGCCATGCTGATCTGATGTACTTGGACTCTCAGGATTTTTCAGTGTTTTTTCCTTGTTGGAGCTTATGGGTAGAATTACTGAAGGACACTGGAAATGCTATGCAAATGCTTAATAATAATGATGATGATTCTGGGCATAATGAAACGAATGACCTAGAATGGCCATTGGAAACAATGGAGACAATAATAATGGAATTGGCAAATGACAATAACCTTTAATTGCTATGATTCCAAACCTCCTGTGTCTTGGTCTTCATGGCAGGGGATGTTGGGGAGATACTCATGCCAGAACTGTTCTTTGTAGGTGATGAATTGGAAGAGCTATCAGAGATCAACGTGACTCTGGAAGAGGCTCTAGAGCAAATTGACGAACTAAATAGTAACAAATCACTGGTACCAGATGGCTTGCACCCCAGAGTTCGGAAGGAACACAAATATGAAAATGCAGACCGGTATAACTTTTTATGATCTGCGTGGAGTCCCACGCAGCTTGCATGTGGCACAATGTCCCCACAATGGGTGGGCATGCACATACTGCAGGGCACACACCTGGGGCATGGGATAGACCCCACCGACTGTAAAGCAGTACAGTGCAGCTAAATCTTTGGGGGAACAAGAGGGGTGGAATGAAGAGGAAGGCACCAGGGAGAAAATGGGATGTCTGGAATGACAGGGAGAAGGCTATGGGATCGGGTGGACTATTAACAGCAAGGGATGGTTGGGTGGAGCTGAGGGGCCCCATATTTTGTCTTCACTCTGGCCCCCACAATTTCTAAGACTGGCCCTGTTTCGGGGGCGGGAGTGGGGGGTGTTTGTATTTTACATGTTTTGATGTGGTGTTATGTTTATATTTTGTTTTGTAAGCCACCCTGAACCTCTTTGATGGAAGGGCGGGATAAAACTTTTAATAAATAAATATATAAATATTTGGTTCTATTTCTGCACTGTTGGCTATGATGGTGGCTTACATCTACTTTGAACAAAATAAGGGATTAATCCAGTGCAGGAGTTCAGATTCGTGTGATTCTAATACAAAGGGATTCTATAGTTAAGAGCACACTACATAACAAGTCCATAACACATCAGAAAGTTGAGCTTTCACAGTTTTGGAATTCACTGAGGATTTCATTCTTATTCTTATTCACTGGAACCTTATTTCCACTGAAATTAAATCAATAGGACCTTTTACAGAACATAAAGTGGCAGAATCTTGACCTCCTTCCTAATCTACTTATGTTTGTGTTCAAATAAGTATTTTTTTCTTTATCTCTAAAAGCCAAATCAATATGTACCCGTTATTTGGAAGCAGAACTATTTTAGAAGTAGAACAGTCCGCTAGTGAAATTAAAAACCCAGCATTCAGAATTTCTCTTTTCAAAGAAGCATGACTGTCTGAATATTTTGGGTTTGATGTGTCTCTCCAATGATGCGTCAAGTCCATTTTAATGGTGTGAAACATTAATGTGACATACTGACATAATGCGATGTGTCCAACCACCTGAATGATGCATCGAGCTAAAGGAATTTCCAAAGGAAGCTGTTCACACCAAAAAAATAAAAAAGGGGAAACGATTTGGATGAAGCGGAACATAAATCTTTTTCACATAGTTTAACACAAATTTAATTATAAAGCATTTGTAAATGTTCAACCAATTAAGGCGCTTGATTGGCTGAAGGCCGTCAGCCTTATAACTTTGAAGACAGATTATCTTTTGCAGTAGAAAGGCACCCATTACCACAGACCATTTTACGGTAACTGCTCATGAGGGTAAATATTAGATTTAATTTTTTTTTTTTAATAAAATGAGTAGTACTACTTTAATTTAGAAAACAAAAGGACATTTCTATTAAAATGTCAAGGTTTAGGTAGCCAAAATAAACAGCTGCTTTTCCCAAGTTGTACAAGATCTTTTAATCATATTTTCCTATATTTTAATATATAAAATTGCTTTGGGGGATTGAGGAGGGTTTTTAGTTAATCTTGTATACCAAAGGCTGGCAAACTTCAGTCAGTGCCCATCTCAGGTACATTTCAACTTATGAGCTAGAATAAAAAGACTCTGTACCCCATGAATGTTTTCCTAAACGGTTAAGTCTCCCTTCAAGTCTCTCTCTGATTTAAAATTATATAGGGCCCCAGTAGTACAATTTTTAGATGATAAGCCTTGATTCATTATCATTAGGATATGTATTTCTAACTCTCACCACTCTACTGCCCAAATAAATTAGCCACCCAATTGAAGAGTTAAGAGTGACCAGAATTGTTAAATTTAAATCTGTATATGAGAATCCATTATCCTCAATTTTCTGTTCACATGCCTGCACTTTTATCTGATTCTCCTATTCTCTAAATAAAATCCATGATTCTCATCATTTGGTATCTCCAGTGCTTTTTTAAAAATGGATCATCAACTCCTTCTGTAGACTTTGATTCAGAAAAGAGCTTTAGCATGTGCCCAATTTAAAGTATCTGTTTTGTGTCTTTGGCTCTGTATTAACAGTAAGGTTCACTCATGAGGCTCTGCTTGTGGTATGGGTGTCATAGACTACTACTACTAATAATACTTATTATTATTTCTGTAGTGCTACTTGTCGTACGCAGTGCTGTACAGATACACACTACTTAAAGGCAGTCCTTGCTCCATGGAACTCACAATCTAATAAAGATAGAAAGACACAGAAGACTACAAATAAGAGTCTTCCTATGAATACCTGCAGGATGCAGGTATTCATTCAGTAAGTTTGTTTCTTTCAGTTAACATGGTTGAAATCAATAAGGCTATGATATGGATAGGACCTGGATTCATGATTTAAAAGTGATCTCTAAGAAGTGGACCTTCTGATGGAACTTGAATATGGACAGAGAGGAAGTCTGACACACCACCTCAGGAAGTTCATTCCAAGAGTTGGCACTGGAGGAGAAAGGCACAGATAAGAACAACTTGCCTGGATGAATGGAGGTCACGAGTAGGGGTGCAGGGGAGGATCAGAGAGGAGAGGAGAGGTACTGAGGAGCTGCAGAGTGAAGAAACTTGTAGGAGAAGCTTGAACTGTATGCGGAAGTAGATCGGGAGCAGTTACATGGTCATAATGGCGTGCAAGGAAGGAGAGTCTTGCAGCTGAATTCTGAATAGACTGTAGTGGAGATAACTGGCTCAGTGGGAGCCCTGCGAGAAGCAGGTTTCAGTACTTTAAGTGGGATGTGATGGAGAATGGATTAGGGTTTTAGTAGTGTGTTCAGACAGGAAGGGGTGGATTTGGTCGATATTACAGTCAAAGAAATGACAAGTTTTGGCAGTGTTTTGGATATGAGCAGAGAAGGAAAGAGAGGAGTCAAAGATGACCCTAAGGTTGCAGGCTGAGGGGACTGGGAGGATGACTATGTTCTCTACAGAGACGGAGAAAGGTGGGAGGGGAGAAGTGGGTTTAGGAAGAAAGATAAGAACTTCTGCCTTGGCCATGTTAAGTTTAAGATGGTGGTGAGACATCCAGCCAGAGATGTCAGACAGGCAGGCTGAGATCTGAAACTGGATTCCGGGTGACAGTTCTGACATGAGGTAGATCTGAGAATCATCAGCATAAAGATGGTATCAAAAGTCATAGGAGGAGATCAGAGCACCAAGGGAACAAATGTAGAGAGAAAAGAGAAGAGGGCTGAGGACTGAGCCCTGGGGCACACCAACTTTTAGTGGGATAGCAGTAGAGGAGGATACGCTATATGTGTGGTGGGAGAGGTAAGAGGAGAACGAAGATAGGATGGAGTCCTGAAATCCAAAGGAGGACAGAGTGTCAAGAAGCCCCCGTCACCGACAAAATGGAGGCAATAGGTAATTGTTGCACACACACACCCGTGTGGGGAGGAGGCGCAGAGACGCAACAGCGGGGCCGTTTGAGAGAAGCCTGTTAGAAGGCTTCTCTCTGCAGCGATTGGGGTTGCCGTGAAAAACACCCAACGCGCTTGCGCAAAGCGCAGCGTGGGGTTTGGGGACTCCTCCCTGCTAGAAGGGAATGCCCCTGTAGCCGCCTGAGAGTGGCAGAGTGAGAAAATCAAAAAATAAAAGAAAGTTAAAGAAAGAAAATGGAGGAAGGATGGGAAACAACAGGAAGAAATCAAAAGTAGTCAGAAAAGGGAGACAAGGTGACACTGCCCAGGCCACCAGAGGAGGGGATGGGCAGCAACACCAGGCGAGTTCCCAAACCCCGTGCCCCTCCCCCGCAGATCTCGTTCTGGCCAGGTATGCTGTGCAGCATCAGTCCCGCATGGGGGGGGAGGTGTAGCTCCTATTTGTTAGGCGCGAATGGGTGAGGGGGAGGCTGAGGCAAGGGGATCCGAGCAGCCCAGTGGGGTGGGTCCCTCTGAAGAGGCCACGATTAATGTCCCACTTGCACCACAAGTGGCAATGGGGGAAACCGGATGGGAGACCCTAGTTGAGGACCAGAAAGCCAGGCGGAGTAGGAGGATAATCACCCCCCTGGCCAGATACCGACAAGTAGGTGAAAGGGGGGAGGTAAACCCCGCAACACAGGGGCCAAGATCAGGGCAACAGAGTGGGCAGAGGGAAGCAGCTCACGCAGCTGACCCCAGCGAAAAGGACCAGGACGCAGTTAGCGGGACGGTTGCCTCGGGTGCCGGAGGTGAAGGAAGTGGCCTGGGTCCCCTGCTGGAAGCAATTTATGCGAGTGTGACCCACAAGGATTCAGGCCGGGGAGGAACATCGAGGGGGGTACAGGATTCCCTGAGGATCCCCAGGCTGGTGCAGCATCAGAGGGGGAGGGGCACTTGGACCAACTTAGGTCCGCAGGCCCAGAGGAGAGCGGTAAGCCAAGAAGAAAGGGCCAGAAGGGAGGGGGTCTTTCCTTTACCTGAGGCAGGAGAATTGCCACCAACAAGAAGGAGAAGAATCAAAAACCTCCAAGTGGAGCAACAGCCCACTTACGAGGAATTATGGAGGAGAGTCCAAACCCTGGAGAGGGAGTTGCAGGAAAGGAGGGCACCCCGGGAGCTGAGGGAGAGAACAGCAACAGCAGAGCAAGGTGAGGAGATGGGGCAAGAACACAGGCCAGGGAATAACAGCACAGTTGGGGCTGGGATGGGGGCGGCTGAGGAGAACAGACTTTTCCCCAAGGGTCACACAACGGGTCGAAAGAACCCAAGGGAGGACAGACAGCAGTGCTCCTAGGGGACCTCAAAGAAGACAGTTGGATGGGGAATGGGTGTGGGTAACACTGCCCCCCCCTCCACCTGAGGGAGGGGATACCCAAGCCAATAGGGCACAGAGCAGCAAGGAGCCACAGAAAGGTGCTGTGGCCGGTACTGGGCAGGCTGAGCTGGGCAAGCAAACTGGAAATGAGAGGGCAGGTACATCAACCACCCCATTAATCTGTCCTCCCCCTCCACCTGGTGGGGCCTACAGTGGTGTGGCTGCCCCTTTTGGCCAGCACCTGCTGCCAGCAACAAAAGAAAAAATCTGGAGGGGCGAATATGTAGATGTATATGCCCTAATGTTCAGCAATCAAATTTTGGATCACGCCGAAGGGGAGAACGAAAAAGACAAAGAAAAGTTCTGGCGCCCTAAGGCAGATAGGAACTGGGCGAACTGGACATCAGCGTTCGCCGTCTACATGGGTGTGGTGCTTCAGGCTGACCCAGGGCGCGGCCTGGAGCTCCACAAATATGTGGACATAGTACGTAGGGCCTATGCGACCAGCCCCCCTGGGGCTTGGTTGAGATATGATGAGGCCTTTAGACATAGGGCAGTCCTACACCCCGGAATGCGCTGGGATACCCATGCAACCAACTTATGGTTGGAATGCATGGTTGATGTCACCAGGACTCGTTTGAGCGAAAGTGGACATGCCTTATTTAGGGGTGGTGTCGCTGCATCCAACGAGCCCTTTTGTGGCGAATTTAAAAAGGAACACACAAAGCAGCCCAGGGTATTGTTGGGAGTACAGCCGGGGAGGGAGATGCAACCGAAGCTCCTGCAAGTTTTGGCATGGGTGATCTAATTGTGGGGTTGGACACCCCATCACTAATTGTTTCAAGATTAAGCAAAAGAACGAAAGAGGAAAGTTCTAGCAGGGGGAGGGGGCACCGGAAAAGAAGGCTCCAGCCACACAGGTAGCGGGAGAGCTGAGCAGGGGGCCAACACCGGTCAAAATTGACCGGCTGGAGCGTGCCTTACACCATCACCCCAATAGACAGGAGGTAGCCTACATAGTCGAGGGATTCAGAGTATGATTTAAGATACCAGCGAACCGAGTGGAACCAGTGGGAGCAGCACGTAATTTAAAATCCACGATAGGAAATGAACAGGTAGTACGCAATAAAATGGATAAGGAAGTGAAGGAAAGTAGGGTATCAGGCCCATATAAACAACCCCCCATACCAAATTTGTTTATCTCTCCCCTCGGTGTAGTTCCAAAAAAGACACCAGGGGAATTTTGCCTCATACACCACCTGTCCCATCTGAGGGGCAGATCAGTTAACGACGCTATCCTGAAGGAACTCACTACGATTAAATACGCGTCCTTCAATGTGGCAGTTGAAAAGGTCCGAAAGATGGGGCGGGGGGCTATGATCGCGAAATGTGATGTAAAATCTGCCTTTTGCTTGTTACCCGTACATCCAGTGAGCTTCCACCTTTTGGGTTTCCAATTCATTGGGCAATACTACTTCGACTGAGCCATGCCGATGAGTTGCTCTGTCTCGTGTTCGGTTTTCAAGAGGTTCATCTCCCTGATAGAATGGATTTTTAAACAACAATGGAAGGAAGGAAAGGTGACAAAATACCTCGATGACTTCCTCATAATAGGGAGCCCCAGTTCCGGGGAGTGTGCTGCTGCCTTGCGACTTTTCCAAGAGGTAGCGAAGGACCTTGGCGTCCCGCTGGCTCCGGAGAAGACGGAAGGCCCCAGTACAAGAATTATGTACCTAGGAATAGAACTGGACACAGAGAGGGAGCAGAAAAGTTGCAGGCCCTTAGGCCAAAAATACAGGAGAGTTTGGCCTCACACAAAATCACCATACAGGTGCTTCAGTCGTTGGTGGGCAGCCTTAATTTTGCTTGTCAAGTAGTAGCCCCGGGCAGAGCATTCCTGGCCTGTTTGTATGAAAAGCTCAGAGGTAGGTTGGCCCCACATCACAGAATATGGGTGACAACAGAAATGAAGAAGAACCTAGTCACATGGCTGGAATTTTTGAATGACTTTAATGGAATAAGTTTCTGGCGAACCCGATTACTGCTGCATGCAGACCTGCAAGTCCAATCAGATGCTGAGAGGGGATTGGGCTTTGGTGTTTTCTTCAGAACCCGATGGTGTGCTGCCCAGTGGCCAAAGGATTGGCACGAGTCAGGAGTAACCCAAGATTTAACATTTCTGGAGCTGTTCCCAATAGTGGTCGCTGTATTGGTTTGGTCTGAGCAGTTCGCCAATCGGTCTGTCTTATTTTGGTGCAACAACCTAGCAGTTGTCCATGTAATTAACACTTTATCATCACGATCCCCCAGGGTAATGGGCTTGGTTCGGGAAATGGTACTGGCATGCCTCAGGTACAATATCTTATTTACAGCTAGACATGTACCTGGGATCGATAATGGCATAGCTGATGCCCTTTCTCGATTCCAGATAGCTCGATTTCGAGAGCTAGCGCTGGATGCCAGCCCTACCCCAGACCCCCTCCCAACAAGGTTATGAAGCCTTGGGGTTTAACAGCACAGGCTATCATTCAGGGATCCTTGGCCCCACGAACCCAAGCTGCTTACAGTAGGGCAGTCAGGGAGTTTCAGCAATTCCGGGTATACAAAGCTTGGGACCGGTACTTCCCTATCACTGAGCCTGTGGTCATCCAATTTGAAGAAAGATAGGGGACTGGCACCGGGTACAATAGGTGGAAAAATCGCTGTCTTGGTATTTGCCAACCACCTCATGGGCTTCCCATTCCCGGACCAGGGATTTTACGTCAAGCACATGTTAGAGAGCTGGGCCCGGTCTGCATGCCTGTCCCAGATGGCCAGGGCTCCCCTCATGACCCCCAGGTTAATAATGGTGTGTAGGGCCCTTCCCGATGTATGTTA
The DNA here is from genome assembly GCA_003113815.1 of Sphenodon punctatus. Classification (NCBI taxonomy): domain Eukaryota; kingdom Metazoa; phylum Chordata; class Lepidosauria; order Sphenodontia; family Sphenodontidae; genus Sphenodon; species Sphenodon punctatus. The sequence goes on along the minus strand of QEPC01004588.1, from coordinate 1,574,662 downwards.
TGATGAATATGAAGTGCAGCTGTTCACCACTGTCTTTGCTGTTACATTTTTGGGGGCCTTTCGCATCAGCGAAGTGGTTGCAGCCAATGCCCGGGACAGGTCGGACACCCCTTTTCAGTGTAGGGCTGTATCATGCAAAAAGGATAGGGTGGTCTTGCGGAATCGCCGGTCCAAGACCGATCAGAGGCAAAAAGGGCAGACGGTGCAGCTGCATAGAAGCGGGCAAACAGCAATCTGCCCAGTAAGGTGCATGGGGCACTTTTTACAAGTACGGCTGCAAGTGACAGGAACCCTGTTTATTCATCGGGACGATGCCCTCCTCACAAGTCACCAATTCCCCGCAGTATTCAGGGCTGCCTTGATCAAGGCAGGCTGGCCCCCCAGGGAGTTTGGATCCCATTCATTTAGGATAGGGGCTGCCACATCAGCTTCGGCGGCAGGTTTGCCTGAAGAAGCCATTAAGGAGGTCAGGAGATGGAGGTCCGGGGCATACAAGAGATACATCAGGCCATACCAATGCTAACGACTGTGTTTTCCAATAGGAATGGGACCCCGAGACGGGAAGAAATGGGAAGTCTGGATTGTGGGCCACAGCATTGTCCGATGGGCATGCAGAGCTGCCGCATCTACGGAATTAGGTTCCCAATTGGGCATAGGTGAACACACAAAAATTAGATGATTAGGTAAGAGTGGGATGCGGTGGGCCCAACTTCTGCCGGCATTAAAAAGGATGGGGACACGCAGTACCCCTAACATGATAGTAACACACTTAGGGGAGAATGATGTCGTCTCGACAAAAGGGGTCAGGTTAATTATACAGATTAAGACAGACTTGCTCACGGCAAACTCATGGTTCCAAAAGGAAAACCTGGTATGGACAAATTGGATCCCCAGGATCCGATGGGTCGGAGCAAGAAAACCGGGCAAAGTTGATAGAACCGGAAGAGGTATTAATCAGGAAATTAACAAATGGATTCATAGCGTGGGAGGTACATTCATTATTCACACGGGTATAGTACACACTAACCCCTCATTATATAGGGCAGACGGAGTTCATTTATCGGATATAGGGAACCAGTTGTGTTTGACCGGTCTGGCGGGGCACTTGGAAAGTTTGTTCCTAAGATAGGCGGTGGGGGCAGGGTAGTTCAATTTGACTCCCCCTGGGTGGCACGGGTCCAGCAAGCTAGGGTAGGATAAATAGGTGAAGATAGTTAAAAGAGTCATCTCCATAAGAGATGGGGATGTGATACCTTGTGTAATGGAGGGCGCAACATGCACAGGGGTCACAACCCTGGAAGGGGTGCTTCGCAGGGTGAGTAGGGGTGTGCACAGCCTCCATATCCTGCGAGGCATTTACTGACTTACTCATGCCCTCAGAGGACACACCCCCTTTAGGCCATTGGCCAGGAGGCAGTCGAAGGAGGGGATGGTTATAGTTACTGTACTGCAAAACGGAAGGCACTTCCGAGGCAGTACTCAGTTATAGTTAATAAGATTGGTTTTTTAGCTAGCCTGCTGGACCCAAGATTGCTAGTGCAATTCCCCACCGGCCTTTAAGTTGAATCTGTTGAATAAAGAGTGCGGCCATGCAGTTAAACCAATACCCGTCTCTGAGTCTCATTGAGGTGCATCGACAAGCAGATGGTGGTCAGGGGTGTCAAAAGTAGCAGATAGGTCAAGGAGGATGAAGACAGAGTAATGGCCCCTGGCCTTCACCATGAAGACGTCATTGGAGACTTTGACATGGTCTATCTCCATGGAACGTAGAGGGCAGAAGCCAGATTGGAGTGGATCAAGAATGGCCTGAGTTGCAAGGAGGTCAAGGCAACAGACATGAACGGACGCTTGAGCAGTTTGGATGCAAAGGGGAGGAGGGAGATGGGACGGTAGTTAGCAGGGCAAGTAGGGTCAAGTTTTTTGAGGGGTGTTGTGACCACAGCATTTTTGAAGGCAGTAGGACTAGTCACACTGGAAAGTGATAAATTGAGGATTAATTATTAATTATTATTATTATTATTATTATTATTATTATTAGCATTTATATAGCACCAGCGATGTACCTGGCACTTTACAGAGAACAAGATAGACACGGTCGCTGCCCGAGAGCTCACAATCTAAAGAAGACAGGGGGAGGGGAGACAAGGGATGCAACATTCAAGAGGATGTGAGAACTTAGGTACACTTTCTTGGCTTGGTTACAGTACATTGGGAGTTTGCAGATAACAGGTGGGGGATAATCCTGGGTGGGGATGATTAGCAGGAGTTTGGAAGGGCCGAGCGGAAGAGGTGGGTTTTGAGGAGGGACTTAAAGGTATGGAGGGAGGGGGCAAGGTGGATGTCGGCATGGAGGGAGTTCCAGGCATGTGGGGCAGTGAGGGAGAAGGGACGAAGGCGGTTGGGGGAGCATGGGAGGCGTGGGAAGGTGAGGGAGGGGGATGGAGGGAATAACTAGAGGAGATAGAATGGAGGATATGGGTGGAGATAAGGTCAGAAAAACAAGTGGTGAGTTTGGAGGAGAAGGAGAGAAGATGGATAATTTCCTCCTTTGTAACTTCAAAAAAAGAAGAAAGGGTGACAGGTACTAGTGGAAGAGGAGGGGAATTAAGGGGGGGAGGTTGAGGGGGATTGACAGAAAAATCTAGGTGAGTGTTCTGAATATTGTCATAGAAAAATCTGCCAGAGCCTGGGCAGAGAGCAAAGAGAGGAGGAGGAGGAGGAGGAAGGTGAGTATAGCAAAGAAACAGCGGAGGTTAGAGGCAAAGGAGTCAGTCAGATGGACATAGTAAGCTTGTTAACAAGGGAAATATCTGAATTGAAGAAGGTGAGCATGAATTTGAAGTGCTGGAAGTCAGCAGAGGAGCGGGAATGGGATTTTAACCAGACACACACTACAGAGTGAGAAAAATTATGTAGGAAGCAAACTTGGGTGGTAAGCCAAGGTTGGGGCTTGGCACATCTGACAGGATGAGGGGAGAGTATCCAAAGCAGAAGAGAGTGCCATGTTAGGATAGTGCCTCATCAACAATCTCCAATGAGGTTGTGGAGGAGAGGAGAGGTAGAAGTGGAGAGGAGGCAAAGGTCAATAGCCTGGAGATTTCTAAATGTGTTGATGGTAATTGTATGAAGTTGTGGGGGAGAGTGACTAAGTGTAGAAGTTAGCAGATGATGGTCAGAGAGGGGGAAAACAGAGGTGGAGAGGCCTGAGAGAGAGCAGTTGGATGAAAAGACTAGATCAAGGTGGTGACCATGGTGGTGAGTAGGGGAGGTAGAGCATAGTTGGAGGCCATATGAGGAGGTAAGAGCAAGAAGATTGGATGCATAATAGTCCAAGAGATCACCAGAATGGAAATTAAAGTCCTCAAGAATAAGGAAAGGGGAGGATGGGGCAAGGAAGAAGCGAAGTCAGGAGTCAAAGTCAGTGAGGAAGGAGAAGGGGGACCTATCACTGGGTCTTATTTCTCCAGCTTCCTGGAGAAATAAGAGGGTGAAGAGGCAGATGGAGTGAACCTCAGAGGAGGAAAAGGAATGGGATGGAGGAGGTAGGAGGGGTGAAACCTGCAGGAGGTGGAGAGAAGCAGCCCAACACCACCACCATGGCATACAGAGTGAGGTGTGTGGGAGAAGAGAGAGCCTCCATGATAGAGAGTGGCAACTGAAGCTGAGTCCTCAGTGGAAAGTAAGGTCTCAGTCAAGTGAGAAGATGGAGAGAATGAGTGATAACAAGGTCATGAATGAAGGCAAGCTTGTTAGAGGCTGAGTGGGCATTCCATAGGGAACAAGAGAAAGGGAGTGCACAGGGAGGAAGGAGGGGGATAGGGATAGGTTGGAGAGGTTACAGGCTGATACATGGCAATGGGGTAGAAAGTGCCCTAAAGGCCCGGGATTGGGACTGATCTCTCCAGCTATTAAGGAGGAGGAGATTGAACAGGGTACGAAGGGAGAGGAGTGGAAGTGTAACAATGATGAGGTACTCTAAGAGAGAATGGTGATAGCTGGATGACAGGAAGAATCCTTTGAAGCTGGAGAGCAGTAGATAAGGCAGAAGAGAAAATGGATGGGGAGACATAATGTGAACAAGGGGGGAATAGGGTAAAAGTCTGGAGCGGTTTACAGTGGGGAATAAGATTGGGAAGAATAAGCATCAGGAAAAGGATGCATGGTGGAGCCATCCAGGAGCAAAATAGATGAAAAAAAATGGTGGTTACCTGAAGTTGCTAGAACCTGCTGTTGGAGAAGCGAGTCTGGCTTCTTCTGGTCCACTGTTCGAAGAAGCATGGGGTGGCAAAAGCCCAAGCCCCAGGGAGCTTGCAGGGTTCTCTTGCATCCTCACCTGAGGATGCTGGGAAAAGTATGCAAATGAGCTGCAACCTCTCCCTGGCCCACTGGTCGAAGGAGTGTGTGGTGGCCAAAGCCCAAGCCGCGAAGAGCTCTACTCAAGCCGTCTCAATAGACCTTACTGACTTTCCCACCATTCTGTTATTTTTTCACAAGTTGAATGGGACTGCCATGGGCTGGTCCCACCTCCCATCTGTGCCCCATGCACACACCCTCCCCAGGGGCTTTGGAGATGAAAACTTGTCGACTAAGCACATGGTAAGTGCTGGGAATTACCATAAAAGTGCTGTAGAACTGCCATAAAACTGTTGTAAAATTCCCTGAAAGTTACACACAATTTTCAGGAAAGGATTAAAAGTCCTGGATAGTTGCATAATGTCCTGGAAAGTGACAAAAATGTTGAAAAAAATGGCAGAAGCACAGAATCACCTGAAACTGACAAAGTACAAATAGACACTCGCAAGTACTCCTGAAAGGTTAGTATTTCCCTTTGGAATGGGAATATTTGCTCTTGTTACTTACCAGTAAGCAGCACCCACTTCGATCTCACCAAAAAGGGGGCAAATATGTAACCCAATGACTTTTATTTGCCCCTGGAAACCAGTCAAAAACTGTTCTGTACTTGTCCCCCTCCAATAAAATTGTGTGCCCTTGTCGTTCAATCAAGTGTCCAAATAAGGGGAAAAAACTGTTACTTGAATTTTGCAGGAGTACGTGCTCACAGGAAGGTAGGGTACGTAGCAGCGGCCTGATGTAGGATTGGGTAAGCATTACTCAGTCTAGATGTTTGTAAATACCAAATATCATCCCCATTGCTCGGTTTCCCGGTAGTCAGTAAGACCAAGTCGAATACCGCAATCCTCTGCTAAAACCAAGTAAAACTAAATACCGAGTTTCAGCCCTAATAATGATCAGTGCATGCAAATAAGTGACTTCATTCTGGATGCATAGCTACATTAATAGACCTTTATACCACTGCATGTTTGCAGCTACTCCACAGTCTCCATTCACCAGCTGTTTCCCCATGATATTTTTTGGTACAATGCTCCCAGCTGTGGGAGACGGAAGCCAGCTCTAAGTGTTTTAAGCAAGTATTGAGACTAGTTTGTGCCTTTAAACCACATTGTCCCATTAACACAATGAAAGATGTGTACCCCTGTGGCACCATGCTCGCTTGCAAATAGTAGGGATGTGCGAACCCGGTTCGGAAGTTTGGAGTTTGGACCGAACTCGACTAGTTTGGTTGACTGAACCGAACTTCTGAACTGAGCTCTAATTCAACTGAACTGTTCAGTCGAATCTGAACCAGTTTGGAAGGCCAAAAACAGCTTAAAACACCAGTTTTGAATGTACGAACTCGGTTCGGAAGTTCGGAATTTGACCGAACTAGACTAGTTCGGTCGACTGAACTGAACTTCCAAACTGAACTCGATTTTTGAACAGAACCGAACCGAACCGAGTTTCTGCTCAAAGCTGGATTAACCCTTATGCTGACTAGGCTGGAGTGTGGGATCTCCCAGTCTAGGGATCCTGTGCTATAATGTAGCCAGTGCCCTGCGGCATTGGCACTTGGCAGCAGCATCCCCAGGCTACTGCCAGTACCCAGGATGGCATACACTGCACAGACCACACACCTTGCCACCTTTGCTGCCAGAGCCCACAGAGCCCAGGAGGGCCAAAATTGAAATGTGAGAGTGAAACAGAATAGTGCTCCCCTCGTGGCTAGAGCCTGAGGCTCTGTGGGTGCTGGTGCATCATGAGTGGAAGGGACAGAGGCAGCATTGGGGGGTTCCCAACAGCTGGAACTATCGTCAAGTGCTGAGCTGGTGGACAGAGGGTGGAATAATGGGTGGGGGGCAACGGTAATGTTTAACCTGTAATCCTGACCATCCTGCCCTGATAGAGAGGGTACTTTCTGATTGTGACTACCCTGTGGGGAGGAGTAAATGAGCGGTGGAGGTCTTGTGTTCTTCCCATGTATATTCCCACAATGTTTGGACAAAACAGTTGCCTAAACACAGTAGGTAAGATTTGTGGGTGGCATGGCATCTCTCTGACCGAGAAAACTGCAGCCAACACGGCACGGGGCAGCGTGGGGCACCGAACAAACATGCTCCCATCCCAGATGGAAAGCCATCCCAGGTAGGGCAGGGAGTTAAACATGTGGGTGTCCTGCCCCCAGAGTTCTGCCCCCACCATGACAGACAGCCATGGCTTTCATCCATTGTGTCCCCTGCAATTAAGGTGGATATGGCAGGGCTGAACACACATGCTGGCCCACATTGGCTGCTCTTAGCTTGACTTGCATCTTTAGAGATTTTCCGAAGATGCAGCCCAGGCTAGCCCCCTATTTGTCCTGGCGCAATTCCAGGCTAACATCTGGAAGCACGTAAACAGACGTGTTGTTGGGTCCCAGGCCACAGTGGGCCAAATCAGGTCACCTTCATGTCTGTTTTTATCCTTATACTTTTATCCAGGGGTGGTTCATCATTCCAATGACCATGTTATAGATACATTCAGATGAGGGAAACCATAGAATGGGTAGGGCTGAAGCAGAATAGAGCTTTTAACATGGCTACATTTTGTAAATGACATACCAAGGTTGATACATAACATTGGGTGTCCGTGACCAACATTGTCAAACTTCTGTCAGGAGAAAAAAAAATTTTTTTTCTTCATTCCTCCACTGGAAAAGTATAACACGCATTGTGGGTGACAGCACAATGCAGCATCAAGGGATGAAAGCAGCAAGTCCTCTGGCCTGGAGAACAACTCGATTAGATGATGAGAAGGCCAGAGCACATATTTTGCAATAGGAATTCAGTGCCTGTCTTTATGCTAAGAGACCAGAGACCACCTGTGTTTCACAAGTGATATGGAACTGTTTGTTTTCCATTTTTCTCTTTCATCTGCCTTGGAATATTTATTAATTTCAATTTACAGCCCACTCTTCCCTTGGAGAAGATAACAAAGCATAAATAAAAACATTTTAAACCCCCAAACTGTATGTATAAACAGTCACTATTTAAAAACAGCATCTCAAGCCCTATCCCTGCGGACCAAATGTGTGGCCAAATAAATAGGTCTTGCATTGCCTTTGGGAAGAGTTCAGGCTTGGGTTTTGGCACACTCCCAGGGGAAGGGAGTTTCAGAACTGTGGAATAGATACCGAGTACCTCTCTGCATGCCCATTTTATATGTAACTGGTGCAGTAATGGAAATTGCAAGGCTTCCCCAGCTGACCTTAGCATTCACAAGGGAACATAATGGAGGAGGCGGGTTTATCGTCCTGGGTTACTTCCACCTACTCTATTATATCATCTATTTCTTGCATAGTCTGCCTCTTAGTCTACTGCCTTCTACCAGACTAAAGAACACAGTCCTTTGCAAACTAGTGGTCTTCATCTGGCTGATATGTTCAAATAACTGGAGTTTCACTTTATCATCATCAGCCTCTGTCCTTTTTCTGATTGTATAATTCCTTTTGTGGTGGTGACAACATCCACAAGCAACTTCTTGTAACATTTCATTTTAAATTGTGCACCTACCAAGAAAAAAGCCTACACAATGCGTAGTCTTCCTGTAGGGAAAGACTAAGGCCATTTTTAGATGTACGCGGCGGCGCCCACGCTTGTTTTCCAAAAGAGCTGGCAGCCCGATTTACACGTGACACCGCCGCCGAATACGCACATGCGCAGGCGATGCGCATTCATTTCCGACCGCACATGCGCGGGTGATGCGCATCCATTTCCGACCGCACATGCACGGGCGATGCGCATCCATTTCCAACCGCACATGCACGGGCGATGCGCATCCATTTCCGACCGCACATGCGCGGGCGATGCGCATCCATTTCCGACCGCGTATGACCAGCCTCGATCGCCGACCCGGCTCTTTTGGAAAACAAGCACGGGCGCCGCCACACACGTCTAAAAATGGCCTAAGATGGAGCATGAACCCATACACAAGTGATGTTAACCACACTGCTTAATATTAATGTACTACTGGGAAGCACTTGGATACAGTGGTGATGCAGTTCATAGAAGAATGAGGATAGAGAATGATACTGGATCAGAAAAGTTGGTAGCGTGCTTTGTGTCATCAAGAAGTCAAGTCAAATATTTTAGAAATAGAAAACAAAAATAATTTGGGCCCTCTTTCCCCCAGGTTTGTAGCCAGTGTAAGTCCTATTGATTCCATGGAGATTAGAACTGGATCCTTAGTTACTTACTACATTAAAGTTAAAATAATTGACAGTCCTCTTCTACTTGTCTGGACTACCACAAAATGTCAAATGAGCCAACAACTTTTGCAGCTCTAAGCTCTCTCTCGGTAAAGAACATCAGCATTAATTCTGCCTGCAAAGAGAAGCCCTGGCTTCTTGGGTGGGTGTGTTTTTGCTTCTTGCTTGAAACTGCTGCTATCGCATCATTCCCCTGATTTACACACTGGCTCTGTTGTTTTCTTCTCTCCGCTTCTCTTTCGTGTGGTAGTGTGCAGATTTAACTATGTATTCTCGTTTCAAAGGAATTTCTATTAAAAATATACAGTTTACTGGTGGTTATAGAGATAATGACTCCAGCTGATTTCAGCAAGCTTTTGATCAAGTCCATAATGAGCTTCCCAGCACTGAAAGCAGAGAACAGCCAGTCAGCAGCACCCAAACATCTAAAGAATGAATCTAAAATGGCTGGATCACATGATTGATTGCAGTGCTCTCGTGAGACTTGAAAATTGGTTCCTAACGCCCAGTTGGCATCTTTACTCCCTGGATGCTAAGCAATGGCCAGCTGATTGTTTTGGCAATGTTTGGATGGCTGATTTTTTGTATAATCAGCAATTTAATTTTGAATCCCAGCCCCCACCTTACTGTATTCTATACAAGTATACATGTGGTATGTTACATCTCCCTTGGATTTTGCAGTGCTGATATTATAAAAATCTAATTAGAATTGTGGCTGATATATAAAATGTAAGCATGCCGTGCCACATGTATCCATTGCATACAACATGCAGTGTTTGCTAGTGGTTCACACAAAGCCTCTGCTATCGCAGCTCTATTTCAGTAAGGGATGCTTTTCCCTTGGGTCTCTTACATGCAATTCAGGCTTCCCACCCCGCAAAGGAAAGAAATATATCCCTTCACAACAAGAGACAAATAGCAACATGTGGATGGGAGATAACGGGGAATGTACATGCAAGAGAAAAATGTTTAATGTGCAAATATTAAAATGAGGGAATCTCTCTCTCTCTCCTTTTTTTTTTTTTGGAAAGGCAGAAAACGGATTAAATTGTCATTGCTGGATGTTGCAAGGGAGGGGCCTTATTCCCTTAATAGCACTTTTCAGAAGGATTTTTAAAAAAAAACCACCAACTGCCATAGATATGAACCACCATCTGGGTAGCCAGGGCCTCCCAGTTGCCTTCCAGTAGTGAAATCCTTGTCCAGAACTTTGCATCTAATCTAAAAGAAGAAGAGGAAAGAATGAAGGAGAGAAGGGCAAAAAGATACATTTTAATTCATTGCCTTTCTAGCTTCATCTCAGTTTGCACAATCCCATTTGAAAGTATGTATATTTTCAATCATCGTTTCTTCATTTCCCCCCTCTCAGCTTTTGCTGCAGCTTTCCCTCTCCGCCCACTCTCTTGTGTCCCTCTTTTCTGCACATGCCCATATTTTTGCCAGTTAGTTCATATAAAAATGATTAACTCTGCCTTCTGCAAGCCCTGCCTCTGCTCTGCACTGCTTGGAAGCTGCAGAAATCAACCTGCTCAGTGATGATGTCGGCTGTCTCTGAGCCACACTGCACTGATGCTTTAAGTTAAAACCTGCCTCCAGGAGCAGCAGAGCATGCTAGAGATGCAGGCACTCTACAGGATCAAAATATCCCCTTTCTGGTTGTGGGGAGGTTTCCCTGTGGCACTGGGATTTGTGCTTTCAAAGAAACCAACCTCCTATAGCTTTCATTAGTCTTAAGGAAATATTTCTTAGCAAATGTAACACTGGGAAGTCAACAAAAGCTGGTCTGTTTTCTTCTGGTTATGCAAGGGTTTTGCATGTGTTACTCCATGACAATTGTTTTGGGCAGGGACTACGTGTTTGTATGTATAGTACCTAGCAGCACAAAGGAAAACCAATTGCGGTTGACATTTCAGGGTCCCATGTTAATACAAATAATATAAAGTCAAGTGCACTGATTGAAGAACACATCCTAGGTGTTGGCCAAACTCTTTTTATCTACCTTTCAGTTTTGTGCCCCTTTTACACATGCAAATCTCATTTAGATGCCAAGCCTGCCAGTCTGTACGCAAAGCAGTTTCTGCAGTTCAGTAACAACTTACTCTCCAAAGTCTGCATCAGGGCTAAAACCTGGTACTTAACTTTACTCTGTATTTACAAAAGATCACTGTATTCAACTCAGTCTTATCGAGTACCAAGAAACCAAGTAAAGGACATGCTACTTGATAACTCCTCGATCGAACAATGCTTGTTTGATCCTGTGCTGCCAGTCACCATACCCTGTCTTCCCCTGAAGTCCCATGAGGTCACCCCAGCATTGCAGTTCTCCCCTGCAAGTGGCAGCTCATGGCTTGCAATAGTGGTGAGACACCGTGGAGAATACCGGATACCGGATGTACCGGTATCAGATCTCCCTGGTACCGGATTTTTAACATTGGCCGCGGTGCTGGATTTTTTACATTGCAGCTATTGACTTCAATGGTCATAATGTAAAAAATCTGGTACCACGACCAATGTTAAAAATCCGGTATGCTGGTACAGGTAAATATCGGATTAAGCCGATACACCCAAATACCAGCAATATCGGATCTCGGGAGAACCGGAATTCCCACCCCTAGCTTGCAAGCGACCATGGCTGTTCTGGAATTAGCTCTGCTCTGGAAGCATACAGGGAAATGTAGTCCAGAGTGCTGCCAGAGAGACTCCACTTGGGCTCCGTGGACCTCATCCCTCCTCATGGTGAGTTTGCTGCCCCCTGCCCACTTCCTGTCAACTGCACCCCCCTAAAAACTTTCCTGCTGCCCCCATCCTGCCCACCACACCCACCCTAGAAATGTTCCAGCTGCCCTCCCTTTCTTGCCCATCGAACTCCCCTAGAAATTTTCATGCTGCCCCCCTTCCTGACCGCTGTACACACTTTGTTTGGTCATATATGGGGACTTAGTAAAATACTTGGTATCCTACTGGTCGGATACCAATTATTTTCCTGAGTACTAAGTATTACCAAATATTCTTCAGTATTACTGAGTAGCTCACAGAAACTAGAGCCCAATCTTCAACTACTCAAATACTCGCAAATAATTACTGCCCGTTTCATTTCATCTCTAGTTTGCAACCCCAGGAGTGTAGAAGTTTCTTAGTAGGGCTGTGGCGCACTTTAGGCAGACCGCCAATTTTACTTATTAATCTTTATATCCTGCTGGCTGCATCTAGATTTAATGATGCTGTTATTTGGAATTTGTTAGGTGACCTCCTCGACCGTTTGGATGAGCAATTCCCAGATGCCCTTCTGATATTAGCCAGGGACTGGAATGCCAGATTGGGTGCCTTTTCTGTTTCAGAACCTAGCTTGTTTCTGGAGGATTACGATTGGATGTCATGCAGGAAAACAAGGGATTTGGAAGGTAATGAAGCAGGGCTCTGTATGTTTGAGCTACTGCAGTCCCATGGCCTAATGGTACTTAATGGCTCTGGGTCCTTAGATCCCGATGGAGATTTTTCCTTCCTTAATTTTAACGGCAGCAGTACAATTGATTATATCGTTGTACGTATTTTGCAAAGAACTTATTTTTCTGATTTTGCCCTGGTTACTCGGGTAGAAAGTGATCATCGAGCTCTAAGGGTGCTAATTCTTGGCTATGATAAATTTGCCATTTTTCCTGCTAGGCGAGAGACTTCCAACTTAGACAGGTATAGGACTCGAGTTAAGTGGAATCCTATGGTCTGTATTCAGGTACATGACTTTTTGGCCAGTCAGGAAATGACAGCTTTATATGGCATGTTTTTGAGGGAAGATATTCAAGACCTCGAAGTTCTTGATCAGCTTTATAATGAAGTGATTTTTACCCTCGGTCATCAGGTGCTTTCGTGCCTCAGTAAACCCCGGAATTTGAAGGGTGCCGGTTGGTTTGATTATGAATGTAGGGCAGCAAAATGGGCTTTGACACACTCTAAACGTGTGTGGGTCACAGACCCATCTGAGAATTCTGTTTCCCAATTGCGGGAGGCTAAGTGTAGATATAAATCACTTATCGTAGCCAAGAAGCAGGACTATGCCAAAGATATCTGGGCTAGGCTTAAGGTTGCTGCCCTGACTAAGAATACCAAGGCCTTCTGGGTCCTGGTCAATAGGAAAACTAGTGCATTGTCTAGTTCACGACAAGCACATATAAGTGAAGAGGTATGGATTATCTTTTTTCAAAATCTCTTTAGTGTAGGGGTCGAAGAAGCGGAAGTAGATACTTCTGAATTGATTCTCTCCTTGCATATGCATATAGGGCAGCCTCCTGATTTAAGAGTGGATCCATCAGAGGTGCTAGCTGTGATCAATACCCTGAAGGCCAATAAAGCCCCAGGTGGAGATTTTATTATCTCAGAGATACTCCGTTCCTGCCCGATTTGGTGGGCCAATTTTCTGGCCAAGTATTTTTCATGTATTAACCACGCATTACATGTGCTCAAGGGATGGGGTGCCTCAGTGATTGTCCCCGTCTTTAAGAAAGGGAACCCCTTGGATCCATGTTACCGTCCTATAAGTCTGCTCCCAGTTATTGGGAAATTATACTCTAAAATTCTTCTCAGCCATTTAGAAGCTTGGGTTTTGGAGCAGAACTTAATACCCCAAGAGCAGGTGGGTTTTAAGAAAAACATAACCATTATGGATAATGTTTTTATATTATGTCATGTCATCACTAAGTACACTATAATCAGATCGGGGTCCCTTTTTTTGGCTTTTATCGATTACAGCAAAGCGTTTAACTCGATATCTTGCCCCAAATTATGGAGGAAACTATGGTATTGGGGCTTAAATAAACATCTGTTGGCTTTGCTTATTTATGTTAATTTGGATAATACTGCCAGTGTCAGAATGGGGACTCAGGGTAAATTGTCCAGTTCCTTTACTGTGGCAAGGGGAGTCAGGCAAGGTTGTATCTTGGCTCCCCTGATCTTTAATCTCTATCTGAGCGACCTCCCCCAATGCCTCTCCTCTGAGTTTGCCTATCCTTCAAGAATACAGGACAGATCACTGAACATCTTACTATATGCTGATGATCTGGTTCTTATGTCCCATATGAGGAGGGGTCTTTAACATCAGTTGGGGTTGCTTGGGACTTATTGCACTTCGATAGGCATGGGCGAACAGATCGCTGTTCGTGTTCGGCCGTTCGGTTCGGCCACGTTCGGTTCGTGTGTTCGTGTTCGGTCGTTCGGTCGTATCGCGCGTTCGTGTTTGCCCGTTCGGTTCGGTAGCGTTCGTGTTCGGCCGTTCGTGTTCGGTTGTTCAGGCAGGTC
>QEPC01004588.1:1486973-1547659 GCA_003113815.1 Sphenodon punctatus | reverse complement strand
TGCTCCCTCATCCCCCTACCACCACAGAGCCCCCCAGCACAACCCCCTCATCCAGACCACCCCCCTCACCTTGCCGCAGATGTTGTCCTTCCTGCCTTGGAGAAGCCCACGTGGGCCCCGTGCCCCTATAACTGTATGAACCTCCAGGCCCCTCAGCACCACCATGAGAGCCGCTGTCTCTGGAACCCCCACTCTACCCCCCCTCCTGCTTGCTCAACCCTCTCTCCCCACAGAACCTGCTCCTTGCAGAGCCACCCTTCTGGTCCCTCAGACTTCTCACCCCCAGAGCCCCCCTCCTAAGCCAGAAATAGCTTTACCTGAATTTGAAATTTCAGGCCTATGCCTATGCCTGGCTGCCCCCAGTCTTGTTTCCCAGTACACATCCCATAGCCATATACACCACCCTGCCCCCAGCACTTCGATGTCCCATTGTCCCCAACCCAACTGAAAGCACGTACAAAAAACATACGTACACTTACCTGTTCCCCAAAACTTGTCCCTGAATACACATCATCTATCTCTTAGCCGTCTTCCATCATATATACCCCTCATTTCCTGAGTACCCCCTCTCCATACAAATACTGTCCCCAGCCTTCTCCATGAATGTACGTCACCCACCTCTCAGGCTTGTCCCCCAATATGCACACCTGCCAGCACCTGTCTGCCTGTTGCTGCTACATACACCATGCCTGTCTCTCAGCTTTGTCTGTGCATACCCATCACCCATTCTTCAGCCCTGTCCCCCATAAATACTCCACCAGCCCCTGGCTTGTCACAATACAGACACTTCCCTCATTGACTGGCTGCCCCCAGTCTTGTCTCCCTGTACACATCCCCAACCAAAATGAAAGCATATAAGGTCCCTTACTGTCCCCAGCTTCAGTGTTGCCCCCAACCAGCAGAGGAAGAGAATTAGTGCTGAAAGACCAAGGCAAAGTGTGGGTGCATAGAGCCTAAATTGTGAGTACAATATGAGACTGTATAATGTCTTTACTGCTTACATGGCACACAGGTTAAGGTGGAAACCTTAATGTACAATTTCCTTGTTTTCTGGAGCACTGAGAACCTTAAATTAATTGAGAATTTGTAAAAGTCTTAACTCCTCTCTTAAACGGAGGGGTTTTTGGTCCTGTAATTATTAATGTATCCAGGTGTGCTACTGCATACACAAACTATCTTTGTAAAGGTATGCAATATTTGTATATTCATTTCTTTGTTTACTTCATTTTGGTAATTTTGTTCATTTTAGTCACTCCAATATTTCAGCCATTTTGGTATTCTGTTTTGGTCATTTTGATTCTTTGGTGTTTGTGCCTTTTGCTTGGCACTATGTAGCACTGTGGCAAACTTAACAGTTCTGCAAAGTGCTTTGACATAAATACTCTCACCCTTTGGTGAGTCCTTGCAGTTTCTCTCCTACTTTTCTTGCCCTCCGGGAGTGGGAGAGCAAACCCTTCTATTCCTTCTGCCATGGCACCGCCCCCATGGGCTGCCTTTGCCCCAAAGAGAATGCCCATATTTTCTGACATCTTCTTCTCCAGATTCCCAAAATATGGATTGGGAGTCCATAAATTGCGCATTCCCACATATGAGAAAATGTCGGTATCTGTAAATGCTGCTAATGTCCTAATGCGATTAAATGGAACCATGCACTATTCACACTATCTTTTTTTTGCGCAAATCACATTCACAAGCCAATTTAAATAATGCGCCTTTCCACATTCTCACCTTTACTATATACCCGCAAATCTTCTGGGCCACAGACGCATCTAATGTCCTCTGGCCTCCTGTGCCACTTCCTATCGTAAGTTGTCATCTAACAACCCCAGCCCTGTCCCGGCTAGCAGCACCCTAGAGGATTGGGGGGGGAGGGTTTCCTGTGGCTGCTTGCATTACCCAACAACAAAATGTGCGCTTGTCTCTAATGCAAAAGGAGCATCGACATTCCGACAATAGGATTTATGTGGGTGTTTAGAAACACGCTCTTGTAAAGGTAGCTTTTGGCCGCTTGCCAATGCTCTTAAAAACCAAACACAAGCACGGTTAAAGAAGTGCATAGAGTCTTTCGCACATCAAGGTAATATGCGGGGAAAAGAAAAAGCACTGGTCTGCTGAATGTGGGAATGTGCTCACAGTCCTAATAGGTATGGTATATATGCATGTCCTGGTTGCTCTGCAGTCACAGGATTATATCTGTCTCAATGTGGCTTCTGTTTGGGAGCCCCAGTCTACATACTGCATGCAGTGCGAGGAGCTCAAGCAAACAAGAATCTGGTGTGATGGTGTGTAACATCCCAGTTTATCCATTTTGGAAGACACCTGAATACTCAGACCCTGTTCAATACTTTATTACACCATAGTTCATTATAAACTAGTTTGTTCCTGGCCTTTGCATGCCTGAGTAAGAAAGAGAGAGAAGGTGCCCTGTCTCTCAAGGGAGTAGAGAGACTGCTCCCTTTGTGCATCGCTTGAGGAGACCTTCACACTTAAAATCAATCTTCTGATCTCAGGCACCCAGGGGTATGTGGATGTAGATTACCACAATGGTGAAAGGCAGAGGTGGGCTATGGACCTATCCTATAATTAATTATGCAGTAACTCTAACACAGGAAACTTGTCATTGGGATGATGTAGCTAAAATCAAGCCCAACCCAGTCTTGTCAGTCTGCAGCGTTCAAAAATCAAAAGTTAGGCCTCCAGAAAATCATGTGATTGGTTTAAAATCACAAGACTTATAAATGTATATTTTATGACTAAGCAGCAACATTTAAGAAAAACAACTATTATCAGGTGTTGAATTGCAAGGGTTAATAACACTGCTTAATTATTCTTATTAATTTTGTTTTCCTAAAACAACATAGGCTCATTCATTCTGATACTGTAGCTTTAATCCTTAAATATTTACTTAATGAAGGTACAAAATAAAAAGCTAGTAGTGTTCTGCAAGTGTCTCTCTTGTTTCTTCTTTTCTCTCTTCCTGCAGGGTGGGCTGCAGGAGTTTAGGAAATCTTCAAAAGAAGACTGCCCCAAATGAGGTTTAACATACAGTAAGTTCATACCTCATCCATTAAATAAACACTCCCTCTGCTAGAGAAATATACACACGTACAGTATATGTTAATGCTACAAAAATATACAGACAGAAGGCAGCTTCATGTGCCTGTGAAGGTTTTGTTGTCAACAGACCCACAGAATTGTATCAGCTATTCCAGAGATGAGGTCAATGATTAAAAATGTTTTCACAGTTGCAAAAGTAAAATATAAATCTTGTAAACCCTGCCTGTTTGCAGCTGCCACCCTTTGCCCCCACTGCTGCTACTAATGGAGACATCTGCACAGTTGGAAAAGGGAAGGGTTGCTTTTATAATTAGTTATCCAGCTTTGGAGATTCTGCTAAGACTCTGGTTAGGTAGTATTACTGTTGTCATCTTATCTGAGCAGCTTAGTATCCCATAGGCATTACACTTTTCACAAAGCAGTGTCTGCACATATGCTCAGCTGCACAGACATTTTTACTTTCACTTTCAGGTACATTATCTAGTTCAATAACGGGACACATTAGGGATTCATGAACTGCAAGGCTTCCAGCCTCTTTCTGTGACTTGAAAGAATTCTTCCTGCATCTCCAATCGGGACTGGATCCAAGCAGCTAACTTAATAACTAAATTCTAGTAAATCTTTCAGTAAACTCATGAGCCTTCGAAGAACGTTACAAACTGAACCTGAAGCTGGTAGGAGCAAATGACAGAAGCACCCTGAGCAGTTACTTGTGCATTGGTGGAGAGGACATAAGACCCTATCAGAACCATTCCCCTTCCATGCTTTTAGTCCCTGGAAAAATAACTGTGCAAAACTGACTGCCCTTTTCCATCCAGGGCACAAGGGCTCAGGTGGTGTGGCTTCCTTCCCTGCCCACCACACAAATGTGACTTAAGAAAAAAATAAAATTTCAGGAATCTGACCTAGTCAGCAGGAGCAAAGTGTCAATGGGAAGCATCAATAGAGACTCTTGAACATTGATGATGCTATCGTTCTACAGTTTTAAATCTGGACATTCCCTGTCCTGGACCTCTGATACGATGACGATCTGTTCGTTCTAATCCTCTTATCCTCTCTCTCACTCTCTTCACCTCTGCATCACTTCTCATGCCTTCTGTGCTCCCCTCCTCTCCCCTGTCCTAACTACACTATTCCTATTCCTCAGATGCCCTCTCACTTCCTTTGTTTGCTCATAAGCAAATATAACTTCCTAACAAACCTCCATCTAAAATATAACCAGAATCAGCAGTCCTGTGACTACACTATCCCTACCCCTCAGGATACTTATGTAAATAAACAAATTATGGAAACACTAGCTGTTTTCAAATGAGGCGATAGCCCACATTAGCCCACACCATGTGGGTGTCCATCTGACTGTTTATTAGGTGTTCACCAGATGTTCACCCCTACTGGCCATCACGCACTGGATATACAGCCCACACTCATGACGGGGTCTCGGGATATGCAGAGCCTGTCGTACGGGTGAATCCAGGTTAATGTGCACCCACATGTCTGTGTCCTGTTTATATATTTATTTATTTATTTATTTATTTGATGACTTGTATCCTGCTCCCTCCAGCCCTACAGCAGCTCGGGGCAACTCACAAAATATGTAAAACAATATACAAAAACAATACATAGAAGGGATTACTAAAACAATAAAAACAACAACAAAGAGTTAAAACTACTGGTACAAAACACACCCTTATTCCCCTCCCCCCCAAAGGTCTGGACGAACAGCCAGGACTTACAGGCCCGACGAAAGCAACAGGCTGGGAGTCAGGCGAGTTTCCTCTGGGAGGGAGTTCCACAGCCGTGGTGTGGCCACCGAGAACGCCCACTCCATCATGGCCCTCTGGTTCACTTGGGGAACCTCCAAGAAGGCACCCCCGGTAGACTGCAGAGGTCGCTCCATGGCCCGGGAAGTGAGGCAGTCTCTCAGATAGGAGGGGCACAGACCATGTAGTGCTTTAAAGGTCAAAATCAGCACCTCGAATTGGGTCTGGAATGCTATAGGCAGCCAGTGAAGAGCCTGGAGCACTAGTGTAATGTGCTCCCTATGGCTGTCCCCATCAGGAGATGGACTGCCGCATTCTGCACCAGCTGCAGCTTCTAAGTCATCCCCAAGGGCAGCGCGACCTAGAGCGCGTTGCAGTAATGCAGCCTGAGGTGATGAATGCAATTAGGTTGATTACAGCCTCGCACGCATAGTGGTCCACCAGCACCATAGAGTCAGGAGCAAAAAGTCTAGAGTTTTCCATGGAGCAACCACTTCCTGTGCCTCTCTCCACTCTTGTTCTATGTCTGCCTTAAACCATGCCAAATTCAAACTTGTGTTGTCCCAGCTCAGCCTGGTTTGCAGCACATGCCCAACACTCTTTCCTCACAAGCTGTTACATTACATTCTAAGGAGAATGAGCATGGCTCAGAATGACAGCCATGCAACTATGGTATGTTAATGCACCTGGGAGAGGGGCTGCTTTTACACCGCTGTATGATAAATGCTTCCATTTATTGCCGTCTAATTGTGGTTGTTTTTTCCCATTACTGTGCTCACAGGCAACTACTAGCACTTCTCCCTCCGGGGTTCCACAAGCACTTGCCACCTACCGATTTGCCCACCAGAAGTGTACTCTTTGAAGGAAGGAAGAGATGAAGGTCTTCATCGCTCGGCGGGGGGGGGGGGAGAGCATAGTGCACAACACAAGCTGGTGAAATGCCATCAGAATGAGGTGGTATTTCACGAGATCTCACTCCAGTGGTGAAGCAGGGATACCAAAGGGACATGAACCAGTGCCAGAAGTGGGCCAAGGGCCTCTGCAGAAGGTACAAGGAGATTTGGGATAACAACTTCACCAGCCGCGGGAGGTAAACATCCTCCTAGTACAAACTATGGGACTGGTTCCTCTGTAGAAAGAGCCTTCATGGCATCCTGCCTCTAAGGCCACCACAACAATTGTTGCCCAGAGACAGATGCCATTTGTCACCCCCCCCAACAGAAGTTCATGCCTCCCCACACCTGCATCCTGTCTTCCCTCCTTGGTTTCCCCAGGAATCCACTCCCTAGACAAAGCAACCAAGCCCTCTGCATCATGCATTCACACTGCTGAACACTCCCTCTCCCTTGTCCAGGCACCCCTCCCCCACCTCCAATCATTCCCGCACTCCTCCTGCCAGCACTCCTCCACAACCTCCAGGACCGGATCTGTGTGAAGAGGAGGAAGTTGCTGAAAATCTCCCCTTGCCACCCAAGATAGCATGCCCGGATTCCCCCAGAAGGAGCAGGTGGAAGAAGAAATAAATCCATAAATAATAAAGAAATAATTCCTTTAAATTAAAGTTAATTTAAATTCAGTAAAAATAATAAGGTTAAGGTTGTAATTGTTAAATAACATTGTTATATTTTTTTACAATCTATGGTTTATGTGCTTATTCTTGGAAAGGTGGGAGGTTTGGGGGGGTGGGATCGGTGGAGATCGGTGGTATGGAATAGCAATAAGAAGCTTTGGGGGCTGGGGGTAGGAAGGGAAGGGGGTGGGAAGCATGGGTGTATGGAAGGAGAGGGTAAGGTTGGGCTGTGGAGAATGGCAGTATGGGATTCAGAAAGCACCAGGCACGGTGGTTCATTATGGCCTCGAGACCCATGGTGAAGAACCCCTTGTGGTTCAGGCAGTCATCTTTGCTATGTGGTGGGCAGAGCAGATGATGACAATATGGCTCCCGTTGATTGCTCCAGTATATTTTGGGACCCTTGCCTGCCAAAAGCCTTTCATTACCTCCTCTGGATCAGCCAACTGCACCACCAAATCCAGCAACACTTCCATTATCCGTGCACACCATGACGAGGATGATGGCCAGTGTGGAAGTGCCTATGCTGAATTGCTGGCCTACAGCAGGGC
This sequence comes from Sphenodon punctatus, assembly GCA_003113815.1. Taxonomy (NCBI): domain Eukaryota; kingdom Metazoa; phylum Chordata; class Lepidosauria; order Sphenodontia; family Sphenodontidae; genus Sphenodon; species Sphenodon punctatus. The sequence continues at coordinate 1,540,721 of QEPC01004588.1, read as the reverse complement.
AGGAATCTAGAGTGGCAATCTTCCAGATGGAGATGGCCACATGCTTCTCTGCAGGGTTGGGATACCACATCACCATGTGCTCTGTTTCTCCAGCTGAGACCTGAGGACCTTGGCTTTTTGCAGAATGAGGCGATGGGGCATCCTGAAGTGAGAGATCCATTCGTCTTTCCATGAGGACAGCACATTCTCCCACCAGTCTGCACTTTTCTCCTTCACCCACAGAAACCTTTCTGGTTCAGCAATGCAAAGTTCATTGGCAGCTGAAGCTGTGTCTCCTGACAGGTACCTCTCCGTACTTATCCACTCCCCTGCCAGGGCTTCAATCCTCCCCATTGTGGTCTGCTGTTGCTGGAGGCAGGCAAGTGCATAGCATCAAAGCAGGAACCACCTCTACATTGTGATACATCCCACTGCTCTGGCCCCAGCTCAAATGAGTGCCTGTCTGTGATTGCAAATCTCATTGAGCAAATGACAGCGGGTGGCATGTATCTGCTGGATGACTCACAGGTACTGTTCAGCAGCGGTCATGAAGGCCAGGAGTGCAATAACAAGTACCATGAAGTACATGGCTGCAATATCAACGTCTGTGAAGTCTTCAGACCATTCATCACATGTTTTGAACAACTCAAAGAGCTTGGTGGCTGTCTAGCTAGGATTGGCTGTACGTCACACATCAGCAAGTACTGGCCATCTGTCATCAGGGCTGGCTGTGTGCCTAGCTATTGGCTGCTATAGGTTGAAAAAGGTTTGCAAAGCTGAGTGGGTCTGTGTTGCATTGGCACTGCTAGTTTATGTAAAAGACATGTCAATTAATGTAAAAATGTTACCGCTGTTACCACATGGAAGCATGAATTTTTTAATTGGGCTCAGGGGGAGGGGGGACCAATTGAAGATTTCCTTCAAACCTTGTAGGCCATGCATCAAATGTTTTGAACAATTTCCCCCCACACACCACCTGCCACTGAACTTCTTATCTTCCCTCCTCATCCTTCCTGTCCCTCTTCCTTGTTGATCCTCATCGATGGGGTTACCATCCTTCCCGTCCCCCAAGCCTGTAGCTTAGGCTTCATCTTTGACTCACCTCTTTCTTTTAAATCCTACATCGACTTTGTTGCCAAATCCTGTCGCTTCTCCCTCCATAACATTGCTAGGATTCGTCCTTTTCTCTCTGTCTCCTCTTTCAAAACCTTTGTCCATGCCCTGGACATCTCTCACCTCGATTTCTGTAACCTCATTCTCACTGGTCTCCCCCATTCTCCCCTTACCTCCGTCCAAAACTCTGATGCCAGGGTCATCCACCTGTTAACAGGAGACCTCCTCCCACTCATGGTTACTGGGGGCAATGCACCCCAATATCCACCGTTCCTTAAACTTGGGGGGGTTAGTCTAATTACTTAAACCGGGGTCTCCACGTGTTCAGAGGATTAGTCTGAGGAAAGTACATGCTACAGACAGTTTACGTTACCCTCCCCAAATTACAGAAAGAGAGAGAGAGACAAGTGTTCAATAAAAACTGCAACAGGTTTATTTCAGACACACAAAAAACAGAAACACAACCCTGGTCTGGCTGGCGGGATTTAAAAGAGGGAAGCACAAGCGGCTTGCGGGGAAAATGAAAATAGGGTAGGAAAAGGGGGAAGGGGGGTTTCCGGTGTCGGCTCAGCAATGGGGAGCAAGAGAATGTGAATGAGAGAGAGAGAGAGGAGGGGCTTCCCTAATTGGCTGGGAAAGTCTGGACCTGTGGTTACCTTTCCTTGCCTGTTGAGATGGGACACGAGGCCCATGGATCCAGCGGAGTTCCGGGGATGGAGGAAGAAGAAGGGGCAGACCAAAGTCTGGGAGATCCCTCAACTAAGAGTGCATTGACATACATAAATATGCTGGTGTTTGTGAATGCAGGCAATTAAAAAATGCGCCTACATTCATTCACACCAACATGTCACTAGCGCATTCAAACAACTTTAAAGAATGCGCTAGTGACATTCTTACTAACCTGATGATTTGTGCGGGGAACCGCTGCTTCCTCCTCTCGAGCCCTGCTGCGCTCTCCTCTCCCATCCACTCTGTGTTCCCACCCAGCCGCCATTGGGAGCCCTGGGTTGCTGCCGGCCAGACTGCTCCTGTATCTTTAGCTGCTGCAGCTCCTGGGCTGCTGCATGGACGCACTGAGACATCAGCTGGATGACAGCCTGAAGTCCACAAAGCCTGTGGGGATGGAGGCAGCGGCGGCAGCTCCATAAGTGGTGGCGGGAAACCCAGAAGTGAAGAGAGGACGTTCGGCTATGTGCAAGAGGAGCAGAGTTCTGACAGCAGAAGCCATGTGGGTCTCAGGATATGCGCTTCCACAAAGGTAGGTTTTCGCTGCCCTCTAATGCATTTGTTTAACAAAGGCAAGTACAGCAAATCAAGCACATGGAGACTTTCCACAGCATTAAATTATGCGGGGGAAAGAAACATGTGCTGATTTGCTGTATGTGGGAATGTGCTTTCAGAGTGACTTGCACATATCTGGGTCCCAAGGTTTCTCAGAGGTTGAGGGGGAAAACCAGGGACAGTTATCGGATGCTACACAAAGGGTTTTGGGAGGTTACGAAGGGTCATTGTGGGTACACAATGGGTTAATGAGGGGAGAAGTCACAACTTTACTTCCATCACAAAGGTGACTCCAAGATATGCACAAGATATCTTGGACACACAGGGAAACTGTAAACAAAAAGTGGAGGGAGGGAAGGAAGGGCTAACGACAGACTTCTAGAATATAATAAGTGTGTGTCTGGTTTCTCTTGGGGAATGCGGAGATAGGATGTTGATGCTCTGAGTCATGGCTACCAGTCCTTTGTCACAACAGGATGAGCACCCCTATCCTTAATGACTCCATTCCTTATTCAGAGGGCTCTCCCTTCCAGTCCTTTTCTCAACCTTAGGTTGGTATTTTTCCACGAGTGATCTCTTTCGGTTAGGAGCTAGGGTGGTTGAGCCCGATCCTTATTTTCCATGCTTCCCCCCCCCTCCTCTTGCATCAAGTGTGGGAAGACTATGTCTTTTCCCCAAGCCTCCTTGCCCTTGGTTGCCCCTGGGGCTTTGCCGACCTCCAGGTCCAAGTTAGTTGGCTATCACATGGGAGGGGTTCATCTGTTTTGGGGGGACCAGGGGTCCTGTCTAACAATCCCCCCATTGGGGGCCTTTTAATCTTATTAAAATGGCCCCCACAATTACTATGGGATGGGCCACACCTGAACCGTAGCCTACCTAGCCCAATACATTGGCTCACAGTATGTAAAAACACCAGCCGCCGGAAGATCTATGACCAATGTGTTCTGTTCATAGGACACTGGTACCTAGAACCCCAGTTCAGCATGATCCCCTTCCCCTTCATTATTGTGGGAAGGTATGGTGTTGGGTCAAAATACAACAAGACGCTGGGGGTGGATCATTCTGGGTAACGGAAGGGGCAACCAATGGAGGAGAGTGGAGAGGAACAGGAAGAAGAAGGAAACACAATACAGTTCAGACCGGGGTACTTAAAGTCAACACTAAACTATTAAACTAAACACTAAAATATTACACACAGTAAAATACGAGGGCGAAGGATACCTGTGTGTGTGTGTGTGTGTGTGTGTGTGTGTGTGTGTGTGTGTGTGTGTGTGTGTGTGTGTGTGNTCATTATTGTGGGAAGGTATGGGGTTGGGTCAACATACCATGAGGCGGTGGGGGTGGAGTGTTCTGGGTGATGGAAGGGGCAACCAATGGAAGGGAGTGGACAGGAACAGGAAGAAGAAGGAAAACATGAGATAGTTCAAACCAGGGTACTTAAAGTTACACAAAAATAAAAATCAACAAACATTATATACATAGGTACACCTGGGCGCTACTTGTTACATCTACATTCCGGCTAGAGTCACCTGGGTTTCCTCTGGGGGGGGGGATCCAGAGGAATCAAAGGTATTGCCACAGGTTAATCTAGTTTTACTTACATGCGAGCCTTGGCCGTGGCTTACTAGTTTTCTTGAGAGATCCTGCACGCTTAGAGGAATGGATCTCTTCTTAATTTTAGGTCCCTTATTCCGAATTTTAATTTACCAACGCTCCAAAATTCCATGGCCATAAAATAATAATAATAATAATAATAATAATAATAAAAAATACAATTACCAATCTGTATCTGTAACAAGGACAATAGGACAATTCCCTCCAGGTGTATCCTATTTGGCATGATGGTCCATAGCTTTCAGTTGCAAAAAGGAGCTGAAACAACTTAACAAAACAAAGTTCCTTTGTCTGGATACTGGAACAACTGCGGTGTGGCTAGGAACGAGGAGAAAGTTCTTCTGCTCCCAAAGTCCGGTGCTCTTGGGCTCACCACCAGGCAGAAAGTTCTGGGTGGCGAGAAGCCTTCACTGAGACACGAGTTCAAAGTCTATGCTGTACTGCCGGAAAAACACCTGGTAACCGTCTTCCGGGAAGGAAAGTTCTCTTGAGATTGGGGGGGTGGAGCAGCTTTCCATGATCTTTTTCCATGGAGCTGTGTCGCAGGCTGCTGGCTGTCTCAGCTGGGAAGCTGCACACCGAAGGTAGAGGCTCAAGACTGGTTCCGGTAAACATCCGGGTCCCCAAGCTCCGTCCCTGGCGCCAAGCTTTGGCGTGACACAATCCCATCTTTTCACGGGGTTCGTAGATCTTTTCATTGGCTCCTTTCCTGGCATGGGTTCAACAGCTACACTCTTCCCAACCGCCGCTCACTTCTGGATCTGCCAAATGAGATCAAAGTCAGGGAGGGTGGGGTTCTCGCCCTGGGGCGAGGGTTAACCGAGGACAAGGAGAGAGACTGAGGACATGGAAGTCCCGATCCTTCCGAAAAAAAAGGGGGGGGGTGGAGGAAGCCGAAGGGATGGACAGTTTTATTAACTTTTTAAATCCTCATCACTGACATATTCAAGAAGGGGGTCGAATTCCCACATTCCTCATTGGAGGGGAATGGATGGAGGCTGATTTCCTTCCAGGACTGGATATCTGTTCCCCGGCCTTCCTTTGATTACAACTCGGCCTGTGATTAACTGTATCACATAGGGATCTTCTCTCATAAACAGTTCCCATCTAGCGGAGATGTTCTGGTAAAACTTTACAACCACTCTCTACACACACACACACACACACACACCCCTGTGGCTTCCCAGGTGGCCACCCCAACAAGAGTTCTGTGTGACCCTCCGGTCTCACTATAGCAAAACCTGAAATGAAAGGTTTGCCTGTTGATCAGGTTGCTTACCCTTGCTGCTAGTCTCATTGCTGGATTGACTGAGACGCCGTTCCGGTTGTGTGTCAAGTGGGGGTACATCTGTTCTCTTGGTCTCCTGGGCCTTACCCTCCTATTCATGGCTGCCGTGTGATGAGGCTGAGAGTTCTTCTACTGAGCAGGGGTGGAAGAGCTAGCCGGATCCAGGGGCTGACTTGCCGTGAGTTGCACAGGTTTACCGGCCCACTCCTTGAACTGGGAGCTGTGAAAATACTTTCTCCACAGCTTGCCTCTTTTACCTTCTGGGATTTCCACCTGGTAAACTGCTGGACTAACTCTGTTGACTATTCTGGCAGGACCTTCCCATTTGTGTGTTAGGGAATGCTTTGAGGCTGAACATTTTTGATACATTACCACCTGCCCTTCTTCCCAGACAATGGGCTTTCTGATCCACCCCAGCCTCTTATCTATATCTTGTTGGGCTACTCCTAGACGTATGGCAATTTGTCTATGGATTCTTGCTAGTTCACCCACCAACACTTGTATCCAATCTTCAGAGTCAGTTTTGTTTTCTCAAGTGCTGGGTAGTTCTGTTCCCAACCACCAGGACTCAGGCATCTGCATATGACTCCGTCATCACCTGGAAGGGAGTGTATCCATTCACTGCCTTAGAGCCTCTCAGGGCCATCAGAATGAGAGGAGTTTTTCATCCCAGTCTTTTCCTGCCGGGTTAATCTGTTTCTTTAAGTGCGGTTAGTTCTCTCGACTAGCCCGGAGGAGACAGGGTGTCCAGTTATATGAAAGCATTGTTTAATTCCCAGGACTTTCCATAGTTCCTGCATCACATCCCCGACAAAATGGGGTCCCATGTCCGAATCTATACATCAGGGGATACCCCATCTGGACAGGACAATGTTAAACAGCATTTTGTCTCTTGTGCTGGCAGTGTTGTTTTTATAGGATAGCGCTTCCGGCCATTTACTGAATGCATCCACTATAACAAGACAGTATTTATTGCCTCTGACTGTAGTGGGGAGCGAGTCTATGTAGTCTATTTGAATCCTGGCCCAAGGACCCCCAATACACTGGTGCTGGATTGGAGCTTTAAGAGTCTGGCTATCTGAACTGACCATGGCACATGACAGACAATTATCACACCATTTGTCTACATCTGTTTTTTTCTGTGGCCACCATCCTGTGTCTTTTACCCTGTCTAAAGTATCCTGCTTACCTCTGTGCCCTTGCTCGTGGACAAACTGTATTAGCTCCCCCCGTAAATTCCCCGGGACGATCCAATATTTATTGCCCCCAGGATTGATTGCCCACCATACCTCATTGTCTTTGGTGTTGGTGTAGCTTCCTGTGCTGTCTTTTCCCCATTTTGCCAAGCCCTCTATTTCGTTGTCCCCTTCCTGTAAAGTTCCTAGGTCTAGGGTGGTTAACCTAGATCCTACCATGCTGGCTCTAGTGGTGACTGGGGCTATGGGTGTTTCAGGGGAGGGTGAGTCCTCTGCAAGGTCAGGGGGCTCACTCTGGGTGGTGACTTCTTTTGCTAGCATGTCCGCTTGACTATTCCAAAAAGCCCATTCCGAAGGTTTTCTAGAATGCCCAGCGACATGTGCAACCCAAGTCAAGCCAGTTCTGTTTTTAACCAGCTCTGCTATTTTAGTCCATTTTCCTGCATGGGCTACTGGTCTCCCATAGGAAGCAGTCATGTTTCTCCCTAGGCAAATTGGGAGCCAAGCTGTGGAGGCTCGCGACATCCAGTCTGAATCCGTATAGATGGCTAGGGAGATGTCTAGAGGCTCGAACTCAAGGACAATCAATACAGCCTGGACTTCAGCTGCTTGGGCGGAGTGAGGGCGCACAGATCCCTTCAACACCCATCCATCTAGCACCAAAACCTCTGTCCAGTCTGTTCTTGGCTGTACCTGGTCATAAAAATATGACCCATCAGTGTACCACACTGTTAATGCCTTTTCTATTGCCTCCTCCTCACTTTTACCCGACTGTACAGACCATTCTATGTGCTCGAGCTTGGGGAGGCAGCAAATGTGCTCTTCCCCTTCTACAAGTAGACCATAGGGAGCAGGGCTTCCTTCTGTTCCCTACTGAACCCCAATTCCCTGCACGCCAATGCAAGGGTCCATTGTGCTATTCTGGTGCTACTAACCTGCCCATCCTGAATCTTGCCTGAGATGAAGTATTTCAGGGGTGAATGGGGGGGTTGAACTATTACCTTACACCCCCCAATTATGTACTCCCAGTGCTTCAGAGCCCAGACCAAGGTCAGGCATGCCTTTTCACATGGGAAAAACCTTTGTTCCACCTCATCAAGCAGTCTAGAGGCATAAGCTACTACACGCTGCCTTCCCATTTGCTGCTGATTGAGAGTGACCCCTATGCAAGTCTCTGTTGCTGCCAATTGTATGAAGAAGGGAAGTTTGGGATCCGGGTGAGCCAGTGCTGGGGCTCGTGCCAAATCAATTTTTAGAGTTGCCAATGCTTCTTGTTGATCAGGGCCCCAAGACCATGCCCATCCCTTTTTTAAGGGGCTTGTACAGAGGTCTTGCCTTGTCTGCGAAGAACTCTATAAAGTCCCTGGAAAAGTTCAGGGTGCCCAGTAAGGCTCTGAGAGAATGCAAATCTGTGGGTGCATGTAATTTAGCAATCACTTCCACCCTCTGGGTATTTGGGGACCTTCCCTCTTCTCCCAAACTGATCATCAAGTATTTCACCTCCTTTTGCACAACCTTTGCTATGGCTTGGTTTACCTTGAACCCAGTCTCTTGAATTATGGCAAGTACTTCCCTAGTTACTTCTGAAGTCCGGTTCCTGTCTGGGGAATGCACCAGGACATCATCTATGTACGTTAAGACACACCCGCTTGATTCCGGCTTCAATTTATCCCACATTTTTGACACCACTGAGTGACAAATGCTGGTGGATGAATGGAAACCTTGGGGAGTTCTGGTACAACTGTACTGTTGATCCTTTATGTAAACGCAAACTTGTACCAACAGGCTGGATCGAGACGGATCGCAAAGAAAGCGTTTGCCAAATCAATGACAGTACCAGCGGGACCCCGCGGATATTGCTGCTATTATCTCATTGTATTTAGCTACCACTGGAGCAAAAGGAGGAGTCACTGCATTTAAAGCTGAGTCTACAGTCATCTGGTAAGTCGCCCCATATGCTTTAATAACTGGCCAGGTGGGGGAGTTACAGACAGACTGCATTTTTACAATGACACCTTGCCCTAACAGGCTATCTATTGTGGCTTGAATTCCCTCCTCCTCTTCTGCTGGATACTTGTATTGCTTTTGCAGGGAGGGGATCTTTCCCTTCAATAAGCAGCTCCTCCTCTATCTTCCCGCACTCTGCTTTTTCCTTAATCCATACCTCAGTAAATTCCTGGGTCCATGGAATTTACTGGGGAGAATGGGAAGAGGTGCCTTAAGGGCTGCACAGCGGTGTATGGCAGAAACCTCTGAAGGACCCCCTGGGACTTAGCACAGTACCCTGTTAGCTAGGTCTACTGTTAGCTGGGACTCCTTAAAAAATGGAGCCCCAATGATCCCCTTTTCTTTTCCTTTATGGACACAACTTTCTATTGTTCCCTTCAGTTTGCCTAATTCAAAGGGAACCTTTTTCCATACCGGGGCTTCCTGAGTTTCCTTACCATAACCGCTGAGCGCCATGGTTTTACCAGAGGGCTCCCCTGTGTTTACCCAGTCTGGGTCCAAGATGTTGATGGAGGCCCCTGTGTCTACCAAGAGCTGGGCCAGAGTTCCCGGATTCCCAATGCTGGCCTTTAAATTGGGTCTCCCCCATCTTTTGGGGTGTAGTTTTGCAACTACCTGAGTGGGATCCTTGTGAATCGGGCAGCCCTAGCAGATAGTGTGGACCTCCTGCAACACTTGATCCTGCTCTGGGGTCCTACTTCTATTGTCTGGGTCCTCAGACCTCATGGCCGCTACTGGCTGGGAGGGAGCTTGACTAAACCCCTGCCCCTGCTGTCTCCTTATTTCTGTTGCAGCCTCTATTAAAACCTGCAGAGGCTGGAGATGGTACTGCCTCATATCGACCTCATAGGATTTCAATTCTCCCCACACATATGCCCGATAGGAAGGCTCCAGATTGTTGATTCTAGGGGGTGGGTTGCTACCATAGTTTCCCTGGACCCCTTTCTGTGGGTAGGGGTTGGATGGAGGGGTCACGGTTGGCATAGGGGAATCTGAGGAGTGGGGGCTGCTATTCATAAGGATAATCGCCTGGAACGGCTCTAGCTGCTGCTTGTGAGCGGTCCATTTGGTTCCCCCCATCCCCCTCATCAGATCTGCCACCTTCTGGATACCCGTGGATAGCTCGTCCCAGGTATCCTGTGACAGATCCATCCTCCCCATTGCCATTTTGATGGGGGGGGGCAAGTTCTGCATATACGGTCTCTATGAAATCCCTAGCATCGTACTGTATGATCCGCCTCCTGTCCCTTTGCCCTGGAACCACCACCTCTGCTAAGGCCCCCAATAGTTTCTTGTGAGCCACATAAGCCTCTGGCTGCTCCCCAGGAGCCTGTGTCTCCAGGAAAAACAGCCTCTGCAGGCTCTGTCCTGGGAGCATGGCTTGCAGTACTGCCTTCATCCATTCGCCACAGTTGGCACTGTGGATGTCAGTCATACTGAGCCGCGCTTCCAGGACATGCGCATCTGCACGCGAAGTGCTTGCCTGGGCCAATTGTGTCAGATCTACCCCATCTGCAGTGAGATAGACCTGCCACACTCTCGCCATCCAAGAAATGGCTGTTTCCTCATTCAGTGGGCCTACCTGCTCAGCAATAGCTTTCGCCTGAGTGGGGTTCCACCTAACCATTTCCCTAATCTCTTCATGGGTCACCCTCCCTCCTGCTCTGATACAATCCACGTCTCGGATTACAATTGGGGCCACTGGCTCCAGTGCTTGCCAAGCGGGATTATACGGGGCTTCAGGAATGGCATCTCTAGGCAGATTGGGTTCTTTCTTAGGGAACAGTATGGGCCCCACCTCAGGTATATCTTCGACTTGCATGGTGGCTACCAAACCTTTGTGCACATCGAGTTCTACCAGCAGGCTCTCTGTTGTTGCTTCGCAGGTGTCATGGCTCACTGTGACTTTAGCAGTCTGAGTTTGCTCTGCCAGGAAGCAAGCTTCTGACTGGGTTTGCCTTAGCTGTTCCTGTGATCCCTCTAATGCCCTGACCAGTGCCACAGTGTACTCCTCCTGGGCTTTCCTCAGGAAGGAGGTTAAGTTCCACTTTTCAGCTACCAGCTTGCTCTTATCTCTCTCCAGCTCCTTACACCGAGCCTCCCATTTCTCTGTCCTCTTTTGTTCTTTCCCTGCTCTTTCCCCCTCTGCCTCACATTTCTGCCTAGTTTCCCTAAGCACATCCCACAAGTCCCCAAAAGCATGCCACAGCGCCCAGGCTGCGCAGGCACATCTTTTTCTACCTCTGGGCTTAAACTTCTGGCAGTAACCATCATATGCTCTGCTAACTGATGTCACTGGGTTCTCAGTTTTAAAGCATGCCAGCTTCCATGGGCATTCCCCCTTTTCCGCTGCCCATTTCTCTAATCTAATTGTCCTGGGCTCCTGGTGCAACATTTCCTCTACCTCCCAGGTATTAATTGCTTCCCCAGAGCTTGTTCTAGTGTATCCCTCATGTACCACCTCTAAATTCCTGTAATACACCCCCCGGGTGACTGGCATAGTCCCACACCAACATAGTTTTATCAGTCGGGGAACCACCTTAGGATCCCCAGACACAAGGCAGTCCAGGCCACTCCCAGACCTATAAGTTCAAATGCCCCCCCACCTGACATTATGGGCGAGAGACCCCAATATTCCCAGGGCTGCACTGGCACCTCCTGAGACCACAACTGTCCCAACATTTTGCTACCAATTCAAGACCACCTGCACACTCCCAGGTGGTACCACAAGTCTCTATTAATTCCACAACCCACTGCCCCAGACAATTCCTCCCCAACAACCCAGACCCCGAATCCTTAAAACCACAGGTCCAAAGAAGAGAAAGGAGACACAGAGAAAGAAAATAATAGAAGTTTGGGGGTTTCGGCTGACAGTAGCTACGCATGCCTCCATGGACAATCCACCTGTGTCCTGTGTGGATTACCACGTGACTGCCCACATGTCTCCACCAATCTGGTAACAGGAGACCCCCTCCCACTCGTGGCTACTGGGGGCAATGCACCCTAATATCCACCATTCCTTAAACTTCAGGGGGGGGATTAGTCTAATTACTTAAACCAGGTTCTCCATGTGTTCAGAGGATCAGTCTGAGGAAAGTACGTGCTACAGACAGTTTACGTTACCCTCCCCAAATTACAGAAAGAGAGAGAGACAAGTGTTCAATAAAAACTGCAACATGTTTATTTCACACACACACGCGCACACACAAAACAGAAATACAGGCCCGGTCTGGCTGGTGGGATTTAAAATGGGGAAACACAAGTGGCTTGTCGGAAAAATGAAGGTACGGTAGGAGAAAGGGGGAGTTTCTGGTGTCGACTCAGTGATTGGGAGCCAGAGAACTAGAGAGAGAGAGAGAGGAGGGGCTTCCCCAATTGGCTGGGAAAGTCTGGACCTGTGGTTACTTTTCCTTGCCTGTTGAGATGGGACAGGTGACCCACAGATCCAGCGGAGTTCGAGGGATGGAGGAAGAAGAAGGGGCAGACCAAAGTCTGGGAGATCCCCCATCTCAGACATGCACAGAGTGACTTGTACGTATCTGGGTCCCAAGGTTTCTCAGAGGTTGAGGGGAAAAACCAGGGGAAGTTATCGGATGCTAGACAAAGGGTTTGGGGAGGCTATGAAGGGTCATTGTGGGTACAAAATGGGTTAACGAGGGGAGAAGTCACAACTTTTACTTCCATCACAAAGGTGACTCCAAGATATCTTTGACACACAGGAAAACTAAACAAAAAGTGGAGGGAGGGAAGAAAGGGCTAATGACAGACTTCTAGGATACAATAAGTGTGTGTCTGGTTTCTCTTGGGGAATGCGGAAATAGGATGTTGCTGCTCTGAGTCATGGCTACCAGTCCTTTGTCACAACAGGGTGCGCACCCCTATCCTTAATGTCTCCATTCTTATTCAGAGGGCTCTCCCTTACAGTCCTTTTCTCAACCTTAGGTTGGTATTTTTCCATGAGTGATCTCTTTTGGCTAGGAGCTAGGGTGGTTGGGCCCGATCCTTATTTTCCATGCTTCCCCCCCCTCCTCTTGCATCCAGTGTGGGAAGACTATGTCTTTTCCCCAAGCCTCCTTGCCCTTGGTTGCCCTTGGGGGCATTGCCAACCCCTAGGTCCAAGTTAGTTGGCTATTACATGGGGGGGTTCATCCATTTTTGGGGGGACCAGGGGTCCTGTCTAACACACCTCACTCATCGCTTCAACCATGTGCAGCCCCTTCTCTCCTCTCTTCACTGGCTCCCCCTTCCTGAACAAGTTCTGCACACGCTCCTAGTCTTTGCCTATAAAGCTCTTCACAACCTTGCTCCCCCCTACCTCTCTGTGCTAACTTCCCTCCGTACTCCAGTCTGTGAACTCCATTCCTCCTCTGTCCCCTATCTCACCCTCCCACGCCTCCCCTGCTCCCATAATCACCTTAGTCCATTCTCCCTAGCTGCCCCCCATGCCTGGAACTCCCTCCCTGCCCACATCCACCTCGCCCCCTCCCTTCATACCTTCAAATCCCTCCTCAAGACCCACCTCTTCATCTCTACCCTCCCCAACTCCTCACTCCCTTCACCTAACTCCTGCTGATACCCTCCATCTAGTACAATCTGTTACCTGAGGCCTGTGTACTCATATCCTCACCACATGGACCAACCAGCCATTATTCTCAATGTAACCAAGCTAAGCGCGTGCACCTGGGACCTCGCATCCTCATGAATGTTACACTTCTTGTCTCTCCCTCTGTTCCCCTTTCTTCATCCCACCCCCACCCCCATCTCTCAGATTGTAAGCCCTAGGGCAGGGACCATGTCTCTTCCATTACTTTGTAAAGCACCAAGTACACTGCTGGTGCTATATAAATGTGTGCTAATAATAATAATAATTAATTAATATTTCTTCTGTTAAGGGAAGTTTCAAGGCAATGAAGATCACTGATCACAGAATGTATGTAGAAGCTGAGCTGCCCATGGTTCAAAGCAATTCACATTTCTTATCTTTTGAAAGTAACAATTTTTGCTTTCAATGAGCATGAGGGGCTCATTCTTCCATAGAAAGCTATTACTAGGGCTTGCTTGCCAGGGGAAGCCAAGTGGCTTTTTGTTTCTGTCTTCGAGTGATGGGGCCATCTGTGGGGGTGGAGTGGATACCCTGGCCTTTGCTGAAATTTGGGTGAGGTCTGATGTACAGAGAGTATTATCCAACCCATCCTGTGATGTTGGCTATGTGTGCTCATAGGGTGACCTATGCACACAATGGGGTTCCATTTATGCTTGATGGAGAGCAGACACCGCAGAACCCTGGTTTAGTTCAATGTCCATCAGGATAGAAGAGCAGGAGGCCTGGACAAGATGAGAGAGTGGGATGCGAACAAGACCAAGAGTCTTTTGGATGTTTGTGCGCTGCAAGAAGCGGGGCAATTACTGATGGAGGCTGGACCTTCCCTGTTGTTTTTTCCTCATCACTGCCCTGATGATAGTGAGAGGATTTCTGCAAGGCCACCAGGAGTGCCTTGATCAGTTGCTGGAACATTGGCTGTTTTTAGACAAGCGGGTCTCTGTTGCGCGACCAGCTTGCGAGATATTTTAAAATCCCGCAATGTGGGATTACATGAGACAGTCATCAAGGATCACATGCATGAAAGGTGGTCACGCATTATTTGCTGGCTGCAAATTAAATACCTCGATTTACCGATTTAAATACCGTATTTAATTCACGGTCAGCAAATAAAGTGCAACCTCCTTTCATGCACATGATCCCCGACAGCCGTCTCATGTAATCCCGCGTTGTGGGATTTTGAAATATTGCGCGAGTGGGTCTCATGACAGCGACCCACTCATCTAAAAGAGCCTTGAATCTCTACGGGAAAACAAGCAGCTCGGGGTATAGGGAACGTGAACCCACTAAAGAAGAGCTTCTTGCCATATACAAGGTTTGGACACTCCCAGAAATACAGGACACCCTGCAACTGGTGACATTTTCAGCTCCCACTATATGTTAATGCAGAAAATGCTAGTGAGGGGCTACAAGAAGCTCATGTTTCAATGGGGGATATATGCAAACAGGGAGGGATTTCATTCCAACTCCACAGCAGGTGAGACCCCAATAGAACTTAGTGCTGCTGCTTGCCAGAAAGCCATGAATTATACTGTGAGCTGTGAATGTGAGAAACCAGGCTGACTACATGCAACATCTGATTGCTTAGACTAATTCTTTGTGATTTCAATTTTTACTTTTGCTTTCCATTTTCAATATAGGCATTCAATAAAGTGTGATTTGCTCAATAAAGTCAGCATTCTGTGAATCGCTAACGGTTATTTTGAGTCATCAAGTGCTGGCAAGTATGAGCCTCCATGGGTGGGTGAGAGGGAATAGTAGAGGTTGGAACACCTCCTGGAGTGATATCACAGAAGTAGCAAACAACGGGATTCTCGGAAGGGAGGGGTAGGCAAGGGTTGCCATATATGCAAATTTTTAGAGGACCCTTATGAGAAATACAGGTTACAGGGATGTATTGACTCCAAAATTGGGCCCTTTTTAGAAGGGTCTTCTAAAAATTGCATATATGGCAACCATAGGGTGGGCAGAGCATGGATGTGAAGAAATGTCTGAACATGTATTAGGTTGTTGGGCTAAACCTGTAATGAGGGCTGCCTGCACACACATTAATTACATGCAGGGGTCTTCCTGTTTATTAGGGACTCATGCTCAACCTGTGGGTGGGGACTACACAGACTCCAATTGGCTATTGTCTCATTTGATTTCACCTACTGCTGCAAAATTATGAGGGTTTAGTTTGACTCTTGCAATAGTTTCGAGTTTTTCCCTAAAACTTTGTTACTTGAAGTCATGGGTCTCTGCTATCTTAGGCTGCTTTTACATGAGCGGCAGGATGCAGCACGTTGAAGAATGTATTTCTTGAAGAGCCCTGCGGGGTGCGTTTAGATGCACCAGAAGTAGCTAGCCGCCATAGGAATTGCAGCTCATGTGGTCTTTTTGAAGGTGCATTTGAGAAACCCCGATATTGAGGCTTATCAAACGTGCCTTCAAAAAGACAGCTGGAGGCGCAATTCTTATGGTGGTCGGCTACGCCCGGTGCATCTAAACCCACCCTGCAGGGCTTTTCAGGAAGCACGTTCTTCAACGTGCTCCATCCTGTCATTTGTGTAAAAGCACCTAAGTCTCTGTACTCTGTTTCTGGATCTCACTGCAAAGTAGGGGTGTGCACCAGGTCCCCATGCCATTTTTCTTTTTCTTTTTTGTTTTTGTTATTCAAAAATGTAGTTTTCATTATTGTTATTAACGACAAAGTTTTTGCTTTCATTATTGTTTTTATAATTTTGGTATTGTTTTTGATATCGTTTTTGGTATCAGTATTATTTTTAGTATTGATATTTGTTATCGCTATCGATATCATTATTGATATCATTACTGTTTCAAATGAAGATTTAATTTTTGGTATCATTATTGAGTTCCATGCACAACTAATATTTATCTAAATCTAAGGGAGACAGGGAAAGGGGAAAGGAAAACTATACATATAATCTAACTATTCTAATCTATATGTCTGTAGGTGTTCCTTGACTTGCAGCTCCCCTTGGATACTCAGGTGGAGTCTGTGGCAAGGAGTGCCTTTCGCCAATTACATCTGGTGTGTCAGCTTTGGCCATGTCTCGGACTCTGACCTGCCCACTGTCATCCGTGCTTTCATCATCTCTACGCTTGACTGCTGTAACGTGCTCTATGTGGGGCTACCCATGGTGACGGTTCGGAGACTTCAGCTGGTGCAGAACGTGGTGGCCCGTCTCATGGTGGGACTGGGCCACCAGGAATATAGTACACCAGGTTTTTCAGTCTCTGAACTGACTTCCTATAGTCTTCCGTACCCAATTCAAGGTGTTAGTATTTGCCTATAAAGCCCTAAATGGCCTTGGCCTGACCTATTTGCAGGGCCGCCTCACCCCCCAGCTCCTGGATCAACCCCTGCAGTCATCAGGGGGTGCTGTCCTGGAGTCTGCCGGGGGGGGGGCACAGTGGGGAGGCTGCTCAGTGGCTGCTCCACGACTGTGGAATTACCTGCTGGTGGAGGCCCATTTGACCCCAGATCTTTTTGACGCTGTTGTAAGATGTGGCTGTTCCGCCTGGCCTTTGATGGGGAGGAAGGGGAGGGTGGGGGGTGGTTTGGGATATTTTAATTCCTCTTTGTTTTTGAGTGTTTTAAGTGTTTTTATTGATGAATTGTGAACTGTCCAGAGCAGCCTGTGGCAGGCTAGGTGGGGTGAGAAATTTCTAAAATAAATAAATACTAACAAAAATGACATTCACACCTCTACTGCAGAGGAAAGGTGGAAGGAAATGTGACCAAGCATATACTGTATTCTTAGAAACAAGAAAGCAGATTTTTAAAATCCCAAATATCTATCTATCTATCTATCTATCTATCTATCTATCTATCTACACACACAAGCACACACAGATGTGGTATATATATATTTTAAATCTCATTATTTGGGTGTGATTTGTAGAGGGTGGGGAGGAGCCCTTGGGTTTGACAATACTGTAGAATTAACATGGCAAGTACCACTCTATCCACATTGTCCTTATCCTCTACTCTTTGAGTGTGCTCCAGTTCCATACACGTCAAATGGAGTTTAGCCATTGACTTAAATGGGAGCTGGATTGTGCTTTTTGTCTCTTATCTTAGGCCATTCTCACATAGATGCCACCATGGGCCCAGTGGGTGAAGGTGGGTGTGTGAGCCCACACACCGAAACCCACCAGTGGAGAGCAGGGAGGCATTCATGCAGACACCACCATGAGGGGTTGTGGGAGGTCATGGCACCCCCCCCCCATTCAGGGCCCCACTGAGTATGCACCCATACTGTTCACACGGACAGCCCACAGGCCAATTGGAGGGAAAAACACGCCCCGCTGCATGATGTTATAACATGGTCGAGCGAGGGCAAACAAAGCCATGGCACACGTCACCACCCCTTCACTGCCAGACTCCGAGCGGGTGGGGGAGCAGGGAGTGGGAGGGTCAAGCACTACAAAGTAGACCCACTCAAGCCCCCAGACACTGGCTAGACATCCGGGTGCCACAGATCCTCAAACACCCAGACCACGCCCGCAGACCATAGTCCACACAGTCCCATACAGGAACCCAGGAGAGAGAGGGATCAGGAGGGCCAGAATGGGGGGACGGCCTGAGCACAGTACACAAAACACACAAGTAAGCCCCACAATGGGTGGGGGGCTGGCATGGCCTCTCCCAGCCAAGACCCACTGCACACGGGACCCTAAAACCTCCACATACCATGCAAGGCACAGGGCTGCATAGGATACACAGGCAGCCAGCAAAGCACATGGTGGGGGCTGGGTTGGAGGGCACAGAGAGGAGAGGCATTGTCCAGCAGTTACACCCCAGTATCAAAGCTGCAGCAAAATGCTGAGCACGGTGTGGGGATGCACAGGGCAATAGGAGGAGTCCCACACCATGCTAGGGAAGGGGGATGCCAGAAACACCATGGTCCTGGAGGAAAGGCAGCCCCCACCCCAGCACACCTGCTCAAACAACAGGGAAGAGGGGACAGAACAACAAAGTTCTGTGCGGGGGATAAGGGACCCATGCAAACAGTGGAGGTGGCCAAACGGCAAGGACAGGGGCCAAAGGGCCAGCCCACAGAGTACCCAAGGAAACAAAGCACACCAACAGGGAGAGGGGGAGCACACACCCACGGACCCCGGCCCTACCACACAACCACCCAACACCATCCAGACCCGTCCCACACAGAGGAGAACGCCTGCAGGAAGGAGAACACACAGACATGGGGGAACAATGTTGAAACAAACGCTAATGATCAAGAAGGAGGAGAAACAGGTGCAATGGAGCTACACAAGAAGGCACATAGCAGGCAATGGTCGAGGTGGATCCGTGCCCTCAGTAGGGCCGATGACCCTGGACTCTGATCCACCAGTCAGCCTGGGCACAGCCTAGCTGCTGCACCCAGTGCAGGAGATGCAGCAGCAGCTGAACCATCTCCTCCTGCTCCAGGGTCCTCTCGTTAATCATCTCCTGCATTAAAGGCAAGAGGGAGACCACCATAAGGGCAGGCCACAGGCCAGAACATCCAGGGAGCCCACAACAAATGGGGGGGAGGGGGGACATACACAGAGGGGTAAACCACAGATCTCTTGGTACACCTATGCCCCCACATGAACGTCCACCACCGCCTGCTGGATCCACCCAGCCAACTCACCAAGCCTCAGCACAATCAAAAGCACAATCACGGCAGCTAAAGAGGAAGCGAAAGCAGGAGGTGGGGACAGGGATTGGGCCACAACAGCGGCCATTGGAGAGAACACCACCCATAAGCACCCAAGACCCCAGTCGGTCCCAACATAGGTAATCAACCCACGACACTAGAGGAATCCGCCCCATAGGCTGCCCCAAAGGGAGTTTCAAGGGAGAAGTACAGAAAGAAAGGGGTCATAGACACAGGATACCTCCAGATATGCACCAGTACACTGCTCCAACAGGTTTCAAGCTTGGTGCAGGGCTGCATAGGGTCCCTGATTCTAGCAAAGGCCCCAGAACACATACCAGGCCACCCTGGGGATCCGAAAGGCACCATAATGTCCCACCAAGGGTGCACACGGCATCCCAAGAAATAATCTCCTGCCCCATCCCCCATGCCCTGGCCATCAATGGCACATGAACCCTTGCTCCATATGCAGGTGTGGAGAGGCAAGTCTGAGCAGACCGGTAACACCATCTACAGAGCACAGAGAGCCGCAACAGCCCACAAGGTGCAAGGGCACTGGGCATTGCTGATGGTCAGGCAATACCCGCCATACAGGAACGGATGCCCAATGGGGCTGCACACCATGCATGCAGATGTACAATCTACCTGCACTGGAGCAACCATCCTGCTTACTCACTGGCCATGCTCCCCCCCAACCAAGTCCTCCCAACCTCGACCCAACTCCCAGCACCATCCCCATGAGCTGTCAGTGTACCTGGCCCACAGACACCACAGGAGAACACAGGCTGCAAAAAACACAATTATTTATTAATACAGGGGCAAGGCAGGCCCATCAGCAGCCAGAGCAAGCAGATGGTAGAGAGGAACAGCAGGGACAAAGGGGTTGCACAGCTGGGTGCAGCCATGGAGCGGTCCAGCACAATGAGGGGGTTCCAAATGGCTCAATGGCTGACCAGCTCTCAAAGGGTCAGACTGGATCCCCACAGACCACTGAGCAGGAGATGGATGTACATATGGTGTGTGTGTGTGTGTGTGTGTGTGTGTGTGCGCGCGCATGCAGCGGGGTAGCAGCCCACAGAATGGTCACAGGGAAGCAGGACCAGGGTTCGAGTGGCAGGGAGCGACCTTCCACTTTGGACGGTGCAGCAACAGCAGTGTCATGTTGCAGGAGCCGAACGCTCAGGGAACAGGGGCCCCTGGACAAAACCATCCCAGGCAAAGAGGCCATGGTGGTAACCTCGGGCATGCATGTAGGCATCCACCATGAAGCGGTGCATAAGGGGGTGGCCAGTGGTAGCAGCAGCTCTGACATCAGAACGGTTGAGCACATCGCTCAGGGCAGCCATCTCCAGCTCTGTGGGCGCGCCAGTCAGGAAGGGGCTTGGGTGGGGGGAGAGATAGCAATCCCAGCTCTGCATGGTGAGCCTGACAATCCTCTTGTGGTCAAGAGACACCACGGGCATGCAGCAGGACACTGGTGTAGCAGCTAGCAATGTAGGGACCACCAGCCTGGGGGGGTCAATCTGTAGTCATGTTGATCAGCCACCCTGTGAGCAGCTGCAATCTCTTCCGGGTTTCCTATGGCAGCACAACAGCGGTTAGGGGCCCACGGTCACAGTAGCATGGAGGTGCGAATCCCAGCTCCCTGGACTGCCGCTGGCACTCAAGACCCCCAAAGGGGTGACCAGTGACCCAGCAGCCACATATAATGGGAGAGGAAATTGAATCCATCACCAAAGGAAATGGGGCTGCTCAGCAACAGTTGGACATTGCTGTTCTGCAACAGGGTACCCAGCAGCATGGTTGGGGTTGCACACACAGGCCACTCCTCACCAGCCCAGTGTTCACAGGTATGGTCAGATCCCCAGCTAGACATGTCCATCAAGCAGGAAGAAAGCAGAAGCACACCAGATGTGGATAGACCACAGCTAGGAAAGTGCTGGATGCAAGCTGGAGCTGTCTGCACACAGACACGAGTGTCCTTGGCCAGCTGATAGCAGCCTGGCATGTAGGGTCTGGGAAACACACACACACACTCACACAAAAGGCTGAAACATTCCTGACCGATAAGAAGTAGAGAGCCCGGGCAGTAGCTGGGGGAGGAAGAGATGGAGAACGTCCCAGTGGCTGCATTATCACAGCTAGGCCGAGCAGCAAGTCTACAGGAAACTGTTCAGCAGTCCTGCCGACAGGGGGACCCCAGCTGGAGCCCTCATGCGCTCCATGTCAATAAGGAGCCCGATAACCCACAAGCGCCCAGGGGGTGGGGTGGGGGATGGTCTGTGGTGCCTGGAATGCGTTCCCCAGTGCCCTGAATGAACAGCCCCATCAGTGGACAGCAACATAACCAAAAAGCCATCACTGACCTGAAGGGAGGACGGTGTGCTTACTGTTGCTAGTTGTAATGGTAGGAATGGTCCAGGGGTACAGAAAGGGAAGGATGCCAGGGGTCACCCCTGGCAACTAGGTATCCCCCCAGGTTGTTTGGGTCCCCTGAAGCACCAGAAGCTTTGTATGCTGGCCCAGCTCTGTCAAGGCAGCCATCCAGTGCGTGCAGTGTGGGCACCAACACCACGTTGGGGGGCGGGGGTGCTGAGGTATATGGTAGAGGCGTCTGCCCCTGCAGTGCCCCGACATGGTAACTGGGGCAATCAACTGCAGCTGTGTTGCGGAAGGATCCCAGATCAGAGCAGTGCAATGGGGTTGCATCACCGACACCCCAGACAGGTGTGTAGACCGCACCCACATCGCTACACCAACCACACCAGTCCCAGAACTCATTAGCGATTCATTCCCTGTGCCCCCATTTGGGTGCTCCTGTGTTTCACCTCCATGCATCCATCACCTGTTGCTGTGCTATCATCCTGCCCTTGCCTGTGACTGGGTGGTGCCCCTATCTGGTGGCCCCTCCTCCCCTGTCGGTCAGTGAACTGCAACTGGTTCACCGTGCTTACTTGAGCCTGTGGAGTTGGTGGTTGGGTTGCTGGGAGTGCCGGGGTGTGTTGGGGTGTCTGGGGGCCCAGGAGAGGGGATCATGGAGGCTGCTGGAGGGGAATGGGGAATGGTGCAGTCTGGCCAGGGAGACCCCCTTGGTGTTGCTGGGGGGCTATAGGAAGGAGGGGGCCCTGCTAGTCTCAGATAGGGAAAGGTTGCTGCTGGGGAAACCAAGGGAGGCAGATGAGCTGGGGAGGGGGCAAGGCCACCTATGGGAGCGCACCGAGGTGTTGGGGTGCTGCTAGCCCTCCTACCATGGCAGGGGGGGTCCATGTCGTGGTGGGGGAGACACTGCAGAATCTCCAGGGTCTCCCTGACAAACTGATGGGTCTCTGCTGTGTCTCTCTCCAGCGCGACATGGGCCCTCTCCCTTTCCTCTCGGTCAAGGTACTGCTCGTGGAGGAGGGCGGCTTCATGGTGCCTGTTCCACAGGTGCTCTGTGCAGGACTGGTGAAGCATGGCATCCATTTTCTCCCGGTCCCTCCTCGTTGAGCACCCTGCGGGTCTTTGCCTGCTCTTTCCTTTGCTCATTTGCTTGCCGCTTGGTCTGCACCAGCAGTTTCTTCCCTAAGTCCTCCCTGCTCCTCCAATTGTGAGTCCGCATCTCCTGTTCCTCTCAGCACTCCCAGCAGCAGCACCCTGCAATGGTCCAGGTTCCTCATCTGTGGATGAAATGAGGGGCTCAGGTTTGGTATTCAGCTGCTATTCTGCTGCGTCTTTCCTATCCAGCCTACTTCTCCTGCGTTGGAGTCCTCTCTCTCCCCCCCCCCCTTTGTAGGTGACATTGTGCACCCTGGCACTTCTGTCCATCTCGCATTGTGTTTTTCTGTCCTCAGCTGCATTTGGGAGGTGGAGGCTTTCCTGACTTTGCTTCCGTTATCCCAGCAGGTGTGTGCCTATCATCCCCTACTTGCCCCTGTTTCCCCATCCCTCCTCCGAGGTCGGTTTCCCCTGCACGCCTTGTGTTCTCTCTCTTCCCTTCTCCCTGGGGTGCTCCCAGCCCCCCTCCTTGTTGGCCCCTTGCCTGTCCCTTGGCTGCCCTTGGGTGGAGATGGGGCATGTTGCTGTGCAGTGCCCCTGTCCCCTTTGTGTCACCACATCACCTCCCACCACTGTGCCCATGTCAGTGTAACCCTACCATCAGTGTCCTGGACAAAGGGCTCCAGGATGGCCTCTGGTTCCTCCACATCCTCCACCTGCTACTCCTGAGCCACCACCTCTTCCTCCTGCACCTTCAGGTCGCCTTGAACTGTGAAGGCAATAGCAGTCTCAGTTCACCCTTGCTCCCCTCCTGGGGCCCGAGCTATCCTGGACCATGCCCTCCGCCCTCTTACTTGGGGGGTTTCTCTTACCTGGGTTGGTGTCTTCCTCCTCCTGGGGAGTGTTCCTGGTGACTTCCTGCTCCACGTACACCCACTGACCCTGTGGGTTTTGGGGGCACACATGGAGGGTGATGGTTCCTGTGTTGGCATCCAGGGATGCCTCCTCCACCTGTAGGATGGGGGTGGGTGGGTGTCCTCCTGCTTCCTGGCTGGCCTCACCAGGGGCATTGGGATCCCCTTGCTCGGGGCAGATGGGCAGGGACGTGGGTGATCTTTGCCCTCTTCCTGCCCCTGGCAAAGGCCGAGCTGTGTGTGTGCAGGAAGCCATGATCTCCCTGTCCACGCAGAGGAATCTACTCAGCTCCTTGGTGAACTTGTGTGTGTGCAGAACATGGCCAGAAGTGAGATTGTTGTTGTGTATATGCTTATATTCTGACCCCAGGTCCTTTGCCTGCTGCATGCACTGGGGGCCATTCCTACTGTACCCCAGGCATCTAATTTCCTGGGCAATGGCTTCATAGACATGTTTTGTCTTGAAGCATTGCACCAGGTCTCCCTGGACCTTTTCTTCCCCCCACAGGTGTATGAAGGCCAGGGTCTCCATCCTCATCCAGAGGTTCCCCTTTTGGGAGCCTCCTGTAAGGGGCTGTCCTGCCTGGGGTCTGCCTGATGACTGTGGTGGCAGTGGAGCAGGCGCTCTCCTGTTGGGGGAATGCATCTCAGTAAGCTATTATCTTGCTGTAGCTGTTAGTGTATTGCTGTGCTCCTTGCCCTTTCCCTCCCCCGGGGGTTCCCGCTGTTTTACCTGACTACCTGGGAGGCCCTCTTTAGCTGTGTCCCCAGTGGTACTGTGCTCCAGGTTGTGGGTGCTCTCCTGTTGGAGGTGGGGTCGGTGGAGCTCTCAGCAGTCTGCCCGGCAGTACCCCAGCATCTGCTCGGGGCTGGTCTTTGCCCTCCCGGTCTCCTGTCTGGGTGGGGTTCCTTTGTCTTACCTCACTTTTGGAGGTGGTCTCCTCTCTGACTTGTGTTGCTGGGGTGGCCAGTGGGGGTGCTGCAAGCAGCGCTGGTGTTGCACTGCGGCCTCTCCCCTGTGGTTGCATTGCGGCCTCTCTCCTGTTTTGGAACAGGAGACCTGTAAGTTGGTATCTTTACCCCCCCTCCTCAGTGCCGGTGGCCTGCTCCCCCCTTCCCTTGGTGGTCCAGGTTTCCTTGGATTACCTGCCCCTTTCAGCACTTTGCATGGCACTGGATCTCTTGGACTTGTACGTAGCCTTTCTTCCAGACATGTTGGGTGCTGGCACATCCATGTCTTCTCTTGTTTCACCTTTAAGGGCTCCAGGCCTGGCATTCAGCATCTTTCGCAGGGTGTGTGTCTGCTTGTGGGCTCCTTCTGTGCCTCTCTAACTGTCTCTCCATGGTTGCAGAGGACCCTTCCTCTGGGTGGGTGTGTTTACCTGTTTGCATGGACGGATGGGTATTCAAAACCCATTTCCATCCACAGAGCGTCCCGGCAACTTCCCGGATGCTCCATGGGTGGAGATGGGTGGGACACGGGAGCACACACACACAACCCCATTCACATGGATGCTCACCCACCCATCTGATGCGTGGAGATGGGTGGGCGACGTCCGTGTGAAAACAGTCTTAGATTATAAGACCATCAGAGGCAGAGGACATTTACTACTCTGTGCTTGCCCTGTGACTGGCTCAATGCTTCTCTTTTGTTCGTTGGCCTCTAGGCACCACTGCAATAAAATAGATCTAATGAAAACTAATATGGCCCAATAATAATTAAAACTGAGATATATGAAACAGATATATGAAGTGTAACAACTGCCCCTGGCTTCCTCATATAGCAGGATATTGGAGAAAGTTCTGAGCTTCAAAGTTTGGATAAAGATCTGGAGTTGCCAAACATTTGGAGTATCTGGATCCCCTTGACTACAAAGTCAAGTTGTAAATGATTATTTTGTTAAACCCAACAACTTTTCCCATTGTGTCCACTCACTGAGTAAGCACTAAAGGAGATAATTTATTTTTTGTTAACAAATTAAATAGCAAAATAGTTTCCACAGGAATTGGCCTCAAAATTTGCTGCAGTTTTAAAAGTTTTTCCTTCCAAGACCCAATTTTGAATGTTTTTGAGTAAATTACTCACATGATTCTATCCATAGCCCAAATACAGTGTGTCTGACACTTCTTTTTCTTGCTGTTATAATACAAAACATACTGTTGGCTGACTTCCATATAAAGGGGAAAAACACATAACTTGAGTTACTCAAGCATAAGGTATTTTTATTCAATTGAGCCCTTTAGTTCAGATTAGGATCATGGCTTCTTTAGAGTGTACAAGTTACTTTGAGTTCTTAGTTCAGTGTTGAAAAACTAACCCTTCTAGACATCCCTGACAAGTTAAAATAAAAAGCCATTAGGCTTTTCTGGGTTTAAATCTCACTGGAAAGTTGAATTTGCTTAAATGCCTGTCCTTAGTGTATTTAAAAGCCTACATGAAATCGACAACGCAACAGATAGTAAATACATCCTAGGAAAAGGAACACTTAGCAGTTATTTTTTTTTCACCTTAGAAATAAGGAATGAGGACTTATAGAAATCAGTAAGGGAACTGGGGGAGAGGCCCACACATAATACATAGTTAATAAAAATAATTGAACCAAGTGATTTCAAGTGAAGAGAATGGGTTGATCTTGAGACGTCTCTATTTTATAGCCTTTGTAAGAAGTAAGGGATATTTATGTTAATTCAACATAAAGATCCAAAGTTTTAGAAGGCTATACTCAACACTTTAAAAATAGGCTTTTTATCACATCAGTGTTTTATCAAGGGGAAATATTCATTGAAAGTGGATTTATTTATATAATTACTCAGAGATATAGAACTAAGGAGAAACCAGGAAGCACAAAAGACTTAAAATTAATAAATCTGCAAGAGTTTGTAATTATTTCCTTCTCTGTGACCTTTAGTGGTATATTCAATATTAATAAAGATAAATGTAACATTTACTGAGTAATAAGGGGCTGGGGAGGGAAATAAACAAACCTAGGATATAGTGCATCTAAGTAAACACAAAGGTTGTAAAAACCTTCGAACTCAAATATCAAGAGCATTGCAAATTAATGCTGCACACAATAGACCCTTTGGAAGCTAACTTAATCCACCCCCATGTATCTACATGAGGGCCATGCATAACAATGCATGAGCTGGATTTCCATTAGAGTTTCCTCTGCAGGCTGTCAGTTGTTTGAAGAAATAACAATTTCCTAGGCATGAAAGCTTTTTCAGAATGTTCCCACTGATGTGTAATAAAAGTGACTTTACTTTTTTTTCTTTTCTTTCCCTTTTCTCTCTCCCCCCCCCCCCATCTTTTTCTCTCTCCCCCCCCCCCCCTTCCTCCCTGAGATGTGCCTTTGGGGGAGAAAAGGAGATGGACGTAGGCCATCGGCCCCCTACTAGTTTACCTTGCGTGGATTATCAGTGCAGGTGTTAATATAATTGAAGGTGTGGTAGTCGATACAACCCCCTAATAGCTTTTCCTATATGGAGATTACCTAGGTAGAGAATGCCAGAGTACCTGAAGAATAGGCATGTGAGTACCTTATTAACATATCACCATTCAGCGGCAGCTGCATATCTGGAAAAAAAAACCTTTAAAGAGCCTATTCATCTATGTTAATGGGCCCATTGCACAGTACATTGTGTGGGAAATTAAGTCTCTGGCTGTGAACTTCCTGTGCTGTGCAAGCTGCCTTGACTCTTTTTCATTGCTTCAGTGTTATTATCTCCTCCTGGAAATAAAAACAATCATGTTCTCACATTTGAGAAGCCAAAACAGTCCGAGGTAACTAACTGGTGTTGCTGGCTTGAAAGTTCCTTTTGTTTCCCTTATTAAGTGAAAAAATATGTTTTGAAATTAAAGCAATCCAGAAATTAACATCAAAGCTTGTCAAATTCACTGAGCTGTCATAGGCATGACAATGTTGGAGGGGTTCCCCCGCCCCTCCTTCGTGTAAAATACACTATTTAAATTGCTATTTATTGTTCTTTGCTTGGAATTAATTTTTGCCACAAAATATGTAAATGTATTCAAATGAGACATGATTTTTTTTTTAATGTGACAAAAACGACTTTTGTGCTGAAAGGCTTAGGTTGGAAATGGCTCACAATTTTTTAAAAATGGATTTGCCTGATTGCAATACCATTTTAAATCTCAGTATGTCATTGGTTGGCACTTTAAAAGAACAAATCAGAAAAGATCTATTGGGACGAAAGGGGGAATCTTGCTTAGTAAAGATACTTGAAGGCTTTCCCTTGAATCCCCCACTGCCATACTATGTAACACAGCCTGTATTTATTTGCCACAAGAATGAATTCTCATCAAATATTGGAACAAATTTCCAGCCTTTCTTTATGAACCAAATGCTGCACGTTGAATCATCATCATTATCATCATTATCTTCATCATGCTCATAAAAGGAGGGACTAATGATCAATACTAACTGATTACAACTCAATTAAGACAGACCCTTTCAGTGTAATTTTTTTGTTATCTAGCCTTTTCCAGTCCTTAAGCATTTTCAAGTTAACTTAATATGTTCCACTATTTAACATGTTTAATGAGCTTGCAAGAATATAAGTAGCACCATCATTCAATTTGCTGCATCGCTTCCACAGTGAGGATTAGGCTTCACCTGATCAATAGTTATATATATTGAACAACAATCATTTGTCCCAGTTCTGCCCTCACTACTGGATATTGGGTTTCTTTCTTGTAAATGAAGTTGCCATTTAGCCCCCAAGACAGAAAATGGTTAGGTTTTACCTAAAAAAAAATCATAAAATCTACCAGAAAACTATGATGTAATTAGCAGATTCATTGTAAGCATAATATCAACCTATATTCAACTTATGTGTCTGCAAGTATAGAAAATACTAAGGGATTAATACAGAGGAGAGAATCAATATTAAACAGTTTATTTAGTCAATTACTGTCATGTTTCCTTTAATTTAATTTATTAAGTGAAATCAACATAAGTTATTTGAAATCATGTATTTTGTTCAGCTCATTTCTCCAGGACAGATGTACAGAGACTTTGAATTACAACTTGCTGAAGCAGAGTTGGTCACGCATGCACGCACACACGCACGCGTGCCCCCCCACACACACACGCACACACACACACACACACTATACAGTAGTGAAATAAATGAATTTCTGTTTCTTGTAGAGTCAGCTGCTTCTTTCTCATTGCAGCTTGTCTGGAAATGTATTTTCATTTAACTTTTGGAAGGGTTACTACAATTCCCATATTTTAAAGAGTCATAGGAAATTAGGATATAAAAGGGACAGCATATGCCACATTTAGACTTCATTTCCCTTAAGTTTTATATTGGTAGTTGTACTGTTATTTCATTAACAAAGTATTGTCCTACATCTGTTTTAAATTTTTGCAAATCTATTCTGAGTCTAGCTTATATAAAACAATGTGCTAGATTTGTTTTTTAAAACAATGTGCTAGATTTGTTTTTAAAAAAACATGTGCATCTTCTTCTAAATTTGTTGGGTTGGCATTTTGCAGGATTTACAGCATTCTATAAATACACAGTGATGGTCTAGAGTAAACATCTATGTTTTGTCATTTTTATGGAGCAAGTGGTCTGTTGGCATTTCAAGAATCAAACAAAAGCCAGTAATTTGGAGGAAAGCAAGATTTTTTGAAACAGTTCCTGTAAAGATAATTCAAATTAATGGGCCATTTACAGTCCTGCTAACATACTAACTGGCTATGTGCTCTAGGTAATCAGGGTGACATTACTGCCGGCACAAAAATGACATCTCGTCATCAGAAATTTTCTTCATTGCCACCGAAAATGCCAGCCACATCACCTCTGACTGTGTGGCCACCACATCTATTAACCTTATTGATTTGGAGCCATGCTGTGCCACACTGGAAAACTACTCCCTGCTGAAAAACTCAAGTGGATCAATCCTGAACCTTGAACAAGAGCGCCATAAGAAAACATAGTAAGGACCTTGCACCATTAAGCATTTCTCAGTGTAAATCACAGAAAATCTTACTACAATGAAATTCCCTTAGGATCCTATGACATCCCAGGAAGTTACATAGAAAACAAAATATAAATATGAAGGGGATAAATATATAAAGGGGAATCAGTGTCTGCACCAGAGTTCATTGTTTGTCTCCCAGTTTATTGGAAAGGTGATTTATATTATATTTATGGGCATTTTGCTGAATATCCAAACAATCTCTTGCTCTTTACTGTAACACAGTTCTTGATTATAATAGGCATGGGCTGTTCCAAGATCATGGGTAAAAAGAGATATGACAGTGGCCCGCTTTGGCCTGTAGCTCACCTGCACATGTCTGCAGGTGCTGCCAGATGTCAGCCTGGGACTGCCTTGGCCCATGTTGATGGCTAGCCTGGGCTGTGACATCACAAAACCTCTGAGGTCGCAGCCTGGGCTAAGGTCTGCCCAACTGGGCCAAAGCGGGCCTCAGCAGGCTATCACATCTGTTGCCAGGCTGCCAACCAGGCCTGAACCGCAATGGCTGCCTGTCATAGCGGGGAGTGGGCTGGCTGGACAAACATTCCTGGTTCTCACCACCCTCCCTGCGTCCTGGCCACGGGCACATTTGTTTGCCATCCTGGACCATGTCCACTGTGGTTTTCCTCCCCAGGCCATGTTGGGCGACCGCCATGCCACTGTTGCATATGTTTCTAGCCCTTTTCTCTATTTTTAATCTTGATTGAAATTTAGTTGGGTCATCCAGTGGCAGATTAACTTGCAAAAGTTTTATTTTTCTTATCAAGATGTCATGTATTTATCAGCATGTGTTTTTCACTAGCCACATTGTGATGCTTTTTGAAGTCAAAACTAGCCATGTAACTCTATTCAGTCTTATAGAGCTAACAAAGAAAGCAACAAAAGGAGCTCCAGAGCTTCATATTTCTTGACAAAAGAGAGCTGATCTACATATACAACAGGACTACTGCAAACCCCATTCATATTTAAATAGAGCTGGCTTTGGAATTAAATTTCCTTCCATCTTTCATGTTACCTGTATCTTGCTTTTGCTGGTGTTTGCTTCTGTGATCAGACCTGCACTCAAATCCATTTACCGAATATTAACATGGTTCCTCATTTCTGCCTGAAAAACCTCTGCACCTGAAAACTTGTTTGTTGTGTAATATGTAAAATGTTAGCTACTGAAGCTTAGGGGAAACAATTTTCGTTTTAGGAACTTGGACAACAATTTTACATATGCACACACGCTCGTGTGCACACACACACACACACACACACACACACACTCTACTCGCATGAAAAATTGTTGTTCAACTGAGTAAATCAATGACAATGAAATCCTTTGTCTAAATAAGGATTTATCATACAAGCAAGGGATGAAGGATTGGGCCTGTATGAATGTATATTTCTTGATGGTATAAAAAATCTTCTGTGACTCAAGAGCTGAAGTCTTGAAAGCTTAAGAGTGTAGGGGTTGTTTTTGCATTGGTGTTAATGAACAACATCATGCTTATTTGGGAGAAATATTCAGATTAAACATGCAAGGAAATTTTTTTTGTAGCCTTACATAAAAAGCAGCTAGTACTTGGAAAAAGTAATTTCTTAAAACCACGTAAAAAGTCCATAAAGTACCATTTTTATTTCTTGGGAAATAACTCTGGGTATCTAATTCATGTATAATTAAGGCCATTTATCTAAAAACTTTTTTTTAAAAGGCTGTCTGCACCAAAGTTCAGTGTTTGTCCCCAAGCTCTGAAAAGGAATATACTGTGTGAAAGTCTAACATGGGACACACCATATATCATCTCTATTTAGAGCCCCTGGGCAGGAAGTATGGATTAAAAAAATAATAATTCAAAATTACTGTTTTTCTTTATGGAAGGTCCTCTAAGGAATTCATTGGAATGAGGTCTGTCTGCCCTTCTAATTGATAATTATTTAATTAGCAATTTATAATGATAATGGGATTTTACCCCCCACCAGTCCATCTTGTCTGTAAGAAAAATATAAGTAGACAACCTTACGTATTTACCACTTTTGGCAGTTGGCACAAGATATTGTGTGCCAGCATTGTGATTCCCTACAGTTAAACCATAAAAGCAATGTATTCATATATTTTCTTTGCCCACAGTGTTTCCTTTTCTCATTACTGTGGGTGACTGGCATTTGAACAATGTGTGTGGGTGCGCAGGCTTGTTGTGTCACTATGGACAGTTCTAACAGCAGCTTCATTAGTTCTTTTTACAACAAAAGCTAGTTTTTTTCCCCTGCCTTCTCTTTCTTTTCCTTAGTTGGCATGTGGGTTGAATTTTTCTTGGACCCCCTGCTTGACTTTTTTTTAGAGCTCCTTTTGAACGGTGCAGCAGTGCGAACACTAAGAATTGTAACTGATAGACTGTTTGCAGGAGAACTCATGAAAGTTCTCTTTGTTCACTTTGCACCAGCCAGGTTTAAGCAGACCCTCCCCCCACCTGAACCAAACAGGGAAAAGGAAATCCACTTTTAATTATACATTGATGGAAATCACTGTATAGTGAAGTTACCTCAAGTGGAGAATGGCCAGTTTATTATATCTATCTATATCTATATCTATATCTATATCTATATCTATATCTATATCTATATCTATATATCTCCCTCAGGAACCAAAGGAGGCACTGTCTCCAAAATAGATTTGTCAGCACTGAATACCAATTGCCAATATGTAGACATGCCTGTCTAATTTAAATCAGATTACTAGCTCCATTTCTTCTCATTAAAAACATTTTCAGAAGTACAATCATATTAATATAGAGTGGCTTATTCTATAGGCCTGAACAAGCCTTGAGGCTTGTGCTGGTGTCCTAGTGCAGCATGTTGAGTACAGGGCTGCCTCTCTATAGACCCTTACTTATGTGAACAAGCTTTACTCATTCAAATACACTCAGAGTAAGAACTACTCACTACTCTGTCCAGCTAAACAAGGAGACCTGAGGGCACAATAAAAGTATTATTTTAGATTTCATTAGGAAAAGAATAGGAAACAGTCTTCCCCATTGTCAGATTTACTTGTTTTACCAGCAAAAGCAAGTCAAAGCTATTTACTTCAGTATTTCAAGGACATCTGAAATTGCAAATTAACAACCTCATTTGAGTTACATTTTGGTATCACTCAGTGTTAATGTTCATATATTTCTGCTGTTTTAAATTAAGGACCACAGAATAAGATTTTGACTGCAGTCCTCAAACCACTTGCTCCAGAGTAGCCTCTCTGATTTGAGGCTTGTGGTCTTCATTCTTTACTAAAACTAAAAGGAGTAGATCATTAAGACAGTTACCTGGCATACCGGAAGGCATTTTAGAAAACAATTTTTTTGGCTTGCATCATATGACACATAGCAAAAAGGAATGGTTTTTTGCTGTGAAATTAAGTTCCTGAATATTTGGTCAAAACAAAAGTTTAGCATTGAAAGTATTTTGATCATTTTGCTAAGGTATACTTCTTTAGCTTGTGTTGTCTCACAGTGACTCAAGCAACATGACCTATACTCTACTAGTTTATTTTCCTTTATTGGACTTGCTGAAGAGAACAGACTTTTAATGTTTTGGGGTAGGAGTAGTGTGGAAACACCAAAGGTATATATAAAAAATAACCTATAAGCACACTGTGGTATCCCCCACTTTTTACACGAGACGGCCCCACGCAGCACACACGTGAGTGCCTGCATGTGCATGCGTGAAAGAGTCCCGTGTGACCGCTGCTGCAGATAGGTGGGGGTGCATGTGTGCTCCCATACTCCACCCATCTCTGTTGCAGATTGTCTCATTTTCCCCAAATGGAAACGTACTTAGTGGCCCAGACCAGACATAATCTGACTTGAACATAGGTTAACTTTTTCCAATTTGTGGGTTACACTAGATCACACTTAATATGTGGGTAAGATCCTCCTTAGTATGTATAAGTA
The DNA here is from genome assembly GCA_003113815.1 of Sphenodon punctatus. Lineage (NCBI taxonomy): Eukaryota > Metazoa > Chordata > Lepidosauria > Sphenodontia > Sphenodontidae > Sphenodon > Sphenodon punctatus. Next base: position 1,507,671 of record QEPC01004588.1, on the reverse strand, counting down.
ATGATAATATATTTTAAAGGAGGAAGTCGAGATAAAAGAATATATAAAAAGCATATAGGTTTACTTAAATTCAAAAAGAATAACATAGTACAAGAAGAAAAACAAGTTCAGTTACAATTTGAACAGTATAGTACAAAAGACATTAATTAAACAATATTCATTGTCTAAGTTTTAGTCTAAGTCAAAACCTTAAATAAAAAAGAATATGCTTTAATCTCTCTGGTTCAGTGTCTCATTGTTACCCAGTTCAAGCCCAGTTCTGACAAGCGATGATGAGGAGACTCCAGAATTCCGAGAACTTCTAACCTTCCTCTTTCCTGATGGGCCATTTTATGCCAAATTTTCTGTACAGCTAAACTTTTCTTGAATTAAGCCACTGTGCTGACTAGCTGGCCAAGTTCATGAAGCACTAACAGAGATGATAAATATCTCAGGCAGGAATTGAATAGAAACAAACAAAGAAGCTCCTAGTACAGAATAAAATAAATAATACCTAACTGCTCTGACAATGGCAAAGACCTGACTTATTTACTATTCAGCTGTTTGCTGTTCGCTTGTGTGTCTAAACTCAGAAACTTCTGAGCATCCACAAAGTTGGTTTCAACCAGAGACAGATTAAAAGGGATTTGTCTGCATGTAGTAGTCAGCATTTTGAAGAAGAGTTTGGGCAAGAAATATCAAAATACAAGAATACATGACACCTCCGCCCATTGCCCATGCATAGAGCCATCAGCCAAAATGGGGATGGCTCCATGCATGGAGATCAATGGAGGTAGGTGGAGATGAATGTGTGTCCGTATGAAGGCCGCCGAAGCATGAACACCCATCCCCACCGCATTGCGGCCCATTTGAAAAGGGCCTCTGATAGACAAGAATGAGATTATTATTATACAATATAATTTATATTGTGTTATTGCCTGGGAGCCCGGTCATGGACCATGGAAAATTGCCCTAAGTACCGTACAAACACATACAAAGGTGGTCCCTACTTACAATCTGAGTAATCAGGATCAAGAAGGTTTTAAAACCAGATTAGTTATATGAAAAGGATTTTGGAAAATATTTTGATTCCTTTTGCGAACTCCAGCTGAAAAATGCAAGATATACATAATACGTGCTGGGATAATTGGGGATAGCTAGATTAAAGTATCGACTATTTATAAATTGCACAACCATCTAGCAAAATTATTCCATGACTTTAAAAATACAAGACTCACAAGGACTTTAGCCAATGTAAAAAAGTAGGCACAATGGCCACAATCCCATGGTCTGTGGTTTCCTGTGCACAAGCCGCATGCGTGCATGTGCGCGTGGTTTGCACATGGTACAGTGAGTCACCAATGTGGATGTGCGTGGATCTTGTGAGGCTGCTTGTGTGCGAGGCTCTGCACGGGATCTGCAGACCATGGGATCAGAGCCAGTGCAGCTAGGAAAATGTACGATAAAAGTTAGTACAGAAAACATTCTACAAAAAAATCTGTGGAAGAAGAGGAGAGTTAGGGAGAATGCCAGTAGACCAGGATCTTGTATAATGCACTGAAGATGAGTTTAGACCTTAGTCAAAATCCTCTTCCTTGATATTTATTTACATGTATATCTTGCCCTTCCCTTATGGCTTTGGGTGGGTGACCCCACACAAAAACATATTTAAAAATTCACCAAATTAAGTCCCCATACCTTTATTATATTAGAATACACAAATAAACCAAGTAAAAGCAAGAAAATTCCCTAACCCACAAGTCCCCCAAAGTGACAGTACCAGATAGTAGCGGTTTGGTATTTTTTCCTTAATAAGTGTCACAAAAGTCAAATACTTAAATGAAACAGCAAACTGCTAAATAATGGGTTTTGAAAATGTTCATTGCATTTTCCCCATTGCCATCCAGAGGGACCTAATATGATTTGCTTTTAGGATGAACTAAAGTGTATTTATGAAGTGGTAACAGTAGCTGTAGTTCTACCAAGCCACATTTTTTTAAACCATATTTGTCGACACCAGTGAGTTACACAAATAAATGTAGAATGAATTCAAATCATTGTATTGGATTTACAGAACTCATTGGAACAGATAAAACTTGCATTACATCATCCCAACGACAGTCTGAGCGGATGATGGAACAATTTGAGGACTGGTGTGGATGTAGTTTCTTTTCAACTGTATATTGAACAGTTGTGAATACTAACAGATGAGATATGAGGCAAACAAGTGACTTGTAAGATATTCCAAAGGAAGAGCAGAACAAATTGGATCACATAGGGTATTTTCAGACGTTACGAGATCACGGTGAACTACGGTCAATTCCCATAGGGGACCGTGAGCTCGTAACGTTTGTTGGGGCCAGCCGTGATTCCCGCCAGATGTTCACCCCCGTGAATCATGGCCAGGAATCACTTTGGCCATGCAAACGACCCTCCTGCCTGGAGGAGGGCCATTTGCGTGGTCAAAGTGATTCCCGCCCATGATCAACTGAGGCGTCACATCTGTCCCCTGACCATGGCCCAGAATCAGCACCGCTGATTCTGGGCCATGGTCAATGCCCCGGGGGCAGGCAGATGCTACGGCTGTATTGGCCGTGGCGCCCGCCCATCTCCCAGAGGGAGGGCGGGCGGGCGGGTGGCCGGGGGAGAGTTGGGGGGTGGGGCTGTGCGGCCGCACGTTGCGCCATGCAGTCCTGCCACCCCCCAGATTCCCCGTTGGAATCGGTCAGCACATCTGCTGGCCGTGACGGTGGGATTCCGGCAGGGAATCATTTGGGTGATTCCGTGGCGGGGCGAATTATGCTCCGTCATGTCTGAAAATACCCATAGAATCTCAGCAGTAAAACTGACAAATAATTTCTAATGGAAAATATGACAAAATGGAGATTGTCTGTGATATCAGGTATTGTGGGGATTATTTTAAAAAAGACACCTGTCTTTTCCACAACCACAGGGAGAAATTCATAAAAGGATGCACATTGTAATGGAATAATAAGAGTGCCAATATGAATATTAGGGATGGGCGAACACAGTTCAGAAGTTCAGAGTTTGGCCCGAACTCAGTCTGTTCGGACGACTGAACCCGAATCCGAACACGAACTCAATTCCGAAGGTCGAAATGACTGAACAGTTCGGTAAGTTCGGATCTCATTCAGGTGAGTTCGGGTGGCAAAAAAAGGGTCACTGGAAGGTCAAACGTGACAGAGAGGGGTAGTCAGCTGAGGAGCAGACTTCCAGGCACCAGGGATGAAGAGGCTTGCAAGAAACAAAACTATCTGTCTCCCCCCTTCCCCACACCTTCTGAGCTAGTCACTGTTCCTGAACAGCAGGCGTTTCAGAAGGCTCCCTCTCCCAGCATTTCCCAGCTCCCCAATCCATTGAAATCCTCCTCCCATTTCACCCATCCAACCCATCTACCCCCATATTCTCATTCATTTATTTAGCTTAGCTTAGATAGATTTAGTTGTAATTTTTTGTTTTTACCCCTCTCTGTGTCCCCTGTGTTCAATTTTCCTTCCTCCCTCCCCCCTCCATTGAATCCTTTCCCTCTCCCATATATTCCATCCCAGATTCCCTTCCCTTCCCCTGTTTTTTCATTTAGGGTAGGATTATTAGATTGATTTAATTTTCATTTCCATTTTGTATCCCTCCTTGTGTTGTTTGTGATTCCCCCCATCCCATAGATAGATAGATAGATAGATAGATAGATAGATAGATAGATAGATAGATAGATAGATAGATAGATAGATAGATAGATAGATAGATAGTAGACAGTTGCAGGAGTTAGCTTAGTGATAGAGATAGTGTTAGTGATTTAGTTTTAGTGTTTGTAGGAGTAGGCCTGTGTACTTATTAGATAATCCATTTAGTTCATAGCATTTAGAATAGTTAATAGCAGTTAGATTTAGTGTAGATAGATAGATATAATATTAGATTAAAAAATAAAATAAAAAACCCCATATAAAAACAAAAAAAACCAAAAACCATATAAAACCAAATATAAAACTCCAAAACCATATAAAAAAACAAAAAAACCCAACCCATTTAAAACATTTCCTAAACAGCTGAACCCAAACCGAATGGCCCAACCAAACCCGGCAAAAAAACCGAACGGATGAATCGAACGGACGAACTGAACGCAGCCGAACCGAATGGACGAACCCGAACCACAATCTGTTCGCCCATCCCTATTTGAATATATAAAATAATGTTTCAACTAAGTTCCAGGACCAAACCTAAACTTATCCATTAGAACCTTTGTCAGAGGTACCAGGAACACAATTTTAACTTGCTCACTCAGCAAACATTCTTTTAAATCAAAATGGGCTGAGCCACCCCCACAAGTCTGAAGTGACAGACTACACAGGAACAATTGGCCAACAGCAGGAGTCAGCTAGAAGAGGTGCCTCCCAGCCTCCTGTGAGGATATTATTTAGTGGGAAGAGAACAGAAATGAAACCAACTTGGGAAATTGACCAATAGAATGGGGAGTTCTGAGATTAAGGGATATTATAAAAGCATGAGTAATAGCAATGCGGCTATCTCCAAATATCAACCTTTGGGTGATTCCAGTGCGTAAGGCAGATGTCACAATAACTTTACTGTGCCATCAGATTTTGAGGTAATGAGTTCTGCCATACTCTGAGGTCATGTCTGTATTTCCACCCTAAAAAGCAATTCTTCTCTATCTGACAGTATTTGAGAACAGTAAAATACCTGATAACCTATAAAGTCCATGTGTTTTGAGGAATGTTATTAGAATATAAGAGTTCCATAAACTATATGTGTATGCTTGAGATATGCACAAGAAAGCAGCATTGAGAACCCTATTCCAGCATAATGGAGGCCATCATCTTGCAAGTTTGGTGAATCTATAATGAAGAAAATGAAAGGAGTGTGGAACAGCTCTCCTAAGAAGAAAGGCAACAGGGAACTGTTATTTACCCTCTCAAATGGTACTAGAACTAGGGGAGACTCCATGAAACAGGCCCTTTTCAGCTGGGCCATGGTGCAGGGGAGATGGGTGACCCCGCAGTGGGTGTATGGGCAGCCGTTACATGGAAGCACAGCCACCTCCACTGATCTCCATGCATGGAGCCATCGCCGTTTTGGCTGATGGCTCTGTGCGTGGGTGATGTGTGGAGATGGATGGAGTGCAGGAGCATGAACAACCCCCACCCACCTGCCACGGTGGTCACATGGGTGGCCCCCACCCATTTGTACATGTGGGCATGGAGGTGGGGCGTCTTGTGTGAAATTGGCCTAATCGGTAGCAGAGTAAAAATAAATAAAAAGAAAGTATTTTTTTCACTCAACACACAATTAAGTTGTGGAATTTGTTGTCAGAAGATGTGGTCAAGGCTGGTAGTACAGCTGAGTTTTAAAAAGGGATATGTTTCTGCAGGGTAGGTCCATTAGCAGCTATTAGCTAGGTAGGTTTGGGGAATGTAACCTCTTATTATCAGGAGCTGGGAGTAAACAACAGGGAATGGATTGCCCCATTGTGGCCTGTTAGGTACTTCTTCCAAGTGACCAAGATTGGAGACAGGTGTTGGACTTGATGAACCATTAGTGTGACCAATAATGGCACTTCTTATGTTCTTAAGGGAAATAGTGTACAAATATGTAAATTGTTGACACACCCCGGAAGAAGACGAGGACACATTTCTTTTGGGGTTGAACGGCCGCACTCTTTATTAATTTTGAACCAACAAAGGGGAAGGGGCAACCCTCCCGCTTCCCCCTTTAAACTGGGGTCCTACCTTCACTTAACTGTTTTCCACCACCCCTGCCACAGGAGGTTCCCATCCCCACCATCCATGCCTTGGTCATCTGGCCCTTCTCGTTACATTTTTATGTTAAATTCTAAGGGAGACCTCCTGCGGCCTAAATCCCAAACTTGTAACTTACGCCCTGCCCTGATGGCTGGGTTTACCCAGGCCGGGGCGGGTTGTTTGTACCTATACCCCTTTGTTGGGCTTAAACAAGGGTGAGGGCACCATTACCTACTGCTTGAAACATGGTCCTCCCAGAGGGTCTGGCTGTTCGCCTCTCACCCTTGGGCTGACCATATATTGGGCTGGACTGTGCGGCTATGCATGGCCTGCCCATCTCTTAGGGAGATGTTTTCTAACCATCTTATGCTAACTCTTTTAACCTTTAAACAACTGTCTTTAATTCATCCCACTGCCACCAGAACTGCCAGCTCTGCTTGGCTGGTTCACCACCATATCATCCAAAATCTTGATTAACTGGCGTTTTAGGACCCAAAGGTATAGATTACAACCGGCCTCTGACAGGTGTACACCATCACCTCTGTAAACCTCATCCCTGTTGTGACGAATGCCCTCGTGGACAATCACCTTTCCCCCCCTGACCCTCATCCAGTTCCCAATTTCCCTGTTTTCCCTCTTCCTGACCCTGTCTACTCACCCCGGGTGGTTAGCGTTGGCCCATACCCGTCTCTGCAGCATTTCAGACCATACCGTTATGCACTCAGGGAAACAGTCTTGCACTATTTGCAAGTCAGCCTTATCCCTCTTCGTCAGCCACAGTCCTGTTGCTCTTGGAAGATTGTTCTCCCCTAGATGTATTACCATCACCCCGGGCCCAAGGAATTTCTCACTTGCCACGGTCAGCGCTGGGAGCAGTTGCTCCCAGAGAATTCCACATCTTTCTATCCATATTAACGCTGCCCAGTCGCTAAGGCCCAGCTGGGTACCCCACCGGCTGCGTGCGGCCATCTTTCCTGCCCAGTGCACGATGCTGTGGCCAATGATCCAAACTACTGTCCGTCCTGAGGGCACTGTTGTGTCTGCAAGGGAAATCAAAAATCAGTGGGCATGCTACCTTTCCTCTCTCTGTGACTCGAGGAATTATACTTTGCCCTCTCACTTGTGCCTCAGTTTCCCTAATATATGTGCGAAATGCTGCTGATCGCCACTGGGCTAACTGCTGTATCTGGGGGCCAGTGAACCCCATTGTTGCAGCTGCAGACGCTGTACTGATCCTAAATAAGTGTGTGCTGTAACAGCCCGGGTCAAGGCCCATTTCCCTCACACACATTGCCAGGACTGCCCCAAACCGGTAGCACGTCAAAGGCGCCCTGTCTGCATGCACAAACAGCGAACCTGCCCCTTGGGGGTGAGACACCAAGTATTCCCTCATTGCCCACACAGGGCAAACCTGTGCATCCCCCGATGGGTACAGTCTGATCACTTTCCCCTTTCCTTTTTGGTCGGTCTTAGACCTACGAAGGTGCAACGTAAGGGCCTCTCCCTGACATCCCACATCCCCCAGATGAAATGTCCCACCCGACCTGTCAGTCCTGGACTCTGGAACCAACTTGCTAATTCAGAAGGCCCCAAATAGGGATACCCAAAAGACCACTCCGAAAAGCGCTATCTCTGCACAGGAGTAACAGACTCGGTGCAACACCGAGGTTAGCTGGGGGAGCAGTTGGGGGTAATGGGGGCTCGCTTGTCCTGCACGGGTGTGTGTGTGTGTCCCTGGACCAGCTCTCCCTGCAACGGTTCATGAAGAAGCCATTGTCAGGGGCAGGGTGGCCCACCAGTCAACTGGTAAAATTAATGGCTGCCACTTTTCCTGCAATCGTCCCAGGGGCCACACCTTTGCTGTGAAGATCCATCACAAAACTTAGAACCTGCCTTTCAGGGATGGAGGAACCTAAAGCCCAACTTTTCAGCCACCTGAATTCTTGGAACTCACTGAAAGCCACCTCGTATACCCGTCTGGTTCTGGGTGCAAGGGAACCCTGTACCGCCTGATATAGTTCTAAAATCCAAGGTTCCACATGTCGCTCGGGAACGGGTCGGAGTCCTCGTTGGCTTCAGGGGCCAGCAGGCAAAAATGGTCTGTCTGGAACTGAGAAAGGGCATTGGCTATGCCGTTGTTAATACTGGGCACGTGCTTGGCTATGAACAAAATGTTTGCTTTAAGGCACCTAAGTACAAAAACCTGGACCAGCCTCATGACCCTTTCTGATTTTGAAGACAACTTGTTGATAACATGTACAACTGCCATGTTATCACACCAGAACAAGACCCTCTTGTTGGCAAATTCCGCCTCCCACAATACTACGGCCACCACTATGGGAAAGAACTCCAAGAATGTCAGTCCCATGTTATCCCTTGCTCCTCCCAGTCAGCTGGCCATGGTTCCACACACCAGCTGCCCCTGAAGTAAACTCCAAAGCCATGCCCCCGCCCCGCCATATCAGAGTGTATCTGCAGCTTGGCTTCCGGGAGGAGCCGTAGCCACCAAAAACTGACTCCATTATAGCCATTGAGAAAGGTTTCCCAGATAGCCAGATCCTTCTGCATCTCCTTCATCACCCTGATGTGGTGATGCGGGGGCCGGTCGCCACCAATGCATGCATACAGGCGGGACATGAATGCCCACCCTGGGGCAATAACGCGACAAGCAAAGTTCAGACTGGAGCTGTCTAACCTTGACTTTAGGAGCTACCTGGACAGTTGCTATCAAAATTCTGAGGGCCCAGAGCTTGTCCTTGGGTAGTTGTGACAGGGAAAGCACCGTGTCCATCTCGATACCCAAATATGTTAGTCTGGTCGTTGGGCCCTTTGTTTTTTCTGGTGCCAGCAGCACGCCCAACTTCTTTGTGACCTCCTGAAAGGAGCTCATCGCGAGCGCACATTCTGTGGTCCCCGCACGCCCTGTGAAGAGGAAATCATCTTAATAATGGGTGATCTGACTCCACCCGGCACGGCGGCACGTAGTCCACTCCAGCACCGTGCTAAATTTCTCAAAGGTCACACACGAGACAGAACATCCCATAGGTATGGCCTTGTTGAAGTAGAATTTGCCCTGGAACACCATTCCCAAGAACTCGAAGTTCTTCGGGTGCACCGTCAGGAGTCGGAATGCAGATTTGATGTCGCACTTCATGAGGAGGGCGCCCATCCCTCAGGAGCGCACCATTTTGGTGGCTGAGTCAAATGATTCGTACCTCACTGAACAGAGCTCTGCTGGGATCGCATCATTCACCGATTCCCCTTTTGGGTGGGACAAGTGGTGAATCATGCGGAATTCCCCCGGGGTCTTTTTTGGCACTATGCCCAGAGGAGATATGCTAAGGGTGGGCATGGGCAGGGTGTCGAAAGGGCCCTGTATCCTCACTTCCTTGACTTCCTTCATAATTTTTTGCTGGACTAACTGCTCATTTCCCACTACCGATTTCAAGTTCCTAGCACCCAGGTGATAACGGGGGGCTGCACGCTGGAATCCTAAAACCCAGCCAGAATTCCTCGACTACATAACTAGTGGTGACTTGGTCGAGGTAGTAACGGGTCGCCACTCACAGGGCCTCATGCTGTACTGGGGTTGTCGCCCTTTCCCACCGTCTGGGGGGCACCACCTTGACCGGATGGGCCCTGCCCAGCACGAACCCGCCCCCTGTTTCTGGCACCATACTGCCGGAACTTGCTGCATCCAGAGGCAGCGTGTTCGCCTGAACACTATGTGCACACATGCTTGAACTTGCATGGGGATCGAAAACATTTCTCCCCATCATTGTAATCCCAGCAGGCCGGGCCCACTGGGGGCTGTCTCGTCCTCCTTCCTTGTCCCCCTGTCCCCCTGCTGGGTACTTCCTACCCAGGAGAGTACATGCCAGCTGTTTGATCACGGGGCATATCTAGCGCTGCTGATACACTCCTGCCAGATGTCATGTGCGTGCATGTCCCACCTGAGTTGGGGGTTGTTGGCAGCCCTGCACTGAAAGGCTTCATCGTACCAAAGCCAGGCCCCAGGCCCACCTGTGTCAAATGCTTGACGCACTATGTCCGAGCACTTGATCAACTCAACCCCCCGCTCCAGGTACTTGTGCATGGTCACTTCCATATAAATAGTATAAGCCGCCATCCAGTTGGACCATGTGCACTCTGCCTTCGGCCTCTTGAACCATTCCCTGTCCTTCCTCTCCTCCTTGTCATTCGGGTCAGGTATAGGGTCACTGAAGAGGAGGGTGAACATATCTATAAATTCACCACTCCAAATCTTCTCCCTCGTGGCTTAGGAGGAGATGCTCACCCAACGGGGCCGATACGTCAGCATAGTCCCCAGACAAGAGGTGGGGTTCTGCCCTCGTTTTGCAGCAACACGCAACTCTTTTGTGCAGTATGACTCTGCCCCCCACACCTGTGCTGTGGCCCTCTGGCCCTCGGCCACGCTACACCTGCACCGCCTCACCTGACAAGGGGATTTCTTCGCCCCCAGGGGATCGCTCCACCTCCCATATGTGGTCTGGCACCCCGGTGCCCACCCCCCATGGGCGCATGATGTCTTGCGGGTGTCCACCACCTGTCCACCAGCTGGCGCCAGCCCCCAATGATCGTGCTCACCCTCAAACCTGCAATCGCCCTCCTTCTCAATGTCTAGGTATTCCAGTTCGCAGTGAGGGGCCACTCCGCCACCGGTGCTCCCTGTACAAGCCTTCTGCCTCTGGGCTGCCCCTAGGCTTCTTGTCAGGGCCTGCATTCCTTCTTTTAGTGTTTCTATCTATGCCTGCTGACTCGGCAAAAAATTGTCCCCGCTCCTGCTGGTCCTGGGCTCCTCATCCCTGTAACGAGCAGGTAACGCGTGGTGACACCCCTGCCGGGGGGCTGCCCCCCTAAAGGGGTGTTACAAACCCCACCCCCCACCTCCAGGCCGGCGGGTTCCTCCTCCCTCACCTGCTCCTTGGTGTAATCCCATGCCCTCCCGTGGGCATCCTCCAGCTCCTCGATGCGGGCCTGGTATTCCGCCAGCTGGGCCTTCATTGCATCTAATATGGTACCGGCGTGTGCCCCACCCTGCAGGCTCCTCCAAGCGACAGGCGAGTTGGGGGTCACACGTGGCACCTTCCTAGTGGGGGGGGGGCTGTGGGGCCCAGTGTTTCTTGGGTCCCATGCCGGCCCTCAAAATGACCACCCTTCTGGCTCACCCCTACCTCTCACTATGCCCTGCGATGCTGGTTGGTGTCCGGCTCCCTCCGCACTCCACCTTCCCACCCCCTTTTTGGGAGGTGAACTGTACCAGACCCCAGGTCCCACACACACCACCCACATGCTCTTGCATGGTGGAGCGGGGGGGCAGTCCAGGTGTGTGCTTCACCATGTGTCCCACCCCTTCCTTGTTCCCTCCGGGCGGTACCCCCACCCTGCTGTGTGGACTACTTTCAAAAGGCTCTATGGGTCGGGGGTTGGATTTCTCAAGGGCCGGGAGGGGGGGCTCACTGGTTTGTGACTGGCCTGAAAACCCAGTCGTGCCACATGGCTCTGCCATGACCCAGTGCCCTAAGGCAAAGCTAGGGAGAGCAGGCGCCGCTACTTCACCGTGCCCAGCTGCGCCAGGACCAATCCTGCTGCTCCGCGCCACTCAACTGTGTCCTTTCCTGCTCGCCACCAACAATGCATTGAGGCAGGTGAGCAGGAAACTTAAAATGGTGCCTGGGAGTCCTTGTTCTCGCAGGAGTCCCGGGCGTCTCCTCGGTTGCCAGATGACCACTCTGGCCCCTCCCTGCTCCCCCGACACCACTCCTCAGTGGCCTAGACTTGTCCTCGCCTCCCTTCTACTGACATGGGGGGAGGGGTGCCACCAAATTCCCGCTGCATCTAGCGTGGAGGGGCAGTAGTTAAACTTTAACTTTGGTTAATATTTTCTGTTGGGTTGTAATCATACTGGATGGCATTTTAAATGTGTTTAGTGTCAAACTCACTTTCTTGGAGGGACTAAAGATATTGAAGAAGGGGCTGTTGTGTCAAAAGTAGCAAGATATGAAGCTTTGTCTTGTCTACACACAAGGACCTGTCTGATTTAGCAGGAAAGAGGCTTTATTGGGCTGGCAACTAAACATCCACTTTTGAGTCCTGTTTGGAGGGAGTATGAATTTTAGACACCAACACTTACCCCTTCCTTTTCTTCTGTTTCTGCCCAGAACACTTGCAGAGACTGATCCCAGGGTGGAGTGGGGCCAGTGAGAATAGTGCTGTCTCCGCTTTCTCTCATATACCATTGGCTAATTTGGAGAAGAGCAGGAATATGTGGGAAATTATCATCTCCATCAAACCCCGTTGGTCAATTCAGGGGAAGGGGGGTAGGATATGCTAGAGCTGATCACCACCAACAAAGTTGATGACCCTCCCTGTGGTTGAATGTAGAATTGGTCTAAGTCATTAATTGAGTGGATGGGGACCAACCCTCATTCCTTGGGTGTTGACCTGAGGCCATCAGCCTCACATGTGACCAATTAATGCCTGGTAATTGGACAAGGATGCCAACCCCTTTTTCAATATAAAATGTGTTACACTGTGGTCTGTTGCCTTAAATCCATTGGAACTTTGCTTTGGCTAAGTACAGTAAAAGCGTTGGCAGATTTGGCTCTTCATGTGGGTACTCGGCTATTATACCCAGATCAAAAAAATCCAGGTGAGACCCTCTCATAAAATAATTTTCTGTTCTCACTGCAGCCAGCCCTCTAGTTTTTTTCCACTTAGATCAGAAAGTTGGATAAAATTACTGATCTCCCAGAGCTAAAGCTTATGTGAAACTTAGAACTCCAAACCCAGTATCCCTGATCTATCACAATGGGGTCACCCTCCACTTCCTTGTGTCAAATCTTGGGAATCAGTTCCTCAAAAAAGAAAAACCCTGCAGAGTTCTTACCTGCCAGTCCCTCTGGTCTTCTCAGAATTCATCGATTAGAAATGCTGATCTGACCCTCTCTGTGCTTCTGAAAGCACTCCCAAGGCTCCTATTTGCTTTCATGGGGAACAGTTTTTCTTTCTTTGACTTTTTTAAGGAACTTATTCCAAAGTTTTTATTCACAGTAGTTAACAGGTGTGAATTGGTGTTTGCTGGCGCGAATGTCCTGCTGTGTAAGCCCTTTGTTCGCCTCACGCTGCTTCCCTGCTTCATGATGGCAAAACTTACTTTAATATAATGTTTTAATGTTTTGTACAATATGTACTTACTTATAAAGCATTGCCTGAAATAGCGGTGAATATCGACCAGCACAGTGTATTCCTATGAACTGCTAACAATTGGAGAGATCACTTGATTTTAATGGGACTACTTACAGAGTAAGGGTACTACTCACTCTGAGGAAGAGTGGCAACCAGTGTACCCAATTTAAGGGATTTCACTGTAACACAATGTCTGGATACAGAAAAAAGAACCATAGTGAACTAATCAACGTTGAGCTGTGTTTTTAACAGAGACAGATTCCCTGATTCATCAGTGATAAATGATTATTATTAATTATTAATTTATTATTAATTTATTATTATTTATTATTATTATTATTATTATTTAGACTTTTTGTCTGCCCTATCCTGAGGGCTCAAGATGGGTTACAAGACATAATCAAAACACAACGCTTATGTAAACCCCTCCCCTAAAACATCACCCATCTAAGGTCTACCCCTGCCCACCAAATGCCGTGCGAAAAAGAAGATTCTTCACTGCTTCTGGAAGATGCTCAGCTTGGGGCTATGGCTAATTTCAAAGGGAAGGGAGTTCCAGAGCTGTGGGGCAGCCACTGAAAAAGCTCTTGTTTAAGAGCTTGTTTAAGCCCATGTACACAGCCTAGAACTCACAATGGAGGGTGCCATTTTAAGCCTGAGTCTATCAGGTTTTGAAGGCTGGCAAACCATTTGCCACTAATGCACGACTCTTGGCCCAGTCCTTTCCCACTCATGACTTGCTGGCACCTCACTGAACCTTAATATACAACTCCACACCTTCTATACAAACAAATTTTAGCTGCTGTGTCATCTCTACATACTGTGTCTGATCTGGGACTGGCCACCTATGTCACATGCTATGGTATCAGTTGCATGATTGGTTCAACTGACCTGAATAAATTTGCTCTTGTCCTGATGTTCTCCTGCACTAGGATTCTAGCATATTGGTCCATGCTCTGGAATAAAGAGGGGTAAGCCCAGACAGTCATGGTGCATTGACTATAGCCACTGGCTATACTGTGGATACAGCCTAAATGATGGGTGAAACCAAATCGACTACATGCTCAGAGAGAGTGGGCCAGCCTAGGCAGGGTCAGGCCAGGACACGAAACTTACGTGCAGCACTCCCCCCTCCCCCCAGGTGAGGGGGGAGGGGGGAGTGCTGGTTTGCCCCCAGAACCCCGCCATACCAGGCAGCCATGGTGGCCAATTATGGGCAACCAGGGAGACTGACAATGGTGACCCCTGCACCACAGCGGAGATGGTAGTGTGAGTAAATGTGGGCCCATTATGGCCCACCTGGGCAACTCTTGGCCTGGGCTCTGAACCTGGGAACATCTGGGGGACCACATCCATGCCAGCTGCCTACCCAGGCCAGGGCAGCAGCGGGCCCACATCTGGAAACTGTCGACATGACAGTGAGTTCCTAGCCTAAGTGGGCTGTAGCAGGTCCTCGCCACGTTTGACTTCACCTGATGTCAATGTACTTGGGGTTTCCACGGGCAATCTGTGATACCCCTGCTCTCATTCTTGATGACTTCAACATCCATGTTGACGCACCTTCCCAGTCCTCTATCTCCTGCTTTCTTTCCCTAACCTCCTCCTTTGATCTCCGCCTCTGGACTGATTCCCCCACCCACAGCGACGGCCACTCTCTCAACCTCATCTTCTCCAGAAACTGTCCTGTTGCTGATCTCTCCTTTGATGTTTGTTACTATATCTGACCATTACCTCGCTTCCTTCAACCTCTCAAACCAATCCCCAGCTTCTTCCCCAGCTTCATGCCCCTTCCGTGATCTGCAAGCTATTAACCCTTTAGATTTTACTTCCTCCCTCTCCTCCCTCCTGTCTTCTCCTCCTCTTCCCCTGACACTGCCAACTCTTCTCTTAACACCTCTTTCACCATGATCCTCGACTCCCTTGCCCCCCTCTCCTCCTGCCCTGTTCAACCCCCAAACCCCTGTCTTTGGCTCATCCCTGCTATCCACTACCTCCGCTCCTGCACCCAGGCTGATGAATTCCTCTGGTGCAAATCCTGCTCCCACCCTGACTTCCTCCACTATAAATTCTCCCTCTCCTACCTCTCCTCTGCTATCTCCCTGGTGAGGCAACACTACTATACCTCCCGGGTCGAATCTTACTCTGGTGACCTACACCGCCTCTTCTTCACCTTTGACTCCCTTCTCAAACCCCCCAGCCCTCCTCCACCCTCTTCCCTTTCTGCTCAGGATCTCGCATCATTCTTCACCTCAAATATTGACAAGATCTGCCAGGACATTGCTTCCCACCCATCTCCTCTCCCTGCTCCCTCGTCACCACCTCCCCCCTCTCTCCTCTCCTCCTTCCCTCCTCCCTCCTTTGAGGAAATCTCCTCTTTGCTCTCTTCCTCCAACCCATCCACCTGCCCTCTTGACCCAATCCCCTCCCACCTCCTGACCTCCATTGCTTCCACTGTTGCCCCCCCCTTTTTACATGTCATTAATATCTCCCTCTCCATTGGCTCCTTCCCCTCTGCCTTCAAGCATATTACTGTCTCTCCCATCCTCAAAAAGTCCACCCTCGATCCCTCTGACCCCTCTAGTTACTGGCTGGTCTCCCTCCTACCCTTCACCTCTAAGCTTCTGGAATGTGTTGTCTACTCCCATTGCCTGGATCTCCTCTCTGCCAACACCTCCCTGGACCCCCTCCAATGCGGCTTCCGCCCCCTCCACTCTACTGAAACTGCCCTTGCCAAGATCACCAATGATCTACTTGTCGCTAAATCTAGGCGCCTTTACTCCATTCTTGTCCTCCTTGACCACTCTGCTGCCTTTGACAGCATCAACCACTCACTCCTACTGGACTCTCTTCACTCCCTAGGCTTCTGCGGCTCTGTCCTTGACTGACTCTCCTCCTACCTCTCTGACCACTCCTTTAATGTGTCTCTTCCCAATTCCAACTCCTCCTCCCTCCCCCTCTCGATTGGGGTTCCCCAAGGCTCAGTCCTGGGCCCTCTCCTCTTCTCTAGCACGGCCTACCCCCTGCCGGGGGTCCATTTTGGAAGGGCGACGGAGACACCACCAGGCTCACCCCAACATTTAACTCTTATTCTTCCTTCTTTCCCATGCCTTCTCAAGGCCTTCCAACTTGCCCTGGCCAGGGACCATCCAGAGTCACAGCCCCACAGAGTCTCAGCCCCACTTACTCAGGGGTCGCAGCCCCACTCACTCAGCGGTCACATCCCCACTCACTCAGGGGTTCTTACATCAGGGCACACTGCCCCTTGGGGACACAGCCCCTCATTCCAGGGCACCATGCTCTATGGGGACACTGCCCCCTCTACCAGGCACAGCCCGAGTCCTGGAACTGTCTAGGTCTCCCTCCAAGCCCACCGTGACTCCCTTCCTAGGAGTCTCTAGAGTACTCAGCAACTGTATTTTGGTGTCCCTGTAGCCTCCCCGTCTGGCGAGCTAAGTGGGCATCCCCGCTCTCAAGATCCAGCCCTTTCAGGCACATTCACAGTTCTCCATGCCTTGGGATCTCTAATCCCACAGCTCCCAGCTCTTCGCTCTCAGCCCTGTGAGTCCAGATTCTCCTTCAAGCCCTGTGGCTCCATGCTTCTGGGTCTGGGACTAAGTTGCCACTCATCAATCTCTCTGCAGCATCTCCCCCGGCCTGGCTCTCTCTCAGCTGCTCCAGCAGCTTTTCAAACCCCACAACCTGCAGAGCCATCAGCCTTGACTACTGCAACCTCCTCCTTGCTGGCCTCCCCCACTCTCACCTGTCCCCCCTTATCTCCATCCATAACTCTGCTGCTAGGGTCATCCACTCAGTCCATCGCTTCAACCACGTGCAGCCTCTCCTCTCCTCTCCTCTCCTCTCCTCTCCTCACTTCACTGGCTCCCCCTTCCCCAATGCATCCTTCACAAGCTCCTGGTGTTCACTTACAAAACCCTTCACAACCTGGCTCCCCCTTACCTCTCAGCCCTAATCACCTTCACACTCCTGCAAGCACTCTCCGCTCCTCTTCTGTCCCTTTCCTCACTCTCCCTCATCTCACCTGCTCCCCTAACCGCCTTCATCCCTTCTCTCTTGCTGCTCCCCATGCCTGGAACTCCCTCCCTGCCCACATCCACCTTCCCCCTCCCTCCGCACCTTCAAATTCCTCCTCAAAACCCACCTCTTCCTCGTCACCTTTCCCGACACCTGTTAAAACTTTCCTCTCAATATTTACTGTCTGCCCTCCCCGCAGACTCTTGCCTAACTGCAACCAAGCCAAGCACGTGCACCTGAGACTTTGCATCCACTTGACTGTTATTTATCCCTTGTCTCTCCCTATGTCTCCTCTCCTTGTCTCCCCCCTCTGTGTCTATTAGATTGTAAGCCATAGGCAGGGACCGTGCCTATCTTATTGTTCTGTAAAGCGCCAGGTACACAGCTGGTGCTATAAAAATGCTTATAATATAATAATATAATAATATATCAGAACTTGACCACAAAACCCAAGAAGGAAACTAGATAAAATTTTGACAATGCAATTTGTATTGCTTCTTACATATAAAAGAGAACTCAAAATAATGTATAAAGTTAAGTAATGCAGCTCCAGGGCTTAACTCTAAACCAAAGGAAAGGGAAGGAGAGAAATCAAGAGTTACAGGCAGAATATTTATTTTCAAATAAGACTAGGGATGTGAGAATGTGGGTCGGATGTTCAGAGTTCAGCCCGAACCCAGACAGTTCAGATGCCCAAACAGAACATCCTAACAGAACACCAAACACCCTGAGTCAGCCGGTGGTGCCAGCCTCATACCAGGCTTTAAAGGAGCGGGTGAGGGAGCAGCTGTGGTGAGGGATCAGGTTTGTTGTGAAGTGGACGGTGGCACCCTCAGTCCTTGCCAGCTGCTCCCTCACCCGCTCCTTTAAAGCCCAGTACAAGGCTGGCACCACCTGCCAACTCAGGGTGGTGCACGAGGGCAGCTTAAAATGGGGGGCCAGGAAGCCAATAAGGCACCTAAACCACATGTCCCCGACCACCAAGAAGGGCTGCCCATCCAGTGCAATCATTTCCCCCAACATGCGCGTGGCTTTCCGTTGAAAGTTTCATGCCTCCCTCCATGTCCTGCAGCTGCTGATGGACTTGGCAGCTGCCCCCACCCCAGCTCATCCATGGTGCACTGATACGTCTGGCTGCTGCTGCAGCACTGACAGCGTTGGTGGGAGGGGCAGAACATGGTGTCGACACAGCTCTCAGAGGGATGTATGGCCAGCCCTGTCCAAAGTGGCCAAGGGTCTGTTGTCCTGCCCACCAACGAGTGTCCACAGCGAGTGGGTATTCTCTATGGCAGGGGGACATTTGCTCACCGCACCGCCTGAGACTGGGGGCCAAGTTGGTGGAGCAGTTGCTTTTCATCAAGGTCAACCTTTTGCTGCTGGGATTCCCCGAGCTTCCCCATGATATGGATTGATGATGCAGTGGCACATGCCATCCCATGCCTGGGACAGTCTTTGGATGCGGCTCCTCCTCAATCTGGGCTGCTGCTGCTGAGGTGATGTCCCTGCCTTCTGCTGCCCATGCCATGCTGCCTGTCTGATGCTGCTGCAGCTGCCTCTACTGTACCATGGGTTCTGCTACCGGGCAATCCAATGTATACCACTGCTCCACCGATGCCTGGCAGCCTGAAATGCCTGGCCAAGTAGGGGTTCCAGGCCAGCCACCAAGCCTCAAGCCTTCCCAGCCTCTGCTGCTGCTGTTGGGTCTCAGATGGCCAGCCCTGGTGCCATGGGCACCCCCAGGGACAAAGCGTCGAGCCTGCCTGCCGGGAAACTCAGACTGCCAAGCGCCAAGCCTTTCCGGTCTCTGCTGCTGCTGCTGCTGCTGCTGCTGCTGCTTCTGAGTTTCTGAAGGCCAGAACTGGCATCACGGGAACCCCCAGGGGCCAAGTGTCGAGCCTCTCTGCCTGGACAACCTGGGGTGCCAAGCCTTCCCGGTCTCTGCTGCTGCTGCTGCTGCTGCTGCTGCTGGGTCTCAAACAGCCTGCCATGTTGCCACCCCCCCCCCCCATGGGTCCCTGGAGTGCCCCAAGCCTCCCGGCAGCGCTGAACTCCACCAAATGGTCCGAACTCCACCAGACCAAACCCATGAACCCGAACTAGGTTTTTAGTCCGAATGCCTGAACATCCGAACGTGCCAAGCCTTCCCGGTCTCTGCTGCTGCTGCTGCTGCTGCTGCTGCTGGGTCTCAAACAGCCTGCCATGTTGCCACGCCCCCCCCCCCATGGGTCCCTGGAGTGCCCCAAGCCTCCCGGCAGCGCTGAACTCCACCAAATGGTCCGAACTCCACCAGACCAAACCCATGAACCCGAACTAGGTTTTTAGTCCGAATGCCTGAACATCCGAACTCCATCCTTTTCGCACATCCCTACTCTGCCCGCCTATCTGACTGGCTCTCTCTCATGCTGCACAGTCTTTGCCAGCCTACCTGAGTGCCCTTCCAAGGTCCCAGCCTGCATTCCCTACTGCCTCTCATGCTACTCTACCTGTCTGCCCACCCACCCAGGTGGCCAAGTTCAAAGCCTGCCTCAGCCTGCCATCCGATGCTCATGCCATGCTGCCTGTCTGTCTGCCTGCCCAGGTTGCCAAGATCAAAGCTATCCTCAGCCTGCTTACTGATGCTCATGCCATGCTACCTGTCTGCCACCCGCCCAAGTTGTCAAGATCAAAGTCTGCCTCAGTCTGCCTTCCGATGCTCATGCCACGCTGCCTGTCTGCCCGCTTTGGTTGCCAAGCTCAAACCCTGCTTCAGTCTGCCTTCTGCTTATGCCAAAGTACCTGTCTGCCCGTCCTGTGCACAAATCTTAAGCCCTGCCCAAGCCTGCCTACTTTCATGCCAAGGTGCCTGTCTGCCTGTCCTGGCAACCCTGGGTGATGTGCCCCACTGGCCTGGTAATCCCGCTGCTGCTGGTCCATGGGTGCTCTGCCCTGGCAAATCCAAATGTGCCACACAATCCATCTGCTGTCATCTGCTGCTGTATGGGAACTCTTCCATGACAAATCCTACCATCTTGGCTCCATGGGTGCTGGGCACAGGCAAATCCTGCTGCTGCTGTCTCTGCTGTTCCACGGGCTCTGTGCCCTGGCAATCTAATGTCTGCTGCTGCTGCTGCTTATGCAGTGCCACAGTCTCTGTGCCCTGGCCATCCAATCTATGCTGCTGCTGATGGCACCTCTTAGGGATGGGCAAATGCGGTTCGGCAGTTCGGAGTTCGGCCCAAACTTGGCCTGTTCGGATGACCGAACTCAAACCCGAACACGAACACGAACATACCGAACAAACCGAACACTGAACGGCAAAATGGCCAAACCGTTTGGTCAGTTTGGATTGCGTTTAGATGAGTTTGGGTGGCAAAAAAAGGTTCACTGGAAGGTCAAACATGACAGGGAGGTGTCAGTCACTGAGGAGCAGACTTCCAGGCACCGGGGTGGAGAGGCTTTCAAGAAACGAAACTAATTATCTGCCTCTTCCCCTTCCCAACACCTTCTGAGCTAGTCACTGTTCCTGAACAGCAGGCGTTGAGTGGGATTTTTAGATTGCTTTAAGTTTCATTTCACTTTTGTAATGAAATGAAACTTAAACCATAAACTGAAACTTTGTGTTATGCACTGTACAGACTCATTGAGTATGTAATGTATGTATTTCACTACAGACTCCTCTTCTGTTTGTGATTCCCCCCCATCCCATATATATGGGATGTATATAT
>QEPC01004588.1:1417796-1485445 GCA_003113815.1 Sphenodon punctatus | reverse complement strand
CAACAGACGTGCCGGGGGGATCCCGGCGGGGAAAGTGGGAGGGGCCGGGGCCGCGCGGCGCAACGTGCGGCCGCACGGCCCCGCCCCCTCCACGCACCCCGCCGCCCGCCCTCCGAGGAGACGGGCGGGCGGTGGGGCCAATGCGGCCGCCGCGTCTGGCCGATCGTGCCACGGCCCGGGATCCCGCCGGGGATCCCGGGCCGTGGCACGCGGCCAGACGTTACTTTTTGTTGGCCACGGCCCGGGGTCCGTTTGACCACGCTTCCCGGGACCTTCCCCCGGCTAGCCCGGGAAGCGTGGTTCAAATTGACCCCATGTGCCGATTGAGCGTGGCCAACATCTGGCAGCCGCCAAACAGATGTGCGGGACATGGTGACCCCAGGTGGGTATTCACCGTGGTTCACCGTGTCAACGTCACGTCTGAAATCACCCAAGGGGAACAACAGGTGACAAGAGACGGGGAGCTAGGGAAACAGTTCTGGGAGAGCCCTGGGATGAGGGGAACAATAGGGGACAAAAGATAGGGGCCTAGGGAAACAGAGCTGGGGGAGCAACAGGGATGCAGGGAGCAACAGGGGGCAAGAGATGGGGGGCTAGAGAACCAGAGCAGGGGAGCAACAAGAATGAGGGGAGCAACAGGGAACACAAGACAAGGGGCTAGGGAACCAGAGCGGGGAGCAAGAAGAACGAAAGGAGCAACGGGGAGCAAGAGACAAGGGGCTAGGAATCCAGAGCTGGGGAAGCACTAGAGACAAGGGGAACAACAAGGGACAAAAGACAGGGGGCTAGGGAAACAGTGCTGTGAGAGTCCCCAGGACAAGGGGAACAACAGGGGACAAAAGATAGGGGCCTAGGGAAATAGAGCTGGGGGAACAACAGGGACGCAAGGAACAACAGGGGGCAAGAGACGGGGGTCTAAGGAACCAGAGCTGGGGAAGCAACAGGGATGCAGGGAACAACAGGGGGGCAAAAGACAGGGGGCTAGGGAACCAGAGCTGGGGACACAACAGGGATGCAGGGAAAAACAAGGGGGCAAAAGACAGGGGGCTAGGGAACCAGAGCAAGGGAGCAACAGGGATGAAGGTATCAACAGGGAACAAGAGACAAGTGGCTAGCGAATGGGAGTGGGGAAGCAACAGGGATGAGGGGAACAATAGGGAACAAGAGACAAGGGGCTAGGGAGCCAAAGCTGGGGGAACACATGCAGAATATAGGGGAGATAGGGATACAGGGCAAACACACAGCAGGAGAAGAGGCACTTGCTACAAGACCATATATAAACATCAAACCTTAGGGCGGGTGTGAGACGTTGCTCTGTCGTGTTGCGTGGTCTCTTTTTTACAAAAGGAAAAAGCGCTATGTTGCCCAGCAGATCTAGTCTAACTGAATTGGGCCGCTCTTCTCCAAGTTGTATAAAATGAGTTTACGCTTTACTTTGATGCCAGGCTAGCAAAGCAAGTATTGTAAAATGACAATATATTTATAAAAAATGGAACATGAGACTTTTGAATATAATAAAAATATAGGCATAGTTTACTTAAATTTAAATAGAAAATATCAGTAGCTTACATAGAATTGTATTGATAGCCAATCAAAGTTACATGATATTAAAACATTTCTATTTTAAGAAAAAAGCTTCTAAAAGCTTAACATATGCTCAATTCATTGGCTCAAAGATATCAAGAATAATATATTACATTCTTTCCAGTTCTTCCCTTTTTCTGCCAAGATGGTGGTGAGAGAGAAACTCCAACATAGTGTGTGGAATTTCAGTCTGAAGAAGCAAGATCGTGTCTCCCTTCTTAAAGCTTGCCTGCCAGAAGTTTGCATTCCTGAGCAGTGACACTAATGACGTCAGTTAGCATGGAAATATACAGGACTCTAATTGGCTCTCTTAATTCTGAGCAATTGAAGAACTAAAATATGGAGTTAGATTTCCTTCAAGGTTTGAACAAATCTCATATTTCCATCAATATTAATTGTCAGATTACAGAGAAAACTGACCACAGCTTCAAGGTATTTTTTTTGACCAATTGGTGGAAACAGATATGCTAGCTAGAAAAGATTAACTTAAGGCTTCTCACTTTGGAGATGTTTATGGCTGGTACCATTTGTTATTTAGCCATACAGACTGATAAGGCCCTAGACACATAGACTGGTAAGGCCCTTGGTCTGGCCCCCAACTTTAGCCATTTTTTTTCTGTTTCCTTGGATATGGTGAAAAGTTCACTGAGAAGTTAAAAAAAAGTTTCATTGGAATGCAGCTGAGGCCTAGCCTGAACCAAGTTAATACAGAAGCTGATTTTAAAAATCAATGCTGTAAAACACAAATTCAATAAATTTAAAACAGAAAGTTAATATTGAAACTCAAAATCAATACATTAGGAATACAGATGGTCAAAAAATATATGCTTATAATAGGAAATACATGACAGCTCCACCGGCTTCCTGTGGCCACACCAAGGCTTAAATACTTCCTGTGGCCAATCAGGAAGCTGGGGGGGGGGGACAGGACTAAGGTAACCAGCTACATCTGGGGGAGGCACAATATACAGGGGACATCCCCAGCAGAGGAGACAGAGGGAGAAAACCCAGGGCATTTACAGACCCACCCAGTGGTGCAGGATGCTAGAATGGCACCTCAGCACCAAAGGGTCACAAGTTCAAGGCCCATCCCTGACAAGAGCAGAAAGATTATGCCCGCACTGCAAAACGGCAGCCCTCGAGTCTAATGAGCATATACTACTATATTGTCCTAAGTGTAATCTCCTGAGGGACAAATATATTGGGCTTTTAATTCAATCAATGCAAGTTGGTCTGTTCAAGAATATCCAAGTCCAACTATTATTAGAGGGCCGCAATTCTCCTAAGTCTAGGGCCATTGCTGCCTTTGCAGCTTGTATAGTTTTCTATAAACGAAGGTTAGAAATTTCTTCCTCTCCCTGAACAGGCTATTCGGAGGTTATTTACAATTTTTTTTTGCTCAATTACAATGTTTGCTACTAGAGTTTATATATATATACAAATGCAGCTGAGCCCCGGATTTACTTTTGTACCTGTTTCTGCCAGGGTAAGTTAAGTGGTGGCTGACTATAGATATAATGCTTATCTCGATCTGTGTCATCACAAGTCAGGTATTAAACAGTTGTTCTTGATTTGTTACTACTTAGGGATCAAGTAAGAGTTTATATTGTAATCTAGGGGTCATTTTTGGCTTATATGTTTGAATCAGGTCCATTGTGAGTCATTTGTTCCCGGTCTTTACGTGGATGTATGCATGTATACAATTTTTTGCTTATACACTGTTTTTTGTTCTGGTAATTTGCTAAGTTCTCTGACCAAAGAATGATATAATTTTATTATTATTGTTATCTTGTTTTTTAAGGTTTGTGAAGCTCTGAGATGGCTTTTCCCTAAATCAATTATTAATTATTATTTATGTGCTAACCTAATCTATTAGTTGCAGGGATCAAGAGTTGCCACCTTAAGCCCTGGGAAGGGCAAGGTTAATCCTAAATGCCCTTCTGTATCTTTAGAGCTAATACCTGTCAAATAACTGTTATTTATATTTATAGTTTATATTAATCTATGTTATCATTGATACTCTGTTTAATTCTTAATTTTGCATTTGTTACGGCCAACGGTCAAAAAAATTAAAACATTTAAACTAAACTGACTGCCTCTACTGTCTGTGTCATGGGTTCTGTGCCCAGGCAATCCAGTGTCTGCTTCTGATGGCAATGTTGCCTCTGCTGTCTGTGCCATGGGTTCTGTGCCTGGGCAATTCAATGTCTGTTGCTGTTGCCTCTGCTGTGCTACGGGTTCTGTGCCTGAGCAATCCAATGCCTGCTGCTGCTGTCAATTCTGCCTCTGCTGTCTGTGCCATGGGTTCTGTGCCTGGGCAATCCAATGTCTGCTGCTGCTTATGCCAATGCCACCTCTCCTGTGCCATGGGTTCTGTGCCCCGACAATCCAATGTCTGCTTCTGCTGCCTCTTCCGTCTGTGCCATGGGTTCTGTGTCCAAGCAGTACAATGTCTGTGGCTGCTGCCAATGCTGCCTCTGCTGTCTGTGCCATGGGTTCTGTGCCCATGCAATCCAATGTCTGCTGCTGCTGCCAATGCTGCTTCTGCTGTCTGTGCCATGGATTCTGTGCCTGGGTAATCCAGTGTCTGCCTCTGCTGCCAATTCTGCCTCTGCTGTGCCATGGGTTCTGTGCCCTGGAAATCCAATATCCACTTCTGCTGCCTCTGCTATCTGTGCCATGGGTTCTGTGCCCTGGCAATCCAATGTCTGCTTTTGCTGCCAATGTTGCCTCTGCTGTGCCATGGGTTCTGTGCCTGGGCAATCCAATGTCTGATGCTGCTATCAATACTGCCTCTGCTGTCTGTGATATGGGTTCTGTGCCCGGGCATTCCAATGTCTGCTACTGCTGCCAATGCTGCCTCTCTGCTGTCTGTGCCATGGGTTCTGTGCCTGGACAATCCAATGTCTGCTGCTGCTGCCAATGCTGCTTCTGCTGTCTGTGCCATGGATTCTGTGCCTGGGTAATCCAGTGTCTGCCTCTGCTGCCAATTCTGCCTCTGCTGTGCCATGGGTTCTGTGCCCTGGAAATCCAATATCCACTTCTGCTGCCTCTGCTATCTGTGCCATGGGTTCTGTGCCCTGGCAATCCAATGTCTGCTTTTGCTGCCAATGTTGCCTCTGCTGTGCCATGGGTTCTGTGCCTGGGCAATCCAATGTCTGATGCTGCTATCAATACTGCCTCTGCTGTCTGTGATATGGGTTCTGTGCCCGGGCATTCCAATGTCTGCTACTGCTGCCAATGCTGCCTCTCTGCTGTCTGTGCCATGGGTTCTGTGCCTGGACAATCCAATGTCTGCTGCTGCTGCCTCTGCTGTCTGTGCCATGGGTTTTGTGCTTCGGCAATCCAATGTCCACTTCTGCTGCCTCTGCTGTGCCATGGGTTCTGTTCCCCGGCAATCCAATGTCCACTGCTGCTGCCACTACTGTGCCATTGGTACTGTGG
Source organism: Sphenodon punctatus (assembly GCA_003113815.1). NCBI lineage: Eukaryota > Metazoa > Chordata > Lepidosauria > Sphenodontia > Sphenodontidae > Sphenodon > Sphenodon punctatus. The sequence goes on along the minus strand of QEPC01004588.1, from coordinate 1,480,417 downwards.
CCCAGATATGTAATTTCTACTGCTGCTGAGGCTGCCACTGCTGTGCCATGGGTTCTGTGCCCCGGCAATCGAATGTCCACTGCTCCTGTCTCTGCTGATGCCACCTCTGCTGTGCCACGGACTCTGTGCCCTGGCAATCCAATGTCTGCTGCTGCTGGAACTGCATGTCAGCATTTTCTCCTCACTCTTGTAGACGGGCATAGCTCCGGAACGACCTGTCCAATGTAGCGGCTATAGACCCCACTCCTCTCCACCACTCTTGTTTAAAAACAGCCTAAGTTCAAAGAACTTTTTATTTGTAAAATCAAAATAAGTACATTCAAGATGGGATTCAAGAGTGCAGGTCAAATAAAAATATAAAGGTAATGCAAGGCTATATTAGTTTATTCAATAATCAAAAAACTTCCAGTTTATAATGATAGTTAAGGGACTTGCAAATTTACTTGTGCACTAAAAAGTCTTGGAAACTGCAAGTTAAGGCTCTGACCTTTACTCGCACACCAGGTAAGAAGTAAATATGTTGCACAGTCTCACATATTGTGCTTTATTCCAACTTAGGCTCCATGCACTTTGCATTGGTCTTTCAGTCCCAATCCTCTTCCACTGCAGGTTGGGGGCAACACTGAAGCTGGGGGGCGGAGGGGTGAGGGGGTAGCAGCAGAGCTGGGGGGAGCCAGCAAAATTCCAAAATGATAGAATAAATATTCTTTATGTTATATGCAATAGAATGTGTGTGCGTTATAATGGAAGTTGCTACTTGCCTTAACTATCCTAAGATTCCTAATGAGATTCCTAAGCTAAATCTTACCCTTTTTACAGTTCATATTTAATGCCCATTATTCTCAGCCACATTGGACTACGCTGGGTGCCTACATCTTGCTTGGATGTTGCAGAATGAAATGAATTCATGAATCTCTCTATTCCTTTTTCTTGTATGGCTTAAATACCTTTGTGATGGTCGTCCAGCCACTTCCATGAGCTTGTGACTCATCCTCATGTATGCCAGGTCTTGGTCAGTCACCTCTCTATTTTTCTGCTTATCTTTCCGTAGTCAACTGTGTTGTTTTGGGGCTCAGAATCTGCTTTTGAATTTATTTTTTGATTACACAGCTGTCACATACAAACTTAAATCGGGGTTGTCTTTATCTCTTAATTACAAGTTCATTGATATCAGACATGCCAAGTAGGAAATCTGAACATAGTGTACTCATTCTAGGAACATATATGTTGCATGTATTTTATGTATGTTGTTTTCACAAGTCCCATCACAGGGACACATGGGGAATTTATTTTCTTTGATTGATGATCTTATATTAGCTGAATCCCTTAAGGTAAGAAATGAAATAAAAGTAACTACCTTTGGATAGTCATTTCATGTGGTACCCTGGTGTTTATTTCCCACAAGGCATTTATCTCACCTCAGAATATTCACTTAATTTACTCCAGAGTGATTGGCAAATTTCTCTGGGAGAAGCAGAATACCACGTAAACGCTCCAGGAGGTGTCCCAGGGAAAAGAGGAGCTAGCATAGGGGGAATACCTTGTATGGACTCATTAAAGTATTGTAGAGAAGGGAGATACTCAATAAACTATACTGGATTCGGTAGGCATTCAACATGATGATGTTGCATCACTTGTACAATGGTGCACCAAGAGTGTTTCATTTATACTGTTTCATCTTTAAGCACCTAAAATTTGTTGTTAATCAGTGATAACAGCTTTGTAAATCAAACAAACTCAGAGGAAATCTGGTGTATGTGAACCTGGGTAGAAAATGTCTGAATCCATGTATGTCCCAAGTCTTCTTTCCACCCTCTTTGCAGTAACTAGACTCTCCAAAAATAATCCAGGTTTCTCATTCTAATAATAATCCACGTCTCTCCCCTGCTCCCCTAACCACCTTCGTCCCTTTGCCCTAGCTGCCCCACACACCTGGAACTCCCTCCCTGCCCAGTCATCCATCTTGCCCCCTCCCTTCATACCTTCAAATCCCACCACAAGACCCACCTCTTCCACTTTCCCCAACTCCTTGCTCCCCTCACCTAACTTCTGCTGATATCCTCCATTCAGTACAATCTGTTACCTGAGGTCTGTGTACTCATATCCTCACCACATGGACCAGACAGCCATCATTATTGATATAACTAAGCCAAGCACGTGCACCTGGGACCTCGTATGTTCGTAAATGTTACATTCCTTGTTGCTCCCTCTGTTCCCCTTCCTTCGTCTCTCCCCTCACCTTCACCCCCTGTCTCTTAGATTGTAAGCCCTAGGGCAGGGACTGTGTCTATTCCATTACTTTGTAAAGTGTCAGGTACATTGTGGCGCTATATAAATGCTTGCTAATAATAATAATTCCCTGCACAATGGGTGTTTTTACACACGTATTTCTCCTGGATGTTTGCTGTTACATCCTGAACTTTCTGTGTGTCTAAATCACTCACCCAGATCTTAAACATCTGGCTCTTTGAACTTCTCACAGAATTTTTGTGTGTAAAAAGTTCTCCTGGTAAACTGCTTTGCTCCAGGCAGCTGTGGTCACTTGGTTTCCATGGCAGCCTGTCATGTCTACAGCTGCGGCTACTTTAGGCTGCCTCAGGGCAGTGTTTGTGTGAAGAATGCATCCAGAAACTGCATCAGGGCAGTGTGTGTGAGAGAAAAATGCATCCAGAACTTACTTGTGGACTTGTAAACCCAGAAGATTGAAAAATCCGGCACGTTAAGGTGTGTATAAAAATGCCCATTGTTATAAGTTTTAAGGGCCCTGAAGCTTCTTGTGGGAAGGAAGGGAGACCTATGTAAGGGGACAGAATGATGCTTTTTGGAAGGCTTAGGTTTTTCAAACTAGAAACTTTATGTGAACTCCCAGAGACTGATTCACTTCCATCCCCTGCAATTTTAATAAGGCTTCAGTTTCAAAACAGTTCAAAACTGACTTCAGTAGGCATACTCATCATCATTAAATGGTTTCAAGTCTGCAGCCTATTCTAATCTGCAGGGTTCAGATCACAAAGGTTATTTTCAGATGTTACGAGATCACAGTCAACCACAGTGAACCACGGTCAATTCCGCGGCAGGGCCAAAGGGTGTTTTCAGATGTTACAAGATCACAGTCAACCACAGTCAATTCCCTGTGGTGGCTGTGATCACGGCACGTCTGTTGGGGGGAATGGATGTTCCCCCCCAGATGTTACCACGGCGGGGAATCACATTTGCCATGTGAGCGGCCGAAGCAGCGGGGCCGTAGGCTGCCACATGGCGAAGGCGATTCCCCACCGGGGTGCACCCCGCCATCACTTCTGGACAGCGGCCATGGCCCGGAATCCCCACAGGGATTCTGGCCTGTGGCCAAATCAGGTGAGCGCTGCGGCCTCATTGGCCACGGTGGCCACCCGTCTCAGCAGAGGGTGGTCGGCGGGGAGCATGGGGGGGCCGGGCTGTGAGGCTGCACATTGCGCCGCGTGGCCCACCCCCTTCCCGATTCCCTGCTGTGATCCCCCGGCACGTCTGTTAGGGCGTGACGGGGTCGTCCCGGCGGGGGATGAATACATTGATTTTGTGACAGGGCCAACTGGCCCCGTCACGTCTGAAAACACCCAAAGTGCCCCAAATGTCTGTTTCGCGGGTGCCAGAAGTTCACCACAGTCAATCCCCACCAGGAGTCAAAATCAACCACGGTTGAAAACAGACATGGTGTTAACCACCCTTTAACCACCCTTGGTGGTCATTTATGCATGTTTCAGGGCTGCATAGGGCACCAATACAGCCTTGCAACATGCATAAATAACCACCAAGGGTGGTTAAAGGGTGGTTAGTGTCATGTCTGTTTTCACCCCATGCTTCCGGAGCTCTGGCCCGGACCATCTCTGAAAGCATGGTCAAAGTGATTCCCAACGGGAAACAAAAAAGTAACGTCTGAATGGCAACCACGGGCCGGAATCGAGCAAAATAGTTCCCAGCCAGGGACAAAGCATGCAGCTGCCAGGCAATCAGCAACAACACAGGCTGGGGAGGGAGATTTAAAGGGCACACAGCGGCCGGGGGATGTGGCGAGATGGAGCGAGGCAGAAGGGAGAGGAGAGTGGTAGGAGAGAGAGCAAGGGAGGAGGAGGCGGAGGCGGAAGAGGAGGTGGTGGAGGTTCAGGCAGAGGAGGAGGTGGTCGTGCTGGAGGTGGTGGAGGGGGACCAGCAGCAGCTGGGACAGGCCGGCCCGGTGCCTGGGGGATGAGGCACCCTGGAAACAGGTAAGGGGACTGAAGGGGGGCAGCAGCACAGGGGAACAAAGGTGGTTGGGTGGGCCGGCAGGGGGGAAAGGGAGAGGGACACGGGGCCATGGCAACCCGGTAACCAACCCCCCCTCACGACCCGCAGATACGGAAATGGGTCTGGGAGCCAGAGCCCCCGGAGGAGACAGCCAGAGGGTAGGAGCAGGAGCAGGAGGAGGAGGGGGAAGATCATGACCCAGAGGGCACTCACGAGAGACAGCCGTACCATCGAGGTGGGCAATGGGGGCACAGGGAAACCCAGGCATTCACCCAGATCTGGGGGACCCTGGAGCACCAGTTGGATCTGGCAGTCAACCAATGGAATGAGCACGTCTTTAAGGAGATCGTGTGGTAAATGGAGGCATCAACGCATCACAGGATGGTGTCACAGTGCTGGTCGAAGGCCAAGGAGCTCAAGAGGGTACAAGGCCACCAAAGACAACAACCGGCAGTCCAGGCATGGATCCTGGACTGCCCCCTACTACGAAGACCTGGACCGCATCCTAAACATAAAGGGCTCAATAGTTTCCCCATGCCTCATGGGGAGCACAGTGGTCCATGGCAGGTAATGGACTGAGGTACCTCTTCCCCTTGCCGCCCCATTGAAGACACTGGCTCCAGGAGCCCCACCCCTCAAGGGCAATGGCCTGGAACCTCGGGGACCAGCAGGCCCCCCTCATGCACCAGTCCAGAGAGCTCCGAGGTGGGAGGATCTGAGGCCGGCACCCTGGTCACCATCAGCCAGTGGACTCAGGGGGACCTCAGGCACACCGATGGGCTGGCCTCGGAGGGCTCAGAGACCGACATAGAGGGTAAGCAGGTGGGTGGGATGGGACATGGACTGGGGGGAGGACCGGGGGGGAGGCGGTGCATGGGCTATGGGCCCACCCTGAGCAACCCACCTATGCCCTGGACCCTGAAGGAGGGGCCCAGGGGCCGCCGGGGGACACGGACTGCCGACCCCCACCCACCCCTCCCCATTCCCGCACACGTCATGTCATGCCCCAGCACCTGTGACAGCCTGGCCAGGGGGATGGAGGTGAGCAGTCCCAGGAGCAATCAGAGGCCCCAGGTGAGGCAACATGACATTGGTGGGGGGAGACCCGGCGAGCCTGGGTGGAGGAACCGGATCCTGGCTCGGGGATGGCCTCCAGGGGCAGCCGGGGAGGGCACCAGCTGACATTCCAATGGCTTGGGGCCCAGGGCCCCCCATCTTCAGCATGGGATGGGGGGCGGGAGGCTGGGACAGCTTACCATCCCCTACCATGCACCCCAACAGGGCGACACACCGGGGATCAGCAAGGTGGACCTGTGCCCCCAGCCCAATGGATGAGGGAGCACCAGGCATGGGTATGGCACCACAGGGAGGAGCAGGTGGAGGACATTGTCCGCTCAACCACAGAACAGAGGGAGCGGATGATCACGGCCATCGACCACATGGAGGCAGTCACCAAAAGGGCCATGCAGCAGGTGGAGGCCAGGGACTGGAGGGTCCAGGTGGAGGTGTGCCTCAAACAGAGGCGGGAGCGCCAGGAGCACAGCAGGCAGGTGGAGGCATTCGGGTGGTTGGAGCAGGTCATAGACCGGATGGTCAGGGAGCACTCTGCAAAGATGGACCGGTCCCATGACATAGGCACCTCACTGCTCCTACACACGGGTACTATGAGTGCCTATGTCATGGCAGCTGTCCCTCCGGGCAACCTGCCTGCCCCAGACCCGATGCTGGGCCCCTTGGCACCCCCACATCCACCAACACTGCCCCAGCCACTGGCAGCTGCAAGGGCAGCCACAGAGACAGGGGGAAGGGGCGCATGGGGGTAAGGGAGAGGGCAACCTGAGGGGGGACAAACTGGGGGGTGGGGAGAGGGTGAGGTGGTGGGAGCACGTGTAGGCGGCCGAAACAATAAATGCACAGGAACCACAGTCGCCTCCATGTGTCTGCTAGTGGGCCCGGGGTTTGGGCGGAGAGGTTAGTAAGGGCTCAGTCAGGGTGCTTCGGGGGGCCCCAGAGTGCTGTGTGTGTGTGTGCGTGGCCTCAGCCCTTGGCCTCCCAGCTTATCCGCCTCACCAGGGTGACACGGATGAGCTTTGTGTATCGGTACTCCCGTGGGCTCTCTGCGTTCACATAGAGAGGCACGGGGCCAGGAGGGTGCCGGGGCACAGGATAGTCGAGGGCAGCCCCCTTGGTTTCACACACGTTGTGCAGCACACATCAGGCTCTGATCACGAGGAAGGAGGTCTCCACCATGTACTCCAGGCCACCACCTAGGCTCCTCCAGTGCTGCTCGAGGGCCCCGAAGGCCCTCTCGACCATGGTCCTGCTTGCACACAGGTGAGTATTGAAGAGCACCTCCACAGGGTTCCTGGCGACTGGGTACGCCTTCATCAGCCAGCGGGTAAGTGGGTAGGCTGGGTCTCCCAGGATGCAGGGGGACATCATCACCCCCTCGATCTGGGTCATCGCAGTACATCCGGGCATAGAAGGGAGAGATGGTCATGATCCGGGCATCGTGGTTGACATATTCCGATGCCTCCCCAGTGGATGGGTGCAGGATCTCTATGTGGGTGCCATCCACAGCGCCTATACAGTTGGGGAATCCCCCAGCTGCGAAGTCGTCTATCACGGCCTCCTGGTCCAGCAGCTGGATCGCTCGGTCCAGGAGCCTGCCCTCCACCGCCTTGCAGACGTCCTGCAGAATCCCAGTGACTGTGTTCACCCCAACACCAAAGTGCTGCGAGACAGAGTGGCAGGAGTCCGGTGTTGCAATGGCCCAGACCCCGATGGCTACCCTCTGGACCACGGGTATGGGGACCTGCATGGGGGTGGCCTGTCTCTCCAGCCAGAGCATTAACAGCTCCGCGAGCTGCAGGAGGACGCACCTGTCCATCCGAAAGTGCACTCTTCAGGCGGCCTTGTCCCATTTGGCTAGTGCCCTGGCCCACCATCCCTGTGCTCACTCTGTGACCCATATCTGCCGGTCAATGGGCATTGTGAGCTGGGCAGCATGCCCCATGGTCTCCTTCTGCCACTGGAGCCGGCTGGACGCCTTGCGGAGTGCCACAGCCCAGCCCCGGGTGGGGAGGAGGGCCTGTTGGGATGCCCCGGACACCTGATGGGTCCTGAGGTGGGTCATGGAGCGCCTGTGCCCATGGTGGGCTCTCCGGACTCTGACAGTGCTCCTGGCCATGCACACGCACAGCCAGGTGGCCAGGTGCACCTCAGCGGTCTGGTTGCACAGGAGGTCTGTGTGCGAGTGGTACCACTCCACGCACACAGCTAGGTGCATCCTGCAGGCAGCCAACCCGCCCAGCTCCATGGTGACCGGTGCTCCAGGTGGGTATGGGCCACACCTGTTGTAGGTTGGGACCGGTGTTGCCCTGCCCCCCGGGTGTGCCCTGCCAACCGGGCCCGGGGCCCCAGGTCTCCCTGCCTGGCCCCCGGACCAGCAGAGCTGGATCCTGCAGGGCGAGCAGCTTGGGGGGCCATGGGCAGTCCCATGCCTGCACATGCCTTCCCAGCAGGGGGCATGATGCTTAATTCTGCTCTCAGCCCGGCGTGCCTGCTGTCATCACCTCCCACCTCTCTGTGTCAACTGCCTGCTGTCCTGGGCGCCCTGATTAGTGTGTAGGCTGCCCTGTCTGTGTGCTCTGTTCCAGCAGCTGGGCTGGGTCCGCACCCCATGCCTCACTCTGTATCCATACAATGTTGTGGCCTGTGGCTTTATCGCTTAGCCTTGGAGCTCCCCGGCTTCCTTTTCCATCCCTCCACGGATTGTGGGGCCCCCATTTCATTGTGTTTAGTGTCAGGCACTTGCTGGACCATGACTGGCTGCACTTCCCCTGGACTTGCAGGCCCCAGCACCCCAGGCGCCCTGCGTAGCTGGACCTTCTGTGAGACCATGGCCCTGTGTGACCTATGGCATTCCCCAGCTGTGCAATTGCTCCTGAGCTGCCCGGACAGCCTCATTGGTGACTACAAGAGTATGAGCTCTGGCCTGCGGTACTATGGGCATGTGGCGAGCGCCCGTGATTGCTGGCGGCATGCGGAGGCGCTGGGCCTGTGTCCCTTTCCCTATGGGCGCATTCCAGAGATCAGGTGCTCACATGTGGGGTGGTCGGCGGCGGAGACCATGTCCGCCCTCTCTGTGTGCATCCTGTCTGGCTACACGGCCTGTCTGTTGGAGGGGTCCCTGCCCTGGCTGTGTCCTTCTTTGGCTGTGTTCACAGGGCCTGAGGATACCAGTGGTCCCACCGGGTGATCTGTCACTGCTTGTTGCAGCTAGGTCACCTTCCGTGGCCCCCACCTGCGGACTATGCCTTGTCAGAGCCCTCTGAAGTGGAGGTGGTGGCGCTGGCTAGTGAGTGGTCCCAATCTGATGTGCAGATGGGACTCTCCACCCAGGATCCCTTTGAGGCTTACTACCTGGTTGCCCACCACATGTCTGAGCTCAGCTTCCGTTGGGGCATGCTTCAGTGGCCGCACTTCGTCCACCTGGTGGGATACCCGGCCCTGGGCCCTTTTGTGGCCCCCTGCAGCTGACTGTGAGGCCCCCCTGTGCCTTCCAGGCCCTGGATACCAGCCCTGGTGTGTGCTTCCACCTCCACCCTGGCACCGTGGGTTGCTGTCCCTTCTCTCCCTGCTGTTCCTGGCTCGCAGCTGTGCTGGCTGTTTTTTGGGGTTCCTCTGCCTTTGCCTGTGGCTCTGGACCTCATCTGTGGGGCCCCCTGTCCACCTCTGCAACAGGTATTCCCCTCCGTGACTGCCTTCTCCTGCGGCTGTATCCTGACCTGTGTGCCGGGCCCAGGTGCTGCTGTCCTTCATGCTCCAGTCTTGCTCCCTCCTGTGCCTGTGTGACCGTGGGGTTCCGAGGTCCCAGGACTGGGGCTCCGGGCACCCTCCTGGGGTGTGTGTCTGTGTCTGTGTATGTTGCTGGACCGGCTGCCCTGTTCCTCATCCCTGTCTTGCCTCCTTGCCATCCATCACACCCTAGGCATCATGTGGGATCCCTGTCTACCTCCTGGACCATTCCAGGGCCACTTCCCAGTCTGTGTAGCCTCCCCCTGTGACTGTGCTGTGACCCTGGAACTCCCCCCATTCCCGGACTGCCTGCGTTGCTGTGGGGGTGCCTGTGCGGGCTATGCTGTGGTGGGGGTTCTGTTTGCCATTCCCCTTGTCTTCCCCTGGCCCCTGGGCTGCCACCCCTGCTCCCTGTCCCCGGCCCCCCCTTCTCTCCCCCCTGTGCCCATTGTGCTGTGTGTGTTGTCTGTCCTGCTGTGTTCCCCCCTTCCCTTCCTTTCCTGTTCAGGTGTGTGTATGCCCGGGCATGTGTTTGTGCTGTGTGTTCCACTGTGACCTCGTTTTCCCTGTGCCTGTTGTGTGCGCTGACCCAGCGGCTCTTCTCCCTCTTCCCCCTCCCTTCCCATTTCCCTTGTGTGGGCATTCCCTGTGGGCGCTTTTGGCTTCGTTTGCCCTCAGTCGGCCATGTCTGCCTCCCGCCCCTCACCAGTGCCTTCTGGGTGTTTTGACCACGGCCGGGGATCGGCATCACGTTTGTTGTGCTGCCCCGGCCCGTTATCTGATGACCCGATTCCCTGCCGTGGTCCCAGTCCCGTCTGTTCTGGGCCTTATTCGACCACAGGGGGTGGCTGGGCAGCTCGCCACCACCGGGAATCCACTGTGGTGACTCGCGCCGTGTAACATCTGAAATTACCCAAAGTTAACAGGATTCCTAGAAATTCCTAACAGCAGACCTTGAAATAAACACATACCAAATAATCCATCCTTTGACTTTGTGGTAGCTAAAATTTAAAGATCTCTACCTGCCAAAAATTAGATCTTGAAGAAGCCCAGCAGATGGAAAAGGAGGAGCAGCATCACTATAAATTCTCCACAGTATTCTTTAGCTGTCAGAAGCAGCACTGTGGTTCTACAATTGCTGGTATTATATTCACATCTTTCTCTCTCGGTTAAATCATGCACACAAATTTTCAATTTATTAGCACTGAGTAAGTGGCCAACTATGACTAGAAGCCCTGTAAAGTGTAAATTACCATAGCCAGTTCTAAGAAGGGATGTATATCCATGAAAGTGAATTACTTACAGNTCTGGTTGCACAGGAGGTCTGTGTGCGAGTGGTACCACTCCACGCACACAGCTAGGTGCATCCTGCAGGCAGCCAACCCGCCCAGCTCCATGGTGACCGGTGCTCCAGGTGGGTATGGGCCACACCTGTTGTAGGTTGGGACCGGTGTTGCCCTGCCCCCCGGGTGTGCCCTGCCAACCGGGCCCGGGGCCCCAGGTCTCCCTGCCTGGCCCCCGGACCAGCAGAGCTGGATCCTGCAGGGCGAGCAGCTTGGGGGGCCATGGGCAGTCCCATGCCTGCACATGCCTTCCCAGCAGGGGGCATGATGCTTAATTCTGCTCTCAGCCCGGCGTGCCTGCTGTCATCACCTCCCACCTCTCTGTGTCAACTGCCTGCTGTCCTGGGCGCCCTGATTAGTGTGTAGGCTGCCCTGTCTGTGTGCTCTGTTCCAGCAGCTGGGCTGGGTCCGCACCCCATGCCTCACTCTGTATCCATACAATGTTGTGGCCTGTGGCTTTATCGCTTAGCCTTGGAGCTCCCCGGCTTCCTTTTCCATCCCTCCACGGATTGTGGGGCCCCCATTTCATTGTGTTTAGTGTCAGGCACTTGCTGGACCATGACTGGCTGCACTTCCCCTGGACTTGCAGGCCCCAGCACCCCAGGCGCCCTGCGTAGCTGGACCTTCTGTGAGACCATGGCCCTGTGTGACCTATGGCATTCCCCAGCTGTGCAATTGCTCCTGAGCTGCCCGGACAGCCTCATTGGTGACTACAAGAGTATGAGCTCTGGCCTGCGGTACTATGGGCATGTGGCGAGCGCCCGTGATTGCTGGCGGCATGCGGAGGCGCTGGGCCTGTGTCCCTTTCCCTATGGGCGCATTCCAGAGATCAGGTGCTCACATGTGGGGTGGTCGGCGGCGGAGACCATGTCCGCCCTCTCTGTGTGCATCCTGTCTGGCTACACGGCCTGTCTGTTGGAGGGGTCCCTGCCCTGGCTGTGTCCTTCTTTGGCTGTGTTCACAGGGCCTGAGGATACCAGTGGTCCCACCGGGTGATCTGTCACTGCTTGTTGCAGCTAGGTCACCTTCCGTGGCCCCCACCTGCGGACTATGCCTTGTCAGAGCCCTCTGAAGTGGAGGTGGTGGCGCTGGCTAGTGAGTGGTCCCAATCTGATGTGCAGATGGGACTCTCCACCCAGGATCCCTTTGAGGCTTACTACCTGGTTGCCCACCACATGTCTGAGCTCAGCTTCCGTTGGGGCATGCTTCAGTGGCCGCACTTCGTCCACCTGGTGGGATACCCGGCCCTGGGCCCTTTTGTGGCCCCCTGCAGCTGACTGTGAGGCCCCCCTGTGCCTTCCAGGCCCTGGATACCAGCCCTGGTGTGTGCTTCCACCTCCACCCTGGCACCGTGGGTTGCTGTCCCTTCTCTCCCTGCTGTTCCTGGCTCGCAGCTGTGCTGGCTGTTTTTTGGGGTTCCTCTGCCTTTGCCTGTGGCTCTGGACCTCATCTGTGGGGCCCCCTGTCCACCTCTGCAACAGGTATTCCCCTCCGTGACTGCCTTCTCCTGCGGCTGTATCCTGACCTGTGTGCCGGGCCCAGGTGCTGCTGTCCTTCATGCTCCAGTCTTGCTCCCTCCTGTGCCTGTGTGACCGTGGGGTTCCGAGGTCCCAGGACTGGGGCTCCGGGCACCCTCCTGGGGTGTGTGTCTGTGTCTGTGTATGTTGCTGGACCGGCTGCCCTGTTCCTCATCCCTGTCTTGCCTCCTTGCCATCCATCACACCCTAGGCATCATGTGGGATCCCTGTCTACCTCCTGGACCATTCCAGGGCCACTTCCCAGTCTGTGTAGCCTCCCCCTGTGACTGTGCTGTGACCCTGGAACTCCCCCCATTCCCGGACTGCCTGCGTTGCTGTGGGGGTGCCTGTGCGGGCTATGCTGTGGTGGGGGTTCTGTTTGCCATTCCCCTTGTCTTCCCCTGGCCCCTGGGCTGCCACCCCTGCTCCCTGTCCCCGGCCCCCCCTTCTCTCCCCCCTGTGCCCATTGTGCTGTGTGTGTTGTCTGTCCTGCTGTGTTCCCCCCTTCCCTTCCTTTCCTGTTCAGGTGTGTGTATGCCCGGGCATGTGTTTGTGCTGTGTGTTCCACTGTGACCTCGTTTTCCCTGTGCCTGTTGTGTGCGCTGACCCAGCGGCTCTTCTCCCTCTTCCCCCTCCCTTCCCATTTCCCTTGTGTGGGCATTCCCTGTGGGCGCTTTTGGCTTCGTTTGCCCTCAGTCGGCCATGTCTGCCTCCCGCCCCTCACCAGTGCCTTCTGGGTGTTTTGACCACGGCCGGGGATCGGCATCACGTTTGTTGTGCTGCCCCGGCCCGTTATCTGATGACCCGATTCCCTGCCGTGGTCCCAGTCCCGTCTGTTCTGGGCCTTATTCGACCACAGGGGGTGGCTGGGCAGCTCGCCACCACCGGGAATCCACTGTGGTGACTCGCGCCGTGTAACATCTGAAATTACCCAAAGTTAACAGGATTCCTAGAAATTCCTAACAGCAGACCTTGAAATAAACACATACCAAATAATCCATCCTTTGACTTTGTGGTAGCTAAAATTTAAAGATCTCTACCTGCCAAAAATTAGATCTTGAAGAAGCCCAGCAGATGGAAAAGGAGGAGCAGCATCACTATAAATTCTCCACAGTATTCTTTAGCTGTCAGAAGCAGCACTGTGGTTCTACAATTGCTGGTATTATATTCACATCTTTCTCTCTCGGTTAAATCATGCACACAAATTTTCAATTTATTAGCACTGAGTAAGTGGCCAACTATGACTAGAAGCCCTGTAAAGTGTAAATTACCATAGCCAGTTCTAAGAAGGGATGTATATCCATGAAAGTGAATTACTTACAGATCACAAAAGAAACCACCTTTTCAGAATTATTTCTGATTGTCTAATTATCTGCAAAATATGGGGGCTGGTTTTGTGCTTGTTGAAATTTGTTAATATCCACCAAAAATGCTTTTGGCATTTTTGTATGCGCAGCAGGAAAATCAGTATGGAACTGGAACTTCTTGTTAATAAAACTTGAAAAGAACAGCTTAAGGTCTTTGATGAACTATAAATGGCTTAAACCAGTCAGGTTCACACACTGTTGTAGGATAAGAGCACATGGGGGGAAAAACACAAGAAAATGCAATCACAGGAAAATGTTGGCTTAGGTTTTTGATATCATTAATTAGAGATGAGCCATGCTGATTAAAAAAACAAAAGTTCTTTTTAAAATGGCAATGGAAAGAGTCTACTTATAGATCAGAAATACATCTTACCTGTCCAAATGATTTTCTCTCTTTCCCCCTAATTGTACAGTATGATTCATTTCCACAAGATATTAAATTCAGGCCTTGGGCAGACAATTCCTGTGTTTTTTTAGATCAGTTTGGGTTTTAAATGCCCACCTAGTAACAGGTGAATCAGGAAATCTCTTCTCTGCCCAGTCCTGTCTGTTGGTGCCTACACATTGTGGTTGGTATGTAATTAGTGTGGCATGTTTGCCTTATTTTGATAGAAGCTTCTATAAATCTAATCTAATCTAATCTAATCTAATCTATCTATCTATCTATCTATCTTATTAATTAGTGGCATGACACAACGGACAGCTTGCAAAGTTACAGTGTTTTATGTGAACAAAAAGTCTCGTATATGCTTAGGTTAGTTCAGGGATGTAGAACCTTAGGCTTGGAGGCCAAATGCAGCCCACGGGTAGTTTTAATGTAGAACTTTAATCAGTATGGAACTGGAACTTGTTGTTAATAAAACCTGAAAAGAACGAATTAAGGTCTTTGATTAACTATAAATGGCTTAAACTAGTCAGGATCACACACTGTTGTAGGATGAGATCACCAGGGGAGAAAAACAGAAGAAAATGCCAATCAGAGGAAAATGTTTGCTTAGGTTAATTTAATATTAATAAGAAGTTCCAGTTCCTGGATCTGACCCCTGGATCCAGTTCCCACCCACAGTTAGCTTCTATGCTTGTACATTGATCAGAAAATGGGAAAGAGGGTTCTTTCTGCCCAAGCTGATCCCGCAAGCTGCAGCCTGCCATGACAGACAGTTCTGTTCACTCAGGATGGCCAATCCCAAAGATTCACACATCTTAGCCTATCCCATCTGCCCATTTACAGATGGGTGTTAACAAACGAGATGCTGGCCTGGTTTGCCCAGCTCTTGTCTGCTTGGGTCAGCACTGCACCCGTGCATTTGTTCCAGGCCTTCTAGATGTGGACCCAGTTCAGACCCTGGCGGGGTTGGTGGCTGGGATGGAAACGTGGGCCCAGAACAAACTGAGCCCACAGTCCAGCCTCACAAGTTGCCCACATGAGCCAGAGCTAGGAGAACAGGGCAGATGTGTCTGCTTTCACACGCACCCAGCCCAGGATGGGGGTTGCCATGGCTGCCCATCATGGCAAGGGGTGGGGCCCTGGCCACAGCACAGATGGCTGGCCACGCATTACTCCCCAACCCCCACTCCGTGGCCGAATCAGGCATGGGGAACATTTGGTTCTGTCCCCGACCTGACTCAGCTGGGGGATGGTGGAGGCAGCCGTCACACCACCAGACGTGCAGCTGCAACAGCAGATGCACATATGTTTTTACCCAATGAAAAATGTTAAAATTAATAAGATTTGGGCTCTTTTTATTTCTCTTACTATATCTTACTGCATAGCAGACACACTTTCATTTTTTTCTCTGCAACCGTGAGGACAAGAAACATACCCTTTATAAAAAGAGAGAGAGGAAACTTTTTACAATTCTATGTGTTTAAGAAACTACTAAAATAGTCTCGATTATGATTAAACCGTCAAAAATGAAAGCCCTACACACTTTGTTAGTAGTTGGTAAAAATCTGAATTTTAGTTAGTCACTGGGGACCAGGAGATAACAGTGATGAAAGAATGATGGGTTGCCACTTATATTACCAAGGAAGTAATAATAATAATAATAATAATAATAATAATAATAATAATGT
Source organism: Sphenodon punctatus (assembly GCA_003113815.1). Taxonomy (NCBI): domain Eukaryota; kingdom Metazoa; phylum Chordata; class Lepidosauria; order Sphenodontia; family Sphenodontidae; genus Sphenodon; species Sphenodon punctatus. Next base: position 1,465,051 of record QEPC01004588.1, on the reverse strand, counting down.
TATTTCTTTAGCACTCCCCTGCCTTTAAATAGCACCTGGGGCACTTTAGAATCCTAAAAATATAAAAATGATACAAAATATTAAACAAATAAAATCAATTTAAAAGGGGAAGGTTAAGACGGAGGACAGACTACATTAAGGGAAACCTGCAGTCAATCCTAAATACACCTTGAGACTAAATGAGTTTTCAGGTGCTTTTTAAAGGTAAGAAAGGAGGGAGGAACCAAGATGGACATCTGGAGGGACCAAGTGCCACACTGAGGGGCCCGCCACAGCAAAAGACTGATCACCAATCGACTTAAGACACAATCGTGGAATTCCCAAACAGCAGGTAGTTTCTGAGTACATATCCCCATCAGTGTGAGGCTTCAGGAGTAGGTCTTGAATATAGCCAGGGCTTATACCATTCAGAACCCTGAAGACCAGCAGCCCAATATTAACCCAATCTGTTGCTCTACAAGCAGCCAATGTAGAGAATGCAGGGCAGGTGTAATATGATCACAGCTGCCCAATTCAACAAGCAGCTGCACTTCCGCCTTCTGAACTAACTGCAAGTGGTGGATAAGCACCACTGGCAGCCAGTAGAAGAGGAAGTTACAAAAATCAATCCTCATGGACACAAAGTAACTTCAAGACTCATCTACCTAGCAAGAAAACTGCCAGTCATCACCATAGTAGTCACTAAGGCCCTTTTCACATGAACTGCGGTGGGTGGTCGGTGCGGACCTCCCCACACCTCCACCCACCTCCATGCTTGGAGCATCAGGCATTGGCACCCATTGTTCTGTGGGTGTGTGATGGACGGAGGTGGATGGAGTGCGGGAGCATGCACACACCCCCACCCACCATTTGTGGTGTTCCCATGGACGCCCACCCATCCCCTCCCGCACCCACCATGGCATTCACACGGGTGCCCCCCCCGCACACGTGTGCAAGAGGGCAACACCCTTGTAAAAAGGGCCTAAGAAAATGGAGCATAGTAGAGAAACTCCATGGGAAAAGTCTACTAAAGCAAAAAGAAAGGCCAGTAACTAGCTGTGGAGGAATGATGGAAATTTCCAGTGTTTGGTTTGACCCAGATAAGCATCCAGTGTATATTAGGGATGTGCAAACATGGTTTGGAAGTTCGGAGTTCGGACCGAACTCGAATAGTTTGGTCGACCGAACCAAACTTTCAAACTGAACTCGATTTTCGAACCGAACCGAATTCCCGAACTCGGTTCTGTTCGCACATCCCTTGTGTATATAACCATGGATAAAAATTTAGATTCACTGTTAAGGAAGAAGGTTAGAGCCACCAAGGATTTGAAAGACCAAGATTTAAAATATTGCACCACTCAACCCAAGCTGTTCTATCTAAGAGAAGGAGAGAATAACAAATTGTTCCCACACTATAAACCGTCTAAGGCTTGAATGAGTTCAGAGAACTGACGAAAGGTCCAGGGGTACATAAGAATGTGTTGGACAAAACTATCCAGTTGATCCGAGAATCAGTATGAATCACAATAAAACACTAAAACCCATGTCAGATTAAAGCAAAATAGGGAAAACAAAATCTCTTACTCCCTTTAGAATCGGAAGTGACCTCAGAGGTCATCGACTCCAACCTCCTGGTCAATGCAGGAAATATTCAATATGATTCTCACAAGCCCCGTCACATGGCCTTTCCCCTTCTCACTTGACAGCAGCACTGCAGGGGATTTGAATGCATGACCTCATGCCCACTATGCAATGATCCTACCTCTACCCAACATGCCCTGAATTGCTCTTTCATGTCACTGCTCACTTCCTGCTATCTCCTGTTGCTAGGAGCCATTGCCCATCCAGGCTCACACGTGTCAACTCAGAGGAGAAAGCTAGATCTGTTGAATTGTCAACTGCCCTTCCCGCTGCAGCTTTGGCTTCTCCCTCCGATAGTCAGCATTACGAGATAACAGTACAAGGTGTACCAATAGTAAAGCTTCACTATTTTAATGTAATTTAAAATCCTAATGTGAACCATAAACAAGCAATAGAACAAGAAGTCTAATAATATCAGTTAGGCCTGTTACCTAGGGCATTCTTGTGTCATTTGTACAGTATCATCTCTTAATCTGTTTAGTAATACAATGTCTGGAAGAGCTTTTACATTTTCAGTCAGTTTCCCTAGGCAGGGGCTCAGCTAGGGAATTCCAGAGTGGGAACATGTACTGATGCCCTTGTAATTTGAGCTGGATCCCCAGAGCAATGAAGCTGGGCCTTCTTTCTTAATGAGTGCTTTGACTGCACAGTGGGAAAAAGCAAATGCTGCCCCTGTGAGCACTGCCATTTCTACAGTAGTTTCACTTGCTGACAAGCCTATTGCGTTTCTGCATCTTGTCACTGCTAGGTGGCCACCTCTTAGTATTGCAGGGCAGCTCCCCTTTGTAGTTTTTTGACCTGTGTTATAAAATTCCTGTGTTAAATTGCTCTTAACAGCAAAGGCTTGACCACTTGTCTTATTCTCATAACAGATTCTCCCTGTTATTTTTTTCTAATCTGATTTTTTTTTTCCTCCAGAGGAAAGAACCCATTGCAGACCTGTACACCTGAGGGTGGTAAGAGAATCCTCAAATTCCCAAAGGCAGGTCAATCTCCACTTGGCCACTTAATAGTTATGAACAGGGCTGTCTTCCATGACAAGGCATGTGTAGATGCTCATCCATAGCTGGATCAGCTAGTCAGAAAGAACCCGCATCCCCATTTTCTAAACAGGGTACATTATTAAGAATTATTCTTATTATAAGCTTTTATATAGCACCAGCGATGTACCTGGTGCTTTACAGAGAATAAGATAAACATGGTCCCTGCCTGAGAGCTTACATACTTGTACTACAATAGAAACGTCCTTATCCAGACACTTCAGGCCACATGCCCTTTGTCCAGATTAGAGAGGTGTCTGAGTAAAGGTGTGTGTGTGCAGGGGCGCAGGAGGAGGTGGTGTGCCTGTAACAGTAATATAGTGTATTTGAGGACATAAGACACATCCAGAATAAGGAAGAATCCTGATTAGAGAGTGCTGAATAACGGGCTTGTACTGAAACGCTAGGTGAAAACAAACGAGACCATAGTCCGTAGGTCATTTGCTCATCAGTTCAGTGGCTTCCAGGTGTTAGCCTGGCTGGACAAGCCTTAGTTGAGGCCATGTCGCTGACCGTCTCTGGACAATGCATCTGGTAGCAGCTGCCCACCCTGGGCACACAGATCAAACAGCTGGTTGGGGCCCCCACCTCCTCAAACAGCTGTTTGGCGTGCCAGGTGAACACACTTCCTTGGGCTTCCCTGACCAGTTGTTTGGTGGGCTGGGTGAGCATGCTTCTCAAGCCCCTCCGCCCCATTAGCTGTTTGGTGGCAGTCCCTCCACAGTCCCCAATCCTAGTGGGCAGTGGGGGTCCAGGGGACCTATCCCATGTGGACAGCTCCTCAGTTGACCTGTGGCATGGAGGGACTTGTGACAGCAGCCTCTGCACTCAGATTCCCTGGGAGGGGGATGCACATTTGAACATTCATTGACCCGAGGAACAGCTGCAGCTGCCCTCCCCAGGGTGGCTAGGGTATCCAGCTCACCTCTGTCTCATTTGCTTTCACCATCTGCTACCCTTTCGCCCAATAAAGGAAACGAAGAAAAGCAAAGAAAAAATAACTTTCCTTCTTTACTCTCACTGGATTCTGAACTGTCTTCAGACAAGATAAAGTCAATCAATATAAATTTACAAACTGAATTGGTAAAATATGGGTTGGGAACTAGAGTCAGCATATGTGTACACAGAAACAATTTAGAAACAATTCAGATGATGTATCTTATACATATTTTAAAAATTAATAATAATTTATTTATTATTATTATTATTTCATTTTTAAAAGTTGATAAACCTTTGAAATTTCCCCAGTACTTACTATGAAAAATAGCCATATAAACCTTCCGATACATTTTAACACTACACTGCCTGAATCCCTTCTAGTATCCATCGCTTTTGGTAATGCGAGAGTTGCAAAAAGTACTAAAGATAAATTTGTGATTAGCTAACAGCATAGTAGCATACAGCAAAGCAGTGGTCTGGGTTCAGTGCCTAGTCCAAAGTAGCCTTAAACTAAACTGCCTAACTGAGTCAGATCAATGGTCCATCTTAGCCCAGTATTGTCACAACCTGACACGGAAGCAGGGGATTCAAATTTGGGTCCAAATCCAGCTCTTCCAGGGTCTCTGGCAGAGGCCATCCTGATGTTCTACCTGAGACCCCTCCAAGCCCGCAGCAGAGGCCTCCCCCAGACGTGCTACCAGGGGTCCTGAAGTGGAGATGCCAGGGATTGAATCTGGGACCTTATAGATGCAAGGCATGTGCTCTTACCACTTGAGCTATGGCATCCCCTTAACTTTTAAGTTTGGAAAACAAGGGCAGAAAACTCACAAGGATAGCTTTCTATTTTTTCCCCTGACTGGGACCCTGTCAGGTCCTTGTGGTGGTGGGTGGGAGACCAGTGGGTGAGGGGCTTACCTGGGAGGTGGGTACACAGGTACCCCATGCCCCGCAGACACTGAAGCAGGACACTTGGGATCACCCCTGCCCCTGGGGAGGCGGGGACAAGCACCGGGGACACCAATCCAGAAGGCACAGCTGGTGGAGAACTGGCCGCACCCCCCTGTGCTGACGTGAGGCATCAGGGCCGGCCCAAACAGAGAGGGATGCTCCCGGCATGGCCCCAGCTGTGCGCACGGAGCGCATGTGCCGGGGCTCGCAGGGAGACGCCGCTCCCAGCACAGTCCCACCCAGGCTCTCAGAGCGCTTGCACCAATGTCTGAATAGCCAAAAAGAGCAGCTGGCTGCCTAGCTTGTTGTCGGTGATCGGAGCATTCCCGTGAGACTGGCCCCTGAGAGAGAGAGATTCCATAGAGCTTGTGTCTGGATTGCGTGAGTAGTGGGTATGTGTGGTCAAGCAAGGATGTGTGTGTGTGTGTGGTTGGTGTGCGGTATCTTGTGTTGTCTAAGTATCTCTATTCCCACCTGGGTGTTCTCCCTGCCTGTGTGTCCTAGCCCTTAGCCCTTAGACCTTCCTGATCCTGTGGGACCGATACAAACCCCATCCTCCGCACCTTTTTGCACCAGCCTCCTTCCCTCAACCTGGTTGTACGAGTTACGTGGTGTGTGTGTTGGCTCTGGGCATATCACCTCCTCCCTGTGATGATCTTTGGCTAGCAGGTGTCCTTCATTGCCTTTATAAGATCCTGAGGGAGAACTTTACAGAGCTAGTACTCCTTGGCGCTGAAGGAGTGAGTGGTTACCCTTTCGCTTCCTCTTCCCTTTCCCTGAACCCAGACAGACCCAGGAGTTCAGATGTAAGTATGAATGAAATATAATGGCAGAAAACAACTTAACAGTTTAAAAAAAAAAATCCTTTCTAACAATGTATGGCTGTTTGAAACTTGAGGATTCAGAGGTGATTTCTGTTTTGTGGTTGCTTGTGTAATTCCAACTCAGACAAAATCCAATTTCAAAATTTCAGTGCAATCCTCAATTTTAGTGCTGGCACTAGCCTGTTTTGCCAGTGCACGTCCCATTCACTTCACTGAAACTCATACTGGTTCTAACAAAGGACTAGCACCCATGCAAAGTTGTTTGAGAATCACAATCTTGATGTCACTGAGTTTTTTTCTGAAGAAGGTCTGTAGAAAGGGGTCTTATATGAATTAGCTTTCCTATCTCTTAAAATGAGATATTGAACAATAGTTTTGTATTTAGTTTTCAGCATTCTGGATTAAAATTCTAACCTCATGACAAAGATTACTATCTGCACGAGCAATAATTGGCAAAACTGAAGTTCCTGTATTGTATGAAACAACCTAATTGTAAAGAATGGGAAATGGTCACCAGGATACATGCCCTATTTCTGCTGTAAAATTAAAGTTGTAAAATTATTGTCTTGGGTTCTTCACAAAGGCTGCCCCTGGTGGAAACTAGCCTGCTTAGGCTACTTTCACACATTACAAAAATGGGCTATTTTAATAACCCGAGTTAATACCGGGTATTATAATTCTGCAATTTCTGTAATGTGTGAATGCACTATTCTCCTTTATGCTGCGAGATCTCGGGTCATTGTAAGAGCCGAGTAACGTGTCTCTTACAACCTGAGATCTTGCAACATAAAAGGGGGATAGCACATTCACACATTACAAAAATTGCATAATTATAATGCCCAGTATTAACATGGGTTATTAAAATAGCCCATTTTTGTAATGTGTGGAAACAGCCTTGGAGAACTGTTTTTTGCTAATTTGTCTAACTCTCATTTTAATTGTTATAAATCAGCAACTGTGAGGTTGCAAATGCCCACCAACTTATTCTGACACCAACAACATATTAGGCTCTTTTTACACAGACGCTCTAACACCCATAAAATGGGTGTTACATTTTAGTATACATGTTGCAAGGCACCACTGCAGCCAATCACCATGGGCCCTGTGCACACATGATGCCTTCACCCAGTTCCTCTGGGTGGAGATAGGTGTTGGCCAGTGGGTTGGGCGCATTTCCCAGGGTGGAGATGGGTGGGGGCATCTGTGTAAATGCCACTTTCGGTGGGTGTTGGTGAGTGTTTGCTCCCGGCCAATACCCATCACCACCCACACCCATCCACGGAGCAATGGACGCCACTGCTGGTTGCTCCATGGGTGGGTGTGGGTGGAGATGGGTGTTGGCCAGGAGCAAACACTCACCAACACCCACCGAAAGTGGCGTTTACACAGACACTCACCTGGCTATGCTCCTCTACTTTCTACACATTGGTCCACAAACTAAGCTTGACCCTTCTCATTGGGTGCCACTGTCACGTGTTGGAGGTCGGCACCCCCCACTTTACTGGGTTTTTGAGTGACTCAGTTACCCTTGTGTACAGCTCCCTTGAATCAGTTTTTCTCTCTGGCCGATTCAAGCCTGCCGCAGGGTGACAACCCCTTTGTCACCCAAGGGCCCGATCCTTCCCGTTTACAGACTCTTTCTCTCTGGGTTTGCAAGAGCTTGAGAGCCCTATTTGCTCACTTGTGTTCCAATGTTAGACACAGACACTTCTTCATAAAGATAAGAAGTAATTTATTGATTACATAAGGGGATACAGAGTGGTTACTAGAAATCAAAGGTAAATATAACACATTCCTAACATATACTGGCTAAGTTCCTAAATACGCATCTTACCCTATCAAGGGGTGTCTTCAGACGTTACGAGATCATGGTGAACCACGGTGAATACCCACCTGTGGTCACCGTGTCTCGTACGTCTGTTTGTGGCGCGCCAGATGTTGGCCACCGTCAATCCCCACATGGGGTTCGTTTGAACCATGCTTCCCGGGCTAGCCGGGGGAAGGTCCCGGGAAGCGTGGTCAAATGGACCCCGGGCCGTGACCAAGGAAAAGTCACGTCTGGCCGCGCGCCACGGCTCGGGATCCCCGGCGGGATCCCGGGCCGTGGCACGTTCGGCCGGACGCGGCGGCCGCATTGGCCCCACCGCCCGCCCGTCTCCTCGGAGGGCGGGCGGCGGGGTGCGTGGTGGGGGTGGGGCCGTGTGGCCGCATGTTGCGCCGCGCGGCCCTGGCCCCTCCCACTTTCCCCGCCGGGATCCCCCCGGCACGTCTGTTGTGCCGTTATGGGGTGACCCCAGCGGGGAACGAAGCCGGTGGTGCCGGTACGGGGCCAAAGGGCCCCGTATCGTCTGAAAATACCCAAGGTCCATAAGTTCTTCTCAGTCCTTGATGTAAGCGACTGGGTCTTCAGTCTTAGGGTTGCTAGAAAGCAAAGTCCCCTCTCTCCGTTCATGGTTTCCAACCTTGTTTGCTGGCAGGCTTTTGGATGTAGATGCAGTTGCTCAAGATGGCCAAGCAAGAGAGATTCTGCTTTAATGGCCCTCACTTAAGTACCTTTCATGGGGTATTTTCAGATGTTACGAGATCAGAGTCAACCACAGTCAATTCCCTGTGGTGGTTGTGACCACATAACGTCTGATGGGGGGAATGGATGTTCCCCCCCAGATGTTCACCACGGTCAATCGCGGCGGGGAATCACATTCACCACACGATCGGCTGAACCAGCGGGGCCAGCGGTGATCGCGTGGTGAAGGCGATTCCCCGCCGAGATGAACCAAGCCATCACATCTGGATGGCAGCCACGGCCCAGAATCCCCGCAGGGATTCCGGCCCGTGGTCAATTCGGGCGGGCGCTGCGGCCACATTGGCCGTGGCACTTGACCGTCTCCCCGGAGGGTGGGCGGCAGGGGAGCATGGGGGGGCAGAGCCATGTGGCCACACGTTGCGCCGCGCGGCCTCTCCCCCTCCCCGATTCCCCACCGGGAGCCCCCCACACGTCTGTTGGGCCGTGACGTGGTGGCCCCGGCGGGGGATCAACGGATTGGTTTCGTGATGGGGTCAATTGGCCCCGTCACGTCTGAAAATACCCTCAGTCTCTTTGTTTTGGCTTTTCTGCCTTGGAGAAACCTGAGGTCTGTTACGTAGGCAACCCAGGCCAACCTGAAGGTCGATCTGCATCGCTACAGAGTTCCGTCTGGCCGGGGTTCCCAATACACATTCTTTTTATCTCTTTGCATTTCCTGGTGTTTCGTCAGAGTCCTGATTTGGGTTTTACAGTTCTCAATTGTAACATTACATACATGTTGCACCTTTTGCTTTACATATTTACTAGGCTTGTAGTTTACATGTAGGCCAGTATCACATGTGTGTGATCCTATGTTTCTCCATGACAATCTCCACCCAGGGAAATGCTCCCCACCCACCGGCCAACACCCATCTAAAACCCAGAGGAACTGGGTGGAGGCATCATGTGTGCACAGGGCCCATGGTGATTGGCTGCAGTGGTGCCCTGCAACATGTATAATAAAATGTAACACCCATTTTATGGGTGTTAGAGCGTCTGTGTAAAAAGGGCCTAAGTGTCAAAACCCATGTTTCTTCTGCAAGTAGAACTTTTTGTCTTCTTGACTGAAATTCATACAGGATTCCAACAATCTGACCTCAGCCATAAATTGGCAGAATTTACAATTATTTGTATTGACTCTTAAGTCTACCTTGAATATTAAATTGCAGTATGAACAGTCCATATTACCAAGGGCTCATTTAGTTGTGTCATGAGCTGTTGTGTTGTATTTCATCAACTTTGGATATGATGATACAAAGTAATACAATGTGACACCATGCAATACAATAAGAAATGACATAACACATTAGAAATTTCAAGAATGAAAAGCTTCAGTCAATTTGGGAAATGAGAACACTGTCCAAATGTACTGTGACAGGCAGAAGAACTGTAAACACTAAACACTGTTTTCAAATTAGAGGGCACCATTGTTCTTTGACCACTCAAATGGCTTGCAGATATTTCTGTCATCTTTATTTTTAGTTTAGTTTAGTATGTGCTGTGTTGTTTCCACCCCCACCCCCCTCTCAGCCTGGTGTTAGTATTTAAATATCTAAATTGGCATCTGAATGAGTGAAGTGATTGCTGGCTACTTTCTATTTTGTACAAAACCATTCCTTGACATTTCAAAAAGAGGCACTGCTAACGTGTTTCCAAGGATTTTTTTTTAAAAAAAATCAATTCTGTGAACAGAGACTCAAAACGGCTGAACAAAAAGCATTTGTGTTAGCAGAAAGGAAGTATTTTCAGTTCATATCTAGGGTATGCTAATTGGAAATCTGGAATCAGTCTGATTTCCTGTAGAGCACTGAAATGAATTGGAATATGAAACAAGTCTCTTAAATCTGACTACTCCATACTTTTCTTCCTCACATTTCTACTGTCTTTTATTCATATCAGTCTGGTGATATTTAGGTCTGCATTAATGGATTAAGTCCACATTGATCTCAGTGGGAAAATATGAGTCGCTGTTGCTGATCACCCTATGCTATTGCCAAAGCCTTCTCCTTTGCTAGTAAAGTCAGATCCTATTGAAGTCTATCCCAAATAGTCATCTGTATAAACAATGATATGTGATTCTAAACTTTGAGCACATTTTCTGACCAGCTGTACTAACCATTTTTTATGCAAGTTTTGTTTAGGGGCAGTATTACCATGCCGTGAAGTCAGACAATGAAGAGATTAAAACCAGTTTTTAAAGGCCATTTTGGGGGGCAGCTGGCTCGTTTGATCAGGCACTGGCCATTCAACACAGGGAGAGGCAGCTTCTAGCCAGTCCTGACCAGTGCATTTTTATGAGAGGTTTAGAATGAAATGAGTTCAGGATTCTCAGTTACTTCTTTGTAGAGTGGAGCAGTATGAAAGCACTGTCAGCAGGTTATACCATGTACCTAGGTGGGAATTAACATCTCCCAAAGAAACATTTAAAGGAAAGGGTGTAAAGATCCTGTTAGAACCTAACTAAGTAAAAAAACTGAAATAGAATTAGAAATGGAACTTCCAAAAACACCTCTGCAGTGGCTGATCAAATACTAAGTAGTATAGCATAACCCTTCTCAATCAATAAATGTGAAAGAAATCCAAGCAGAGATTTAGCTTTTTGTTCACTAAAGGATATAAGATCCAAAGCTAGTTTAAATGAGTGAAGAAATAAACCAATACAAAAAATGTTTTTAGGAACAAAGATTGATCAAATAAAATTCCATGTGTAGATTGTTGTAGTTCTATTGTCTGCTTTTTTGGTGTGTTTTTTAAGTACCCAAGATGGCAATATATATCTGCATTTTGTGAATTGCGATGGGTAGGTGGAATGAAGACACGAGATGTAATTGGAGTAAAATGGACTGTAGTTTATTGTCAACAAAGAACAACAACGTGGGTATTCCTTTTAACAATCCCTGTCAGCTATCCAAGTGCCACAAGAAACCCGCCCCCTCAGGGGCAAATGATGTGTTCTGCAAGTCTGACCCCAGGTACAGTGCCCCATGACCGGAAGGGGCATCAATTTGGAGGAGGTTACCACCCACCAGGTGGGCAGCATAATAAACCAACCTCCCACCTGCCCCAGTGTCAAGGCAGCAAGGACCCCCATGCCGGGCAAGCATGAGGCCATTGCTAACCCATTCGCTACTGTCAAACAGATCCTTCCCTTGCCCTATGGCTTGCCCAAGCCCTTCTCACTGGAAAACTGAACCCAGATATCGCAACCACAGCCCATTGAAAGCCTACACTACTAAGTCTCTACTGACAACTAGCCAAACAACTCAAACTCTATCCTTAACTCTATCCTATGAGGGAAGGCAAAAAAAGCCTTCCCCAACAGTGCCAATATGTCAAGGTAGGAAAAATTCCTTCCCAGTCCCTAATAAGGCAGCTAGCAAAGCCGTGGAGAGACTCTCCACCCATAAACCTGAAAATCGTACCTTGCTTTAAGGGCAGGAGGGCACATGCCATGCTCAGCCACTACTTCTCTCCTACTGAAACAGTCGGCAACAGGACGGAGCCTGACAGCTTCCCATTGGCTCCCAGCCACCACATTCTCCCCCCCTCCCCACCCACCAATGGCACATAAAAATCCTTCAGACAGCCAACAGCTGCCTCTTTCAAATGCTCCCTATATACCACCCTTCCTATCCCGCTTAGGGAAAGGCGAGAAGGGAGCCAGAAAATCCCATACCTTCCCCACCATTCCCTCAAACTCTCCCCCCCCCCAAATGGGGGAGGTTCAATTGTCATGAATTTGACTTCCATGAAGTCAATGGTGAAATGTCAACTTAGAACAATTAAGAATGTGGTCTAACCAGTAAGATAAGTAAGGGTGTGATCATGCAAGGTGGTGCCCCACTTTCACCACCACTTTGCCACAGACTCACCACCTGTCTGAACGTGATCCACAAGATATTCACCCCACATAGGGCAGAGGCTGCAACCTGTGGTGTCACCCAAATTATTGAGGAGAACACATACATGTCAATTTGAGCGAGGCAACCCAGCCCAAAGTGAGACAAACAAACGTGGGGCAGACTCCCATGTGAAAGGCCCCTGGCACCCACGCCCGCAAAGAGTGCTGCCCACATGGTGAATAAGGCCACAGTGCTGGCAAGGATTGGGCCACCAATCATCTGTTGGAGTAGCAGCAAAAATGTATGTCCCGGGACCGTCAGCTGTTGGTGGGGACTCCGAGAAGGAGGAGCACTAGCCCCGGTGTGCCCTGATTCCATCACCATGTTGGTCTCTCTCGCACTTGAGAGAAGTGCTGTGCTCCCTGGTAAAGATCACCCCCATGTCAATTTCAAGTTGGGAAGCACTTTCTGGCTTGACACTGACCAGTGCGGCACTCCCCAGCAATGATCTTCCCCACCATGTCAATTGCAAGTCAGGAAGCCTTGAAATTGACATGGGGGACCATTCTTTCTGGGAAGCACAGCAATGGTCAGTGTCAAGCCAGGAAGCTATTTCCAGCTTGAAATTGACATGTGTGTGTGTGTGTGTGTGTGATCCTTACCAGGGAGCATAGTACTGCTCTCCCTGGTCTATTTCAAGCCAGGTCCAAGCTCAAGGTAGGCCAGCGCGGTTATGCATCCGGGGGACATGAGGGCTGCTGCTCCTCCTCACTAGAATCCCCTCCAACAGCTGATCGGTGGGTGGACCAGGGTGTGCACACACACAGACTGTCACTCCAGCAGATGACTGGTGGTAACTTCTTCCATGGGGCTCATTCCTGCTGCCGCAGGCCTGGAATCCTGGGGTTCTGCCCTTGTGATGGGCTTCTCTGGGCAGAACCAGAGCAGGGAAATGGGTGACAGCAGCTCCCCTACCCCTTGGACCCATTTGTCGGTCTTCCCGCTTGAACTGCTCCTGTCACTGCCTACAGGAGTGGCAGCAGTATGGTCTACCCCATGGATTCACCACACTTTCCTGCTGCCTCCCTTCCCATGTGAAAACACTCTAAGGTTCACAGGATACCCCTGTAGGGGCATATATACAGGGGCATAAAAAGAGATGGAGCATGGGGGAAATCCCATCTTGAATTTGGGGCTATCGTTGCCTCTGCTGTTCCCTTGCTACCACTACTATAGCCTCTTCCCCAATTGAGCTGGATTTGGACAGAGCTAGTATGCTCCCCCCCCCCTCCCCCCTTCTTCCTGAGCACACTTCCTAAACTCCTCCGCTTCCAACTTCTGTGTGGACCTTGAAGTACGTGCTAACTTTCAAAGTGGCTCCTGCTGGAGTGAAAACATTCCCCACCCCTAGCTTAAATTTAAGAACGTGCTCAAGTACCTTGCTGGATAATTAATTTAAACATGTACATTCATAACATAACAGCAGCAAGTATGGAAGAGGGGCCAAAAATTAGGGGAGGAGGGGATCCATGATCAGACAGCCACCATAGGCTGTCAGGCAGCAGAATGGTGTGGAAGAGAGACAGACAGACAGACACAGATTGGCCTGGCTATGTAGGGTCTCAGGTTCCCATGAAGTCAGGAGGTGAAGTATCCAGGGAGCAGGGCCTTCTGACCTGGAACTCTTGCTGGGCCCTATGTGCTTAAAGTAAGGGTGGGGAACCTCAGGCTTAAGGGCCAAATGTGACCCACAGCTAGTTTTTATTTGCCCCTTCCCAGTTACTGGATCTGGTCCCTGGGTTCAGTTCCTTCCCCCAAGTGCTGAAAGACTGACTCAGGATAAGGGAGCAGCGATGAGGGCGGGCATGCATGCAAGGATAGGGGACAGAACCATAGCAAAGAACCATGATGAGAGCCCTCCTCTTCCTGAGCCCCCCTGCCTCCAACCTGTGGAGACTTATTGTTCAGCCCTGTGGCCCTTGGAGCTTGTACTCATTTTCCAAAGTGGCCCCCTGAGTGAAAACGTTCCCCACCCCTGGCTTAAAGTTAAACTTGTGCTCAAGTAGCTTACTGAATAATTATCTAAACATGTACAGTCATAACAATAAAATTACATGTAAATTTAACATATTCCTTTAAATATTGTGTGAATGCTAAGCAGTTTCTGCATTATTAGCATTAGACTTATTGTTCAGCCTGAACACTTTAAGTTGATATTGATTATACTTTAGCTAAATGTCAAATGTCTATTTAAAGCATAGTGCATAGGCAACAGCCCTCACAATTTTGAGTTCTCAGTAGGACTATGACAATAATTCAGAAGAAAGCAGCTCTGCCAATTTCCATAGTTGTATCTGTGCAGTCAAACAACAATTTAATTGGAGTTTTTGAGATTCTGGGTTGTATTCATCAAAGAAGTTGTGGTTTTTTTTCCCCAGGCTTCTTATACTTTACTGAATATCATAAGCTTGGTGAGTCATTAGCTTCTTATCAAAAATTGATAAGCAGTTCATGAACTGATTAAAAGTTGACATTAAAAGTAATAAGTTCGTTTTAAGAAAATTGAGAGAACATGCAGTTTCTAATCTGCCGGGGAAACTAGATTGTTGACAGCAAGTGAATTTCTGCATTCAACTCTTTCCACCAGGTTGCAGGAAGGAGTGAAGGAGTGGTTTGGGGCCTTAATGAGTAACATGCATCTCAATGAACTTAAGGACATACATATTTTTGACCTCATCTAGGAACTTCTGACAGGAATAATAAAACTCTTCTCAGTCCATGAAGGGGCAGATTCTGCCTATGGTGAGAAATGAGATGCCTTCTCTGAAGAAAGACAAAAGAAGAATCATGGAGAATTCAAGTCTCTCCATCCATCCAAGGAAAAAGAGAGACTGCTGTCTCTCTACTCCCCCTTAGTTTACATGACTGGAGGGGATGCAGAATGCCCGGGCTTCTTTCCCCCACAAGGTACAGCAGAACTTGTTGGCAGTGTGTGTAGGATCATACACCATACCTCACAAATGGGGACAGCAATGTGAACATTTTCCTTTCAGACCACAGAGTTCTGTGAGGCCTGACTGAGACAGAATGCCGTGTAGTGCTTTGATTCCACGCCACCTCTTACTGTGACCTACTAGCAATATAAAGATACTGAGTTAATCTCAGTATTGAGTGTTCAAATTGACTCTGTTCAGAGGGAGTGCAAGTTCTGCTTTGCCCTACCAGTGCACTTCAACTTTGTTCTAGGAAGGTGAAAGCAAATGGTTAGGAGAGTACTTCAGCCTCAACTTACTTTATTTGACTTCTCTTCTGTGACTGCCAGAGCGGGTAGAACGTGATAGGCTGTACTTTGTAAAGTAGACACCTGCCAACTAACATTTGATGGAGTCCTCCAAACCATTTCACAGAGATCACCAGACATCTATCAGGTGGTAATGACCTTAGTCACCAAGGACCTGTCCAGATTTGAACCAGTGACCTAGAAGGGAAAAATTTTGTTCACCATTAAGAGTCCCCTGAGTCGTCTAGTTCCCCACTATGCCATGCTTTGATAAATTGACTGAGTCAGAAAAGAATCAAAGACTCTGCAATGACTCAGTCTCAAGACAATGCAGCTTTATGAATCAGTCACTTGATTCAGAATTTTTTACACTGTTTCCTTCAGCATTGATGTCCCCACCAATATTTTTAAAATTCACTTTTATATAAGTGGTTGACAGGAAAGCACTTCATCCTATCTCACACAAACACAACACAAATATTAAGGAAAAACAAACAAGCACAAAACCCACACACCCCACTTACTTACGTCTTTCCATATTCTGCAAAAGATCTATCTCTGAGTGTGAAAAAGTAATTAGAAAAATAAATCTAAGCAGTACATCATGTAACAAACAGCCTTTTTAGCACTTTCCTATGCTAGAGTTAAAAGCTGACAGGAAGTTTTACTGGATATAAGAGTAGTTATCTAATTAATTTGGGTAATTTGTGACGATACTCAAGCCAGATCCTGGTCTCAACTAGATCAGTAATGAGCAACTAAATTGCTGCTCGTGAGCAATTTCACCATTGCAGGAACTGGGATCGATTTCCAGCTATTTCTCAATAACAATGTGATTTCTTGATTTTTGCAATCCCACAAGATAACATTCTGGGTTACCGACTTTCTGCTTACCATTTACCATTGATCATTTACCATTTACTGCATATTGCTGTGTGCAACGTTTTACTTCTGGCTTTCTGTCTGTTTGTTCCACTGCATTTCTGAGCCAATCACTGCGAATAGCCCACTCAAACCTCCATTCCAGTGCCTCCAATCAGAACTGTTGTTCTGTGTTGTTCCCTTTGTTTTGACCGATCTGCAACTGGATTTCAGATTAGTAAAGGAATCTGCCTACCAGCCAATGAATGACAAGGAAGTACAAGGGGAAATGAAGTGCAAGGAATGTGGTATTGCATCAGTATTACCTCTTGAGATTTGAAATGGATGGCAAAACAATAAATGGGATCCTAGTAGTCAGTACACTAAGAATCAAAACTAGAGCTGAAACTCAGTCCCTGCTTTTATTCGGAATTCACTGGGGATTACATTCCCCGGTTCTGAATTTCTGAGTTCCAGAGTTCTGAGGACCAAGACCGGTACCTGGAAAACTTCAAAATAGTTCGGAAATCTTGATCAAGTGATGGCAGTGCCATTGTACACATGGCTGGAGTAGCCCAGATGGTTCACCCTAGCTTCTCTGAGCATGGAAACAAAACAGTGTCATATTTGGTAGGAGGGGGAGTATGAGAGGGGATAGATAAATGATGGACAAGCCACGGGACAGGTTTTGATTGGCTGGCAGGGGCAAAATAAAAGTGGCCTTAGGGCAATTTTCCATTCTCTTGGTGAATTTGGCTGTGTTGATCTGTAAGTATTTTGGCTTGAGGGGGGATGGCCTGTCCTGTCCATAGGGGCAATGCTGGGGGTTACTTAATCACTATGACATGATTTTTAAAAAAAAAATAAGTGGGTGTGAAACTGCTATCTGATTCTTGCACTGCTTGGCACCATGGAGGCCAGAGGGATCTGCCTTGCTCCACTTCCCCTGGCCTGGACTGTCCATAGGAGCAATGCTGGGGGTTGCCAGGTCCATCATGTTATAATATACTTTAAAGTGCATGCTGCTGCTGCTTGTTGGCAAGCTGGCACCATAGAGGCCAGAGAGGGATCACTTTTGCTGTGGTTTTTGTGGGCCCAGGGATGATACTTTCTTTCTGGTTAATTTATGGTGTGAGGAGAGGGCTTGCCTTGCATAGGTGGGCACAAAGGAGGTTTTTTATGGGGGGTGCATGTCTGCTGTTTTGTGGGTGTTATGCCTGCTGGGCTGGCATAATTATTTTAAAGTGGTACACTGCTGAGTTCCAAGGATTTATGAGGTCCCAAGTTCTGGGTAATGGGGAAAAGTTCCGAGTTCTGACTGAGGACCCAGTCCCTGTACTTGGAACTTCAGAAATCTTTGTGAGTACTCAGATCACGTATTTGGTGCAGCCCTAAACAAAACATCTGTTGAGACTGGGGGTGCCTCCACATGAGCTGTGGAGGGCTCAATCCCCACACGCCCCATGGTGGGCAATCACTGCTGCCACACTTCAGGACCAGTGCAAAGAGCAGACGGTGCCCCCCCCCCGGGCAGCTGGGCAGGCTGCTGTCAGTCATTCTACCATGCCCTGTGGCAGTCCGAGGCAACGCCCACATGAGTTGAAACCTGGTCTTGCTTCCACCTCCTCCCCTGCCCACCCACTATCTCGCTCCTGGCTGTGACATGGCTGCACAGGACTGGAGCTACCGTGCCTTGGGCAGTCTCACCCCACTTTGGGTAAAGCTGCTACACGCTGTGTCCCTGGCCTTTTTCTGAGGACACAGTGCATAGCAGTCAGCTAGCCACCCTGCCATGTGGCAACATGAACATCTGTCAGCCACCAGGAACACAATGCATTTCA
Organism: Sphenodon punctatus; assembly: GCA_003113815.1. NCBI lineage: Eukaryota > Metazoa > Chordata > Lepidosauria > Sphenodontia > Sphenodontidae > Sphenodon > Sphenodon punctatus. Next base: position 1,447,293 of record QEPC01004588.1, on the reverse strand, counting down.
TCACATGCTTAAGTTGCCTGGAGTGGGGTAAAGCTGACCAAGGCATGGTAAGTACATCAGGTGGCGACACCCATTATTGAGTACTGAGAGAGTCTCGATTCGACCAAGATGGCATTGGTTATCAGGATTTCAATGGGAATTCTCATTTTGGTAAAATCTTATTCAGCCTTAAATTCAATACAGATACAAAGTAATTCCTCTGAAGTCAATAGGCATCGGGATCTGGCTAACTTATATAATATTTATCTGTACATCAACTGTGGGTGATTTCAGACGTGACGAGATCACGCTGAACCACACTGAACCACGGTGAACCCCGCGGCGGGGCGAAAGGCCAGATGTTGGCCACGCTGAATCTGCAGATGGGGTCAATTTGAACCACGCTTCCCGGGCTAGCCGGGGGAAGGTCCCGGGAAGCGTGGTCAAATGGACCGCGGGCCGTGGCCAACAAAAAGTAACGTCTGGCCGCGTGCCACGGGCCGGGATCCCCGGCGGGATCCCGGGCCGTGGCACGATCGGCCAGACGCGGCGGCCGCATTGGCCCCGCCGCCCGCCCGTCTCCTCGGAGGGCGGGCGGCGGGGTGCGTGGAGGGGGCGGGGCCGTGCGGCCGCACGTTGCGCCGCGCGGCCCCGGCCCCTCCCACTTTCCCCGCCGGGATCCCCCCGGCACGTCTGTTGGGCCGTGCAGGGGTGACCCCGGCGGGGAACGAAGACGTTCGTTACGGTACGGGGCCAAAGGGCCCCGTAACGTCTGAAAATACCCTGTGTTTGTAGCAAAGGTTGCATAGCACCTATTCTGCCATAAAACAAGTTGTTGCCATTGACAATTGCTAATATTGCTAACAATTCTACATACATTTTGATCAGAAATTCAGAGGTACAGGGTGATATTTTAAAAGTCCCCTGATGAATGATAAGTTGCTAAACACAAAATAGGATATAAACAAATACATTCCCATTTCTCCTCTTCCCCCAGTTATGAAAACTAATCATTCTTTTAAAATAAAATAAAAACTCAGCCAATTATGCTTTACAAAGTGTCTCAGCTACTATGTAGCTTGAGGTCCGGCAGACAGCTACGGCAGACAACCTTTTGACCTCACAGTTTCGTTATCTGCAATAAGGTTGCATGCTATCAGCGACAAGAACTGTGACATTACTGAACTGTTGATTTTGAAATAACCAGAGTGCATACATTAAAAGTATGTGTAATAGGAAAAAAAACACCATTACTAAACTTTTAAAATTGTACATTACAAGGCAAACAAATCTCAATGATTGTTGTGCATCATGAAATTAAAAGCTGGACAGGAATGTTCTTAAACACATTTTATGTTGTTTGGTGTTCATTTTTTATTTTTTTAAAAGAAAAAATCCTTTCACTAAGTGGAAAGGGAATATTAGTTAAATGAGAAGCTTTTTGCACTACCATACTGAACACTGTTCCTCAGCAAAGAAATGCAGGTAAAAGAAAATAGAGGTAAAATAGAACCCTACATTAACTGATCTTTGCCATGGTGCCCAGATTAGAGCCATGTTTTCTGTGGAAGTGATGGGCATGTAAGCCTTTTGTATCAAGAGATCTGTCTGGCACTCATCAGGCAGTGTTACTTGATCACAGCTGGATAAAAATGCACACCCAGGGCAAATCTGTAAACACCAGCTTAATCTGCATGGGAAAAGTTACTGTCATCTCCTCTGACAGAAAAAAGCCTCGAGGACACATTCCAGAAGTAACAGTCACTTCAGCTGGTTACAAATGTTGTCAGATTTAGACACTGAACCATTATAGATGTCAAAAAGCTACAATTGAAAAAATAAATGTATCACTTTTTTCACCTTTTATTTTAAGAAAAAGTTTTATCACTTTGGCAAAAGAAAAGCACAAATCTCTCTCTTTATCATACGCTGGTATCATAAATGGCCAATATTTCATGCTGTAATTCAGGATTCTCTTTTAACGTTTTGTGGCTACAATCTGGAGTAAATGGTTTCAGAATTGCTGACTTGATTTTTTTTTCTTTTATAACATTTCACATTAAAGCTATTTGTAGAGAAGGCTGTATTTTACTTAGTATTTGTGTAGATTATAAACTTTTTGTTTAAAGGAAAAGAACAATCTTTAGGATGCAAAGAAACCTCTATTTGGAACTATCTGTCTATATCACTTGCTGTATATTGTAGTTGACAAATGCAATTCTTGACTAAACTGCCTGTTCCATCTTCTATTAGTGATGGAAAATAATATTTTTGTTTTGTCTTGTGGATCGTTATAAACTAATATATCAAATGCATTCTGGACCATATGTAATTAAATTATGTTTCTTCCTGACAGATCCTGAGATTTAAGAATTTGAGAGATTAATAAATTGATATGATGCCTGATAGCTATATAGATGGTGCACTGCCTTCATCAAGTGAGTTTTCCCATTGACAGAGAGCCACTCACCACTGAATTAACTGGGACTCTGCATGCACTTTAATGGGAAGTCTCCAAAGTAAAGAGTTCTAGTGGCATAATGTCCCCTCCTCCACCACCACACACATGCACTTATAAAACAGCTCTAGTATTACTAGTGTTCTACAATGTATTCAGCTGGGGAAGAGGGGGAGGTAAAAATCCCAAGAAAATTAGGTATTTGGGGCTTTCTTCTCCCAAAGATTAACGCTGCAAGATTTTTTTTTTAGCATTAGTGTCAGCACATGCCAGAAAAAATGATCCCATTAAAGTGGCCCTCATAAATAATTCATGGGGTCCAATTTAATGTTAATACTTATGGGTAAGGCATAAACAGGTGATCGAGTTTATGAGGAAACCATTCAGCCTATGCACTATTATGGTGTCCAATTTTTCCCTCCATGTGGAATATATACATATACATTTAAATCATTTTCTTATTCAAGTTTGATTGGATGGTTTCTCCAATTCTGTTTTTGAGAACTATTACTGGTGAGGTATTTTTCTCCTAAGTTCATTAAGTAGGAAGTTCTTTATCCAGACTAGCAGGTTTGGGGCTGTGTTGAAAATCAGCTGCAGAACACAGGGTGCCTCACTTTCCTGTTCCTAATCAACTGGCGATATGCAAGAATAGTCACTGCCCATGACAATTAAGGTTGGGTTGTTTTGTTTTGTTTTTTAAATCAAAAGTAACTTCACAATAACAACATAATCACAGTAGTTGAATGCAGTACACCCTTCCTATAAAAAAACCCTTTTCTATAGTGGACCATCAATTGGCAGTAGCAAACCAGACACTCCCTGTCAGCATTTTTGATTGCTGTTGCTGGTCTTTCAGCTATCACAAATCCTTAATTAATAAGAACAAGGCTTAGATCCAAAGAGGTCTGTATTAGCAAGGGTGCCTGTACTTAGAGTCCATCTAGAAGACATCGCAGCATCCTTTTGATTTGTTATGATTCCTCTGTATTCCAAAGAAAGTAACTAAGTTTGTTTTCGTGGATGGGACAGAGAATGTTTGTTAGTGTGAAACTATTGCTTGTACATGTGAAAATGTCAGACTTAAAGAACCCTCACAAAAAACAGCAGTCCATTTGCTCCATCTGCTCCATCCCCTGGTCTGCGGGGTGTGTGGGCTCGGGGGGTTGCATGGCGGGGTACCCCGTTTCCACACACAGCTTGCTGTGTGCGCAGGGCATGTGCGCACCTGAGCGCTGGCAGACTTTCCTCCCACTGCACCTGCTGCCGGCGTAAAACCAGCAGTTGGATTGCACCCAGAATGTTTATCTTAGACTGAATTCCATGGTATTGTTTTAAAGAATATAAACTTAATGGAATGACTGTCTTTACCATAGAAGCTTAAACTGTCACATGCACAGACCCTGCACTCCCGCATTGCTTAACAGTGGATTTGTGTCACCCTCTGGGGCTTAAGGGATAGTGATTATTATACACTGAGAAATGTGCATTTAGCTTACAAAACCAGTGTCCCACAGAGGTGACCACTCTAGAAAGACCAGCAACATCACTTAAGTAAATTAATTTTGAAAGTACTGTCCTGTCACTTCATGCCTCTAGGCCAATCACTCATTGGTGGAGACATTCTAGTTTTGGATTAAATCAGCTCAACCATGCAAACTGTAGCCACTGCTTGGGAATGAGCATCTGGGATTGACAGCTCACAGATCTTGGCTATAGAGGCCACAAGTCTGGCAACATCATTTTCTCTTAGAAGTAAAATCCTAGTGGCATTTTGGTATAATTCAATTGTACACATAATCTTTATGTGAATAAACACTAGAGGTCTGATTCTGGCTTCACTCACCGCAGACTAAATCAGGAACAGTTCAGCTAGATCTAATGGAGTTACTAGTTTAGAGTGCAGCCCTGATCCTGTCAAAGTCAAAGGGAATCAAACCACTGACTACAGTAGAGTCAAGATTACACCCTTAGTGTAAATCAGTTCAGAATCAGGCTCCATGACAGTTTTTAAAATTAAATTAAGTTGCACAATGATCCCACTTTTCCAGTTCCAGCAAGTAGTACAGATTCAAAGATTTGGGGCATTTAAATATTCTTCTATCACTACTTACTTTTGTGCTGTATAAATTCAATTCATTGCAAATAAAAGTGAGTAGGTATAATATAGTGAATTAAACAATATCTCGGATTCAGCCCCAAAGATATCCTAAATGAAATCTAAATTGTTTCTAGTTGCTAGAAGGATTTCTCACCCAATAAAATAGTTGGTCTCGCTCTCATCTTATCTTCCTAGGGATGGGCGAACAGAATCGAGTTCGGAAATTCAGTTCAGTTCGTCTCAGTTCGGAAATTTGGTTCAGTTCACAAATTCGGTTCGGTTGACTGAATTATTCGAGTTCGGTCTGAACTCCGAAGTTCTGAACAAAGTTTGGAAATTCAAACCCCATTAAACTAAATGGAATATTATCTTTTAGGGATGGGTGAACAGAGCCAAGTTCGGAAATTCGATTCGGTTCTGTTCGAAAATTGAGTTCGGTTCGGAAGTTCGGTTTGGTCGACCGAACTGGTCGAGTTTGGTCTGAACTCCAAACTTCTGAACCGTGTTTGCCCATCCCTATATCTTCACCCTTTTGGGGATCTGACTATGGCATCCATTGTAGCAATGGCTCAGAGCGTCTCTGCTTTAGAAGGCCCTCCAAGAGGCATTGTTGATTACTGGGACAGTCTCCCCAAGATGCTGGAAAGTGTAGCTTCTAGTTTGCTCATTAGCTAGGTGCGGCAAGTAGGGCCAACCTTAGAATTTGCGAGGCCCAGTGCAAAGTAAAATGTGGGGGCCCAGGTGGCCCCACCTTCTTGGTGGCATCCTCTGAGGGGCTGTAAAGGTAGTCTCATTTGAAGCCTCATTGAGATGGAGTGAGGCCCCCACACCCTGCCCTGGTGAAATCCGAAGTCCCCCCAGAAAGACTGGGACCTGGGGCAGGCACCCCGGATCACCCTGTGGTAAGGCCAACCCTGGCAGCAGGGCATGCATTGGGTGTTTTCACGTGGATAACTGCCCCACCGCAACCCACCGCAGCCTTAAAGGTGGCCTGCCAGTTGTGCATAGGTGGAGCAGAGGCAGAGTAGACTGTTCCTGTTTTAGTACTGCCCTGCCAACGGTGTTCTGGAATATTCCAGAGCACCACCAGTAAAGCAGGCAGCCCAACCATGGCCAGAGGCAGGGCTTCTGTCTGCTCAGCGAATGGCTGCTGCAGCCCCACTCTTGGCCAGGAATTTTCCCAGCATCACCATAGCATTTTGTGTGATCCACCTGCAAAGTTATGGTGTGGGGGAGGGGTGACACGCGGGCAGACCGTTGGTCCTGGCAGCTGCCAGGTCTGTTTAAAAGGTCTACTAGTGGGCAGACATGGGAGTACACCCCTGGAATTGCTCCAGGGTTGTGCATCCCTGTGTCCATGTGAAAATACCCATTCTCCTTTGCGCTTAGTGAATGCAGTCAATGGTGGAGGGAAGACAAAGGCCACTGATCAGCCTACTTTCTCACCTTGGGCTTGATTCTGAAGACTGATGATTACATTGTCCTTGATCTAGTAAAACACTTAAGTACACACTTTAAGCATGGGAATAGTCTCATTGTAGTCAATGGGTTTGCGTAAGTGCTTTGTTGGAAGAGACCCAGTAACTTTAGCAATGTGCAGAATCCAATCATGTCTTTCCCTGCCCTTTTCACAGGTGGCTAACAACAAAGCAGGGCTGAAACTATTAGAAATTTTTTTGTTCGTGAGCATTTCCGAGTTTCCAAGGACTAGCTCCGAGTGTTCGGCTGGTTCTTGTAAACTCAGGTGAATACTCAGTAAAATACTTGTTAAAATAAAGCTGAGTCCCAAGTAGTTTCTGAATACTAAGAACTGAATCACCTTATATAGGGGCAGGAAAAGCCCCGTATGCTGGTCTGAGTAGTGGACCAAGTACCGCATACTGAGTACCAGGCTGATTCCTCAGCTACTCAGTACTTGGTAAAGCTGAGTTGAATACTGAGATACTCTGTAAAAACTGAGTAATTTTGAATACCGAGTTTCAGGACTACAGAAAAGGGTGCAGGAGTCCACACAAATCGTTGCCAGTACTTGCATGTTACAGTCACATCTCTTTGGTGCAGAATTTTCCTCTGTGTGTCTCTCCTTTCATACAGATACAAATCCCCAATATACCTATTCTTGGGTTTATATTTATAGGCCTGCCAAACTAGAAGTCTAGCAATGTGGTATGGTGGATAAGGTGTTTGGCTTGGATCTGGGAAACCAGGGTTTGAATCTCATCCTAGTCATGAACTCACTGAGTGGCCTTGGGCAAGTCTCAGCCTCAGTTCCCCATCTGTAATAAATGGGAGTGTGTGTGTGTTTGTCTCTCCTTGTGTTTCCCTCACCCTTGACCAACTTAGATTGTAAGTCTACTGGACAAGGACCTGTCTCTAATAATTGTAAAGCACCAGGTACACTGATGTTTGTTTAATAAAGTTTAAACATATGAATGTTTAATAATAGAAGTCCCAATCCTGTGCTCAAAAACTATTCACATTGGAATTAATGGGAATTTCCATACAGAAAAATCCTATCGAATTTAGGGATAAAATTTAGGGGTTTGTTAAATAGTCATGTAATTTAATTATGAATGGAATGCTTCTTAAACAATTCTAGAAAAATTGATGGCAGCGAGATATTTCAGATCTGAAATTCGAATCTTTCTATGGAGTTTTTGAACAATTCAGTGTAGGGCAGAGGCTTTACGTATAAAGGGACTTAAAATTAGGTGTTCATAAAGAAATGCCACAATGTTTTCTACAATTCATTTGAGTGCAGTTTTCTGGGGTTGGTCTCATGAATGGAGAAGATTTTTTGTTGAGTATTCCTATAAGCCAAAGCAGACATGTTTATGGAAGAATTACCATATTCTTGTGTTAGTTTTACTAGGTCCTATGTTAACAAGTATTCAATAACTGGTCTGCTCCATATTTGGAGAGGGCATTCTTGTTGGCTGCCCAAAGCTGTGGAACTCTTTCCTGGCAGAGGTTCGCTTGTCCCTGACCCTTTCCTCTTTCTGTTGGAAATGTAAAACCCGGCTGTTTTTCCAGGCATTCAGTGAGAGGGACAGGTAGTGGATGGGTAGGGGGCTGGGGTGGAGAGGGAGGGGTTTGTTTTCCTTAAGACTGTCATGTTTTACAATGGAGTTTAATATGTATTTTATAATTTTATAGTTTTTATTTTGTAAGCCGCCCCAAGCTGCCATAAGCAGGATGGGGTGGGATATTAAATACTGATAAATAAAATAAAAAATAAATATTTTTTGTTTTAGTAATCTACATCCTGCTAAAAAATGTAGAAAATTTCAATGTGAAAATGTCAGACTTAAAGAAAATGCAAAAAACCCAACAGCCCATTGACTTCAATGAGATCTGAATCAGAACTGTAACGGAACTGAAAATTACAAGTCAGAGTCCATAATCCAATCTGTATACTCACCCCTAGTATCCATACCTATTGATTGGGACACTCAGGTGAATAATGATCACTCCCTCTGCTCAGAAGAGAGTGATCATTATTCACCCAAGTGTCCCAGTCAATAGGTATATAACTTTATTATTAGAGCGCAGGAGCACTCTAATAGTTAAGGTGTGTTGCACACTACATTATAAAGTCCCAACATTCTATTTGTTTAGTTAGACCGGCTTGATCTGGGCAGAGTAGAGGGGTTGAGTGTTAGTGGCGAAGAGGAATAAGCCTTTGGGGAAATTAAAGGAGTCTGCCAGGGGGTGCATTCGAGGTTTTATTTGTAAATCTGATTAGTAGTTTTAAAGTTATGGGGATGTGAAAAACCCCATGTTATCCTATGGAGAGGGGTGCTGCTGCTTTGAGGAGGAGTGCTGCTCACTGCCTCTTCCCCTGTCTTTCCCTTCCCTGAGTGGGTCTGGGGCAATTGTGCCTGGGGGTTTGGGGGTGCCAGGGAGCGAGGGCAGGGTGGTCAACTGAGCGAGTACAGGGGCACTTTGAGTGTAGGGGGGTAAGGGAGTGAGGGCAGGGGCACTTTGGGTGTGAGAGAGGCAAGGGAGCAAGGACAGGGGCGCTTTGGGTGTGGGGGAGGCAAGGGAGTGAGGACAGGGGGTGCTTTGGGTGTGGGAGAGGCAAGAGAGCGGGGGCAGGGCACTTTGGGTGTGGGGGAGGCAAGGGAGCGAGGGCAGGGGCGCTTTGGGTGTGGGGGAGGCAAGGGAGTGAAGGCAGGGCACTTTGAGTGTGGGGGGACAAGGGAGCGAGGGCTGGACGGAAAAGGAGTGAGGGTGAGGGGTGCTTTGGGTGTGAGGGAGGCAAGGGGTAGAAAGGGAGCAAGGACAGGCAGTGCTTTGGGTGTGGGGGGTAAGTGAGCTGGGGTTGGGGGCCCTTTGGGTGCGGGGGAGCAAGGGAGCTGGGTCAGGGGCAAGGGAGTGAGGGCAGCAAGCAAGGGAGTGAGGGCAGGGACGCTTTTTGTGTATGGGGCAAGGGAGTTGGGGCAGAGGCACTTTGGGTGTGGGGGAAGCAAGGGAGCAAGAGCAGGGGGCATAGGAGCAAGGGCAGGGGGCGCTTTGGATGTGGCGGGCAAGGGAGCGAGGGCAGGCAGGCGTTTTGGAGGGGATGGCAAGGGAGCGAGGCGTTGGCCTGCCAACTCCCAGAAATTACTTCTGCTGCTGCTCTGGAAAAATACCATTAATGAGGCAAATTGAGACAGCATTCTGATCACCCCTTGTCATCACCTACCACCCCAAACTGGAATCTATACATGGCATCATGCAAGAGCTACAACCCATACTTGATGGGAACAAAACCCTAAGAAAAATCTTCCCCAAACCACCTCTTCTGGCCTTCAAACAACCCCTGAAACAATCTCTCACAATGGACCATGTGGAGGAAAAAACTACCCATCACCCAGGGCACCCCAACATCAACAGGAACAAAACCTTTCCAGAACAGTAGATGCAAAACCTGTCAACACATTTCTACCACCACTAACATCAAACCCCCCACCCCCACGGAAAACTATTCCAAATACAAAGCAACTACACCTGCAAATTGCAAAGTGTAGTGTATTTCATTCAGTGCACCAAATGCCACCATGGAAACTATGGGTGATTTTAGACGTTACGTGGTCAAAGGCCACCACAATCAATCCCCTGTGGTGGCAGCGACCACGTAACGTCTGTTGGGGGAAACGAATGTTTCCCCCCAGATGTTACCACGGCAGGGAATCACATTCGCTGCATGAGCAGCTGAAGCGGCGGTGCCAGAGGTCGTTGGCCGGCGAATGTGATTCCCTGCCGTGGTGACCCTGCCGTCACATCTGGATGGTGGCCACGGGTCGGAATCCCCCCAGGGATTCTGGCCCGTGCCATAGCGGGTGAGCGCTGCGGCGGCATTGGCGGCGGCGCCCGCCCGTCTCCCCAGAGGGCGGGCAGCAGGGAGCATGGAGGGGTCGGGGTCGTGCAGCCGCACGTTGCACCGCGCGGCCCCGCCCCCTCCCCAATTCCCCACTGGGATCCCCTGGCACGTCTATTACGGCATGACGGGGTCATCCTGGTGGGGAATTCAAATTTCATTTTGTGATGGGGCGAATCCACCCTGTCACGTCTGAAATCACCCTATGTTGGCAAAACTCAGCAGCCCTTACACCAACAGATGAACTCACATAGGCCCTTTTCACACAGGGTATTTTCAGACGTTACGAGATCATGCTCAACCACAGTCAATACCCTGTGGTGGGGAATGGTCCCATAACGTCTGTTGGGGAACCGGAAGTTCCCCCCCCATGCTTGCCATGGTCAATCGCAGCGAGGAATCACATTCACCGCTCGATCGGCTGAACCGGCGGGGCCGGCGCCGATCACGTGGTGAATGCGATTCCCCACCGTGATGAAGGGGCCCGTCTCGTCTGGATGGAAACCACAGCCCAGAATCCCCGGCGGGATTCTGGGCCGTGGTCAATTGGGCGGGTGCTGCGGCCACATTGGCTGCAGCGCCCGTCCATCTCCCCAGAGGGCAGGCGGCGGGGGAGCGTGGGGGGGCGGGGCCGAGCGGCCACATGTTGCGCAGCGTGGCCCCTCCCCCTCCCCAATTCCCCACAGGGATCAGCTGGCATGTCTGTTGGACGTGCCAGAGTGATCCTGGTGGGGAATCATTTGGGTGATTCCAGGACAGGGTGAATGTTGCCCCGTCTCATCTGAAATCACCCACAGACACTCTAATACTGATAAAATGGGTGTTACATTTTATTATACATGTTGCAGGGCTGCAAGTCTGCTCTATGGGTGCTCTGCAACATGTATAATAAAATGTAACACCCATTTTATCAGTATCAGAGTGTCTGTGTGAAAAGGGTCATAGACATACAATTATAAACAGAGTCACTGACTATGGCGGGCAATCACTTCTCCCAGCACAGCCACTCCATATCAGACCTCTCAGTCCTCATCTTCAAAGGAAACCTACACAACACCCTCAGAAGTATTATATCCCACCTTCAGGGAAGGGTGGAATATGAATATATAGAAAGAAAGAAAGAAAGAAAGAAAGATTGGCCTGAGAACAAAAATTCATAACTTTGACACCAAAAATCATGGACTCAACAAAGACCTACATTTCTCCAGCCACCACAAAAATCTGTTATACCTTACAGTGTACTGCATTTGTAATTTCTGTTATCCTCTGTACCAAGTTCCTAGAGATCATTCTAACCACTTTGTGTCCCTGTCTGTAACGGACACTGTCAACTGAATTCTCAACCTTTGTGTTACTGTGAACCCAGTTCCTTTGATAGGCATATTCCCTTCACCTGATAGGCTGTTTCCCACTATAACCTCAACACATAGGTTTGCCCTCTCTGTGTGTTTAACACTACCTATTGTTTCTTAATTTGTCTCCACACCAATATATAATCTTACAGTTGTCTTTAAATATAATAAAATAATAATAATACTAAATACGTTTATTGCATGACTGAGGTCATTGCAAAACAGAACAAACACACGTATACAACCATTTCACAAACCAAAATACAGGTCAAACCAAAGTAAAAACTAAAATACATGTAAAACTTGTTACCAAAGCCAAACAGGAGTTCAGGTTAACCTTGCCCATCTCGGGGCTTATAATAACACAGATTTACCCCTGAGTCCAGGGCTGCGGATGGGCAGGTAGGTCAGTAGCATGGTAGTAAAGAAAACCATGACCAATAGTCATAAGACTTTACACAGAACCAGCCCCAAAACCAGGATCGCAAATCACATGCCATCAGCAGCTTAGTATGTGTTTATGCCCAGAAGGTGTCATATCCATGGCCAATAAGCATAAATAAAAACCCAAAATAGTAAAAAATTTCCAGCAGGCAGAATAGTATCTCCAGACCAAAAGTCTATATGCTTGGTAGATGTTCTGCAGGCCACAGTCATAATAATCATAATAATCATAATAAAGTGGCACACAGGGCCTCACCATGGAGGACTGTATAGTTTTCATGCTTAATTTTATTAGCTAGGTTTAGGAAATAAGCAACCTGCTGCAAAATAATTATAGAACGATCTCTAAGCATAAATTTTTTAAAAAATTCCTCAGAGCACCTCGGAAAAGGGGCCAGCAACAGGGCGAGATATTTCTCCCGTGGTGTAGCATAATATGGGTGATACAACATGATATGAGCCAAAGAACCCACTGATTTCAGTGGACAATGGCGCAGGCGCTCTGCCAGAGGTGTAGGATTATATCTGCCGGCAGTAAGTGCTGATGGAAAGGCATTACATCTGGCCAATAGAAACAGTCTCCTAAAATTAGGAGGAAGCCCACAATCCAAAAAAGGCATGGGGGAAACAGCCTCATTTGCCATCCTAAAGTAGAGGTCCAGGACTTTACTGGCACCAATTTCAGCCCAGACCTCCTGCCACGTGGAGTCCAGTAATCAGTCAAGTACTAGTTTCCTGGCCCCTGTGAATCCTAGCGGGGTTAAGGCCTCAATGGCAAAGCCCAAATGTCTTATTTTTTCAGTTACCAAACCCAACCAGGAGTTTGGGAATTTATCACTCATGACCAGCTGAGCCCAGGGGGCAGCTATATTAAAATGGAGGCGAAGATAGTACGTTATGGCCCCTTGCCAGACTAACCTGAAGTGGTAACAAACTGCACTCATGGCAGAGGGCTTGGCTCGGGGACCCGGCAGGGGCCATCAAAATTTCTCTAGATCCCGTAATTTACCTAAGGCCCAAAAAAGGGCCCAATACAAGAGCTGAGGAACCAATTTGTGAGTATAGAAGTAAAGTGCAGGTGGGACTAAATGCCCTCCCCTTGACCTAAAGAAGCTTGTTAGGTTGTGTTTCAGCTTCTTAGCCCTGTTTAAAGCTGTTTGGGCTTGCAAGTTTCAAGACCCTCTTGCTTGGAACAGCACTCCCAGATACTTGTACACCTGGACCTGGGCTATCACCTTACTGTCTAAGCACCATGTATGGGCAGTTCTTTTCTGGGAGAATTGGACGACTTTAGACTTATCCTGATTAATTTCAAGTAAATTTTCCTGGCAGTAGTTTCCAAAAACAACCAGCAGACGATGAAGCCCGATCTGGGAGCGTGACAACAAGACGATGTCGTCTGCATACAGGAGACACAGAATGTCAGTGTCACCTACTTGGGGGACATGACTGTTGGTGCCTACAAAGGCCTCCGTAACATTGTTTAAATAGATATTGAATAGGGTCGGGGCCGGAATACAACCCTGTTTTATGCCTCTCTCAACTGGGATACTATCTGATACTTCCCCCTGTCTATTTAGTCTCACTATAATGGAATTATTCCTGTGAAGATTTGACCCCCTCCTGTGCCTCCCCCTGATCCCCAGATGGAGAGGGCCGAGGACCAGCCAGGAAACTTTATGTTCTGTCGTGATGCCTTTGTTTTTTCTATACTGCCATCTCTTTATGGGTGCACCCCCACCCCCAGTGGTCTACCCCTTATCTAGTGGCAGGGCATCTGGGTAACTTACTTTAATTTCCTTGCCACCCAAGGGATATTAAGGCCGTTAGATATTTGTACACTGACCGAGGTGTTCCTAAGTATGTTATCTCTTTTAAAAATAGCCTGCTGCTGGACCTCATTTGGAGGGTTAGTCACATCTTTTTTCAAAACGGGATACAGCTGGCAAAAATTTACATAAATAAGTCCCTTCAAGATCTAGGGAAACCTACGGCGCTATGACTTAGGAGCCTAGGGACAAATTCCTGTAGGATCGGGCCAGAGCATTCAAGAATTTGTCTGTAATCCCTGCTCAGGAACTAGGATCTTGTCGGGGAGGACAGCCACTACAGTGTAATCCCGATAGCAGGGAGAATTTTATGGTATCAAACCCTGTACCCCTTGTTCCCCTGGTTGAGAATATGGAGATTGGTGCTCACGTCACCCATACTGAAGATTCTTTACATGGTGTTTCTTTGCCCGTTTTACTGTCCCCTGCCAGGGAATATGGGTCAAATAAAATTATAGCCAGGGTATCCCCCCCAATTCAAGTTGACGAGCAGGGGTCTGATGAGGGAATTAAAATACCGGGTGGGGAGAAAGTATGTCCAATTGAGACTGAGATAAATATAGTTCCCTCAGTTCCGGACTACCCTGATGATGTAATCTGTGTGGATGGGTTTAAATACCCTGGGAGGGTGTTCAACATGTTTTCGGTCATTGACCGTCCAGTTGTGTCCAGTATAAGTTGGGATACTTTCTGGGCCCTGGAAGATTTTGAATTGGGTAGCCCATCCCCTGCTCTCAGATAGGGATTTACTGAGGGGGATTGTTGTAGTGGGACTTCCCCCGGAGTTGTTCGAATTTAGTCATCCCGGACTGCGCAGAGAGGGCGGAGGGTAAACAATCGGGATGATAGTTCGGTTCTCTCTCCGACCTATGAACCCCGTAGTTCCCCCCTTCAAATAGAAGGGATGGGGCCCTTGGTGGGATGGGAGAAGGGTAGGGCCGGGTATGGGCCTCTGCAGACTGAATATAGTGGAATCCCTGGGCCCGGGGAAAAAACTAAGATTGATTGACTCTTAAGGAGTGGTGGAAATCACAGCCGTAAGGCTATATCATGGAATGTGGCGGGCTGGAAGGTTAGAGCCCTGGACCCTGATATAATATCTTATTTATCCGGCTTTGACCTAATCATGGTTCAGGAAACTTAGGATAGGAAAAGACCGGTATTTCCAGGGTATGAAGTTTTTTGGCAGGAGGCCCTCCCAGCTCAAGGAAAAGGTAGACCTAGTGGGGGGGTAGCCTGTTTATTAACAATTTTCTGGGGACAAAAGTGTCAGCTCTACCAAAAGACCCTCCAGTTGGCTGTGGCTGCTTACTGGAAATTGCAAACCATCTCTTGGTGGTGATCTGTGTTTACATCCCCCAGGAAACTCAGTGAATTATGATGAGAATGTTTGGTCAGATCTGACTTCCTTTCTCGAGAAGATACAGTACCTGTTCCCGGGAGCTGGGTTATTATTGCCGGGGGATTTTAATGCCCGTATGGGCATGTCTGACCTTGAGCTCGGTTATTGGAATTTCTGGGCCACCGAAAACGATGCCCCTTTGGAGGGCAGGAAGTCAAAGGACATGGACTTGAATTCAAGCAGTTTGGCCCTGGTCAAACTTCTGCATCACATGGATTAATACCTACTAAATGGCCATTATTGGATGGACTGGCTGGGGGAACTCACCTATATTTCCACTAGAGGTTGTAGCACCCCCGACTATCTTGCCATTTTGGCTTGTCTGGTTATTTTGGTTGCAGCTTTCTATGTGGGCTCCCAGTTGATTAGCAGCTATCTCCCACTCATACTTTATCTGAACTGCCCGGCAGCCCCAGGTGCAGGCAGCCGTATGGTCCCCGAACTCTCCAACCTTTCGAGGGAATGGAGAGGAAGGAGGCGTTTTTACCCCCTGCTGGAACAAGAATTTGGGGGCCTGGTGAATTCTCCCAGGGGCTTGCAGCTCTCTGTGGAGCTTCAGGCCACCACTACACAGGAGGGGCTGTTGTCTTGCTTCCAGGGACTAGTAGGCTGGCTTGTCCCCCTCTTATTTTCTGTTCGCTCAGAGCCCCCCTCAACTAACTTGAGAAGCCAGCCACTTGCTGGATGGTTTGATGAGAAATGCCGGCTTCTTAGGTCCGAGTTGCAGCATCTTTACCACTATTTTAGAACTACGCTTGGGAATGGGCTCTTGCTAGAGCTTCTGATTAAGAGGGGAGAGTATAGAATCCTATTGACAGCCAAGCAGGATGCCTATTATAGGTCTATGTGGAGAGATCTTAATAACGCTTTTGAAACCAAGTCGGCTAAATTTTGGAGATTGGTCAGAGGCATTGACCATGATGGATCTTTTTCTTCCATTCCCTGGTCCCCAGAAAGGATTGGGAGCTACATTTTCTCAGCCTTTACATGGCTCCTGGCTCACCTACTGGTGACCTGGCCCTGGGTATATCTACCCCAGAATGGGAACCTGTATCAGTGGAGATGGTATCTGAGCTAATCAACAGTCTTAAAGTTGGTAAAGCACCGGTGTTGGATGAAATACCCACAGTGGGTTGGTGGACCCCTATTTTGGCTTCTCTGTTTACTGGTATAAATGAGTCAGGAAATATTCCCGAAGATTGGGGCCAAGCGATTATAGTTCCTATTTATAAGAAGGGGAATTCAGCAACCCCCAGTAATTATAGGCTGTCTTTAAATGTCTAGCACATCTCTCTCTCTCTCTTTACCACTCCTCCCACCTTGTTCTATCTACTCCCACCCATTCCATACCCCCTGATATATACCTGCTCTACATTAGGTCAGTGCATATATTTCTACTGACTGTCTTGCAAGTTTTTCGTTTAGATCAGTTTCAGCGATAGCTCCAACAATGGGTGCCAAAAAAGCTGTTTATTAAATATAATAAAGCATAAAGATAAAAACAATAACCCCAATGAATACAGAAAGTAAAAGAGACTTCTCACACATCCCTATATGCACGCCAGGGAACTCCTACACTGACTGCAGGATGATCCCCAAGCGGGCCCCAGGTTTTGCTATGCCCCTCCACACGTCTGCAAAGTAGCCAGCAACGAAGTTCCAAGATGGTTCCCTAGCTGCTGTGTTTTATAGTATTCCAACTTCATAAAACTTATTATGCAATCACTGCACATGTGTGACCACTTCTAACTAGTGCAGCTGCCTGCCTGAGCATTCTTAGCTTCCAATTAGTCTTTCTCTGAGACCTGATAAGGGAGCTTTCCACAACATCACTAACTGGCCTTGACTTTCTAGACAACAACTTATACAATACAGAGAAGTTGCCAAAGAGGCTTACGTAAGATACATCCATTGCATAAAAATGAGTTTCCAGTTCTCAACTTTACATTACACACATGTTTTTACATATCTGTCAATCAAAATAAATTCTACAACATATGCAGGCCGAATTAAGATATATAAGTGTCCACTATCTGACTCAGCACAAAAGTCTTCTTGCAATCTTTTCACTACACTGACTACACTACATGCCTGAGGAGGAGCCCTGTGTGCCCCAAAAGCTTGCTTATTTCCAACAACAACAGTTGGTCCAATAAAAGATAACATTCGAACCACTTTGTCTCTCTGATTTATTAGCTCTGAGTTTAGTTGTTACTCATTTGGAACTGCTGCAAATGGCTACATAGGCAGTGGAAAATTACAACAAAGTGGAAGAATATGCCCACAATATATATTGGATGGGGAACCTCAGGCCTGGGGGCCAAATGTGGTCTGTGACTAGAACTGAAATGAGCACTACTTGATCCGCCATTTGTGAATGAGGTAACTAACAGGTGCATAGGATCCAACTCGTTTGGGGTTTAAAATGGAGGGGGGGGGGGGCTCTGTGTGTGTGTAAATGAATGTTCAAAAATTTGATAAGCCAGCTGCTAGGAAGGAACTTGGATAGCAGAGGGAGCACAGAACCTAAGATCCTTGGAACAGCTGTCCCAAGGTTCAGCAATTGTGCTATACAAGAAGTCTCCTTTTAAGGAGCTGATTATAAACTCTTTATAGGACCAATATGCAATACCTATCCTCATAACCAAAGTAGCTAGGGGGAGCAAGCAGTAGTTCTTCTGGTAGAGCTTTGGGAAAGTTGGAGGTTCAAGGTTGTTGTAGGCAAAAGAAGCTTTATGTAAATAGCAGAGAAAAAAGTGTGTGTTTTTACACACACACTTCTCCCCATTTTAAATGCAAAACAGATAGGCAAGTGAGTACTCATTTCTTATTGTGAATATAGGTTGGGCACCTAAAATTCAGGTATTATTCGCAAGAAAAAATTCACACATTTCAGATTTACCAAAGGTAGTTTTTATTTCACCCCTTTCTAGTTCCAGGATCTGGTCCCTGGATTCACCAAAAGACTGCGCAGAGGTTCAGAAAGCACTAGGGGTGGAACTCCAGGCGAATTATCGCTTACCAGTTTTATCAGGATCATATTAATCCAATAGCGGATTTATCGGTATCAGTATATCAGTTTTTTAACATTGCTGATTTTTTGGATCTTTAACATTGCGGCCATTGTTAAAATGGCCGCAATGTTAAAGATCCAAAAAATGGCAATGTTAAAAAAATTATATACCAATGCCGATATTATCGGTATTATTGGGTTAATCTAATACCGTTAGTCCCATCCCTAGAAAGCACTTTTGCCTGGGACATGCACACAATGATAGGATATAGTTCCATGGTACAGGCCATGATCTGGACCCTTCTCTTCATGAACGCTCCCCTTCAGCACCCCCAACCCAACCCTCGGTACCTGTACTAATTCCCTAGTGGGAAAGGTTTTCGCATTCTGGATATATAAGCAACATAGTCCAACGTTTCAAAAGTGTATGTATAAAAGGGTTCCTATGGTCATTTTATGGATGCTCAAAATCTCTGCACATCTCTAGTACTATTCATTAGATGTCAGGTATGTGCACTCTGGAAATTTGGGACTCTCTCTATTTTCTGCTGATTTTTCTATGGTGGAGGTGTTCTATAAACAAAACCCCCTTGTACGGCAGAAAAGAATCTCCCTTGCATTTCTACTTGGTATCATTTCATGCTGTAAAGCTAGTGACTGTCACTTGATTTGCTTTGTTGCCTATGGTCTAAGTGTAGGTAATTTAAAAACCTATAACAATGTTCAGCTTTGCTAAATGGTATAGAGAACTGAAATTACCCTTAAAAATGCACTGGTGCTCTATATGTCAGCAAAAAGTACCAACAATGACATAATTACAGTGTAATTGCTCACAAGTTCATGAAGTAAACATACATTACTGGAAGGCACTCGTTTGTTCAATAGAAGTGACGTTAGAGCTACCATATTGCATAAATAGGGAGACACTTCATTACTGGTTACTGTAATAACAGGAGTTTAAATTAAAATGTGACATGTAAGTGTATGCATTCTTCAGATCATTTTAAGATTTCCATCAAACATACAGCAATTTACATTTTACTTCCTTTCCCAGCTTTACATGCTTCTCCATGTAAGCACACACACTTAGAAAGAATTGAATAACTTAATACAAAAAAATAATTGCGCAATGCAACTCTAACAAAAAATGTGGCTTCCTTTTTATATGATATTCTTAAGGATGGGAGGGCTGATAATGTGGTCCCCTATGCTCAAACTGGGGTTCCCTGATCCCGGGGATATATATGCTGCTGGCTCTAAGACTTTGATTAGTTAATTATATTTTTGTTTTTCTGCTTTTGTATTTGACAGTTTGTTTTTTGTAACATGTTATGACTTCATTGAACATTAAATAAATATTTATCTGATACAAAAAATAATATGAAAAAAAATCTTTAGGCTATACAGGTGCTTATTTGGAATGAACATTTTGAAGACCTGAAATGGTTAGAAACAACATGCTCAGCTGAAGCTAGGGTGGCCCATACCTCCCCTTTAAAAGAGGATGCTTATGAAAAATACATGTTGCAGAGATGAATTCGTTCCTGTGCAGTCCTGCACCATGTATTTTTCATAATGTCTTCTGTATTTGTTTTTCTGCGTATTCTTTTTATTTAATCATTCCAAGTTGTCCTGAACTTCTCTCCACCCAATCATTTATAACCCAATGGATGGAGATAATGTAAACAGTAATGCACCTGGCACAGGGATTACCTATATTAAAATGTGATTATTAAAATTCTGATCCAAAACATATTCAAGGCATTTTCTGTCCTTCCACAAGGCTCAGGTCCTATGTCCTTTAATAGTGGACTCCTACCAAATAAATCTTCCATTTTTATTAACAAACATTTATATAGTGCCAGCAGTGTACATGGCACTTTACAAAGTAATAAAATAGACACGGTCCCTGCCCCTAGGGCTTACAATCTGAGAGACAGGAGCTGGGGAAGAGACATAGGAAGAGGAACAGAGGGAGAGACAAGGGGTCTAACATTCATGAAGATGCGAGGTCTCAAGTGCACGTACTTGGCTTGGTTACGATGAGAATGACAGCAGGCAGGTCCATGTGGCAAGGATAAGGGTAAACAGATCGTAGGTATAGGAATAGTGGCTCAGCAGGATAAAGAGTCAGACAGAGCAGAGCGAAAGAGGTGAGTTTTAAGGAGAGATTTGAAGGTATGAAGGGAGGGGGCAAGGCGGATGTGGACAGGGAGGGAGTTCCAGGCATGGGGGGCAGCAAGTGAGAAGGGACGAAGGCGCTTAGGGGAGCAGGGAAGGCGTGGAAGGGTGAGAGAAGGAACAGAGGAGGAGCGAAGTGCACGGGCTGGAGTATGGAGGGCGATAAGTGCAGAGAGGTAGGGGGGAGCGAGCCACCGAGGATTTGCAGTGTATGAAACCCAGTTGCTGGGTTTTGGATAGGGCTGAAATGAGCCCAGGATTCCCCCTCGATGAAAATCTTACCAAACTCGAGAAGGTGGGGGATAGACCTCTCACGATCTCGCCCCCTCACTCAAGATCATGCTAGTCTCGCTGAGGCTGGGGAGGAGGCTAGGCAGGGTGACAGAGGTGAGCAGATGGCAAAGATTTACCCCCTAGCAACTCCCAGCACCTGTCCCGACCCTCTGCCTGCCCAGGAAGGGAAATTCTGGGCAGGGGCCCAGGAGGTGGGGCAGGGGCCTAGTGTGTGTGTGTGGGGGCGGTCTAGGTGGGGTATTTACCCTATGGAGGGGGGCCCTTAAAACATGGCCTCTTCCCAGGGTTGTAGGTTTTGAAATTAAAAAAAAAAAAATGAGCATGCTCATACAGGCCTGATCTGCCCTTCTGGGCATGCTCAGCCCTTTACAAAGATGGTGCTGGCAGCATCAGCACACTTCAGGCACCATATGCATGCTCAGAATGGGCTTCCCTTTTCAAAAGGGGTGCCCGTAGCCCAGGATAACAGCCGACGCCATCTTTGCAAAGGGCTGAGCATGCCCAGAAGGGCCAATCAGGTCCTCTGAGCATGTTCAGTTATTTTAAAAAACAACAAAATGACCTACAACCCTGGGAAGAGGTCACGCTTCATGTGACCCCCTTGGGAGGATACATACCCCATCCCAACTCCCCACTAGGCCCCTTGCTAGGCCCCTGACCCCCCCTCCCAGGTCCTGGGCCCCTGCCCATAATTTCACTTCCTTGGCAGGAAGGGGGTCAGAGCAGTTGCTGGGCTGGCCAGGGAGGTAAGTCTTTGCCCTCTGCTCACCTTTGGACCCCCTGCCTAGCCCCTGGCCCCCACCCAACCTTTCAAATCTCACTGAGTTTTGGCAAAAATGGGGGTGGGTTTCTTGTCTCGTCTCATTTAAAGAACAAGATGGAAAAATCCCTATTCTCATGAAGAACTGGTGGTGAGACTCCAGCAACGTGTTTCAGCCCTAGTTTTGAGGAAAGCTTGTGCCACTAACAGCCCCTGATGTGGGGAACTGTACTTTTAAGAGGCATTCACTCAGACTGGTTCTATCCAATTGTGCTATAGCAGTGCTGCTTCTAAGACACAAATTAAGGTCAATCTCCAGGGAGGGGGGAGGGGGGTTCACATGGTACCACAGCTGCCTAATCACTGAGCTGCTCAGCTCTTCACACTACTTTTACATCCTCAGCTTCAAAGTGATTTTTTTTGCTATTTTTTTTTTGTTAATTTTTACAGGTGAACTCTTTTTATATATACATAAATGGCATCAGCAAGTTCCAAAAGTAAATCTAAGCACATGAAGAAAATGAAATCTGCATCCCGTAACAGGTCAAAGATTAAACTGAGATCCCTAAACCTTTAGTGTCTCAAGAGATCACTTCTCTGAGGCAGTTTTTGTCAGAGAAACTAGAAATAATTTTTCACAATATACATGGGCTTTCTTCAGACATTATTGACATAAAAACTCACATTACAATATTGAAAACGGTGTAGATAAGAACAGCACTGGTATTGTAGAAATTTAAAAAGAAAGCGCTATTCTTAAATTAAGGATCAGAAACTTAGAACAAGATGAACTGGAACATAGTTCTCATAGAAATAACTAAAAACTAAATCAGGATCCTTAAGGGCTGTGAGGGAACAAATAAGCCTGGTTTCCTAACACATGTCATACCAGAAATTACGAAGACATAAGTAGTGCCGTACTGGGTCAGACCTGCACCTGTCTTCTACAGTGGCCAATCTCAGTCGCTTAGAAAACGTACTCAACAGGTCACAATGAGGCTATTCATTCCCTCTTCGCTCCCAGAGTCCCAACCCCCAACAATAAGAGGTTACATTCCCCAAGCCTACCTGGCTAATAGCTGCTAATGGACCTATCCTCCAGAAACTTGCCCAACCCTTTCTTAAACCCAGCAATACTACTGGCCTTGACAACATCTTCTGGCAACAAATTAATTCCACAATTTTTGCGCTGAGTGAAAAAATACTTCCTTTTATTTGTTTTAAATCTGCTAATTGTTCATTTCATGGAGTGTCCCATAGTTCTAGTACTATTTAATAGGCACGGGAAAACCGGTAAATCCGGAATCCGATAATGCCGGTATCGGGCGTACCGGCATTATCGGATTCGACCCGGTAAATCCGGTCTGGTTACCGGATTCCGGGTACTGGATTTTTTACATTGCAGACATTTAAAAATGGCTGCAATGTAAAAAGCCCCACCAAAAAAGTAAAAAAACCCAAACCCTCCCCTTCCACCCGCGCATCCTGGGAGGGGGAGGGGGGAGAAATTAATTTATTTCATTGATTTCAATGGGGACACAGTGCCCCATTGAAATCAATGAAATAAAACCGGTACCGGTATACCGGATTTAATCCGGGAATCCGGTTCTTTGAGAACCAGTAACCGGTAAATCTGGTAGCCGGTAATGGGCCCGGGGTCCCACCTCTACTATTTAAGAAGGGAAATAACCCTTCCCTATTAACATGTTCCACACTTCTATCATATCCCCTCTCAGTTGTCTCTTCTCCAAAGTGAAGAAGCTTTGAGATGGGACAATCAGAACTATGCACAATATTCAAGGTGCGGTCACACTATAAATTTATATAGTGTCATTATGATATTTTCAGTTTTATCCTCTATCGGTTTATGAATAATTCCTAACATTGTTTGCTTTTTTAATGGTCACTGGCCACTGAGCTGCGGATTTCAATGTATTGTCCACAATAACTCCAAGGCCCTTTTCCTGAGTGGTAACTCCTAATGTAGAACCTAATATTGTGTACAAAACGTTGGATTGTTTTTCCCTATGTGCATCACTTTGCACTTGTCCACATTAAATTTCATCTGCCATTTAGATGCCAGTCACCCAGTCTCACAAGATCCCCCTATAATTCTTCAGAGTCTGCTCGTGTTTTATCTACCTTGAATAACCTGGTGTCGTCTGCAAATTGGACCACCTCACTCCCCTTTCCACGTCATTTAGTGAATACATTAAACAAAGCAGGTCCCAGTACAGATCCCTGGGGCACTCCACTATTTACTTTTCTCCATTGTGAAAACTGACCATTTAGTCCTACTCTTCGTTTCCTATCCTTTAATCAGTTACCAATCCACAATAGGACACTGCCTCCTATACTGTGATTTTTTAGTTTACTTATGAATCTCTCATGAGTGACCTTATCAAATGCTTTCTGAAAATCCAGTTACACTATATCGACTAGCTCCCCCTTATCCACTTGCCTATTCACACCCTCAAAAAATTCCAATGGATTAGTGAGACACAGCTTCCCTTTGCTAATTCCATGTTAACTCTTCCCCATTAAGCCACATTTATCAATATGCCCCATAATTCTGTTTTTAATAATAGTTTTCACCATTTTGCCCAGCACAGATGTCACGCTCACTGGTCTGTAGTTTCCAGGATCGCTACTGGAGCCCTTTTAAAATATTGGCATTACATTCACTACCCTCCTCCTGTCCTCAAGTTCAGTGGCAGATTTCAGCGATAGGTTAGAAATTATGAGTAGTAGGTCTGCAATTTCATATTTGCAGAACTCTGGGGTGTATACTATCTGTTCCAGGTGATTTGTTATTATTTAGTTTGTCTATTTGCTCTAGAACCTCTTCCAGAATTATGTTGATCTTTGACAGCTCTTCTGATTAATCACCTAGAAGAACAATTCTGATGTGGGTATCTCCTCAACACCCTCTGCTGTGAAGACCAAAGCAAATCATTCATTCAGCTTCTCTGCAATGGCCCTTTTATCCCCTGGTCATCTAATGGCCCAACTGACTCTGTAGCAGGCCTCTTGCTTCTGATGTACTTAAAAACATTTTTATTATTAGTTTTTGCCTCTTTAAGTCTCTTTTCACATTCTCTCTTGGCCTGCCTTAATGTTACACATCTGATTTTCCAGTGCTTGTGCTCTTTCCTAGTTTCCTCATTAGGACTAGCTTACAATTTTTTAAAGGATGCTTTTTTGGCTCTAATAGCCTCCTTCACCTCACCAGGCATTTAGCTACGCTGGCAGGCATTTGATCCCCTTGCTCCTTTTTTAACCTGTGGAACACATTTAATTTGGGTTTCCAAGATGGGATTTTGAAATAGTCTCCACACCCCTTGCAGATATTTAATCCTTGCCACTCCTCCTTTTAGTTCTGAAATTCTGAAACAAGATCTATCATTGCCTCCAACAAAGTTTGAATGAGCTCACCGCATAAGATCAGATCCTAAGAAGAACAAGCTCAAGCCCAGGGCAATTATACTTAATCTCCTGAAATTCTTTCCAAGGACATGGGGTGGGTGGGTTGGGTTAGGGAGGATTTGGTTATGGGTTATGATAATCTGGGGATTTTAGGTTGTTTTTAATTGTATTTTAGTTATGTATTTTTAAATGTTAGCTGACCCGAGATGCTTATAGCAGGATGGGGTGGCATATACATTTTAATAATAAATAAATATATAAATAAATAAATAAATAATCTGCTGACATCAGCTAGGAAGATGAGAAATTTTACATTTAAAGGACATAAAATATCACTATTCCCTGATTTCACAAAAGCGCAAATCCAGAAAAGAGCAGCCTTTAGTGCTTCATGGATCTGATGTCAATTTCCATAGGTAAGAATAAACATGAAAGCGACTAGGCTGCTCCCCGGCCCGGGCCCAGGGTGGAAGAACATGCCTGCCATGCTCTGGATCAGTGAGCAGCATGAAACAAATATACCTGCCACCATGAGAGCTGTTCCACCACCCCTATGCCCCAGGCGTGTATGTGTAGGGGGAGAGGGTGCACAACAAATGTGCAGGTTGGCAGTGCCACCCCTGCCCTGTTCCCAGCACCCCGCTCCTTGCCATGATGCCCAGTCAGGATGTGACCAAACAGAGATATTGGCCAGCTTTGACCTGCATTGGCCCGCATGAGTATTCAGCCCTAGTAATTACCACGAGATATTTTACCAAAAAATGTTGTGCTCAGCTGAATAAGGCATATGGGAACATATGGAATGACTGATCATACACGAACCGGGAAAATTGTGTGTTATATTCTAAGGATAAAGCTTATTTTGTTAATAATACATATAAATGGTTCAATAAGCTATTATACCCATCAGATGTTAACATTAAAGGTAAATGGAGAAAGAAATTACAGACATTGGGTGTTATCACATGATACAGTACCCCACTTTCATCACCCCTTTGCCCTGGACTCACCACCTGTCTGAATGCTGTCCTCCATCTAGATGTTCACCCCACATTGGGAAGGGGCTGCCACTCATGGTGTCACCCGTATTATTGAAGGGCAACCCAGGCCAAAGTGAGCCAAGGAGTAAATGTGGGGCAAATTCCTGTGTGAATGCCCCTGGGCAGCCATGCTTGCAAATGGAGCTGCCTGCACCTGAGCAAGGCCAAGGTGCCAGTAAGGATTGGTCCCCCAGAGAAAACCACTGCCAATCAACTGTAGGAGCAGCGGACAAAGAGAGGGTGTAGATCTGAGGACACCCACCCCATCAGCTCTCGGAGGAGACCCTGGGGAGGAGCAACAGCACTGTGGTGTCTCCTGGCTGCATCAGTCCCCTTTGCCGCAGGTAATCCCAGAGACGGGGTAATTGCCGTGCCCCGTCGGGGATACAGAGTGAAGAAAGCTGGCTGCAGGCGCAGCGTGATCGGACTAACTGGGCCGGTTGCCAGGGCAACCCATTGTGGCGCGTGCGCAGAGGAGCCGGCCAGGAATGAAGAGCGGTACCCGCCCTTTGTAGGGAGGGCGGGGCCCGCGAGGAACAGCCTCAGTCAGCGTGAGGGCGCAAGGAGGCAGCAGCAAGGATCGCTTGCTGCTGAGTAGGCCCAGCCACGTGGTCTGAAGAGGCCAGAGGAGGAACCGAGCAGCGGAGCAATGGGCTGCACAAAAAAGAAGGCGGCACCCAAAAAGCGGCCCCCACAAGTGGGGAGCCAGTCACAGAGGGGCGACAGCCCGGAGAGAGAAGAAAGGGAGGAAGGTGAAGGGGCCCCAACCTGACAAGAGTTAATGGAGCGTCTAGAGGCCTGTGAGGCCTTGCTCCAAAATTGGGCCATGTCCCCCGCACCCTCAGCCTCAGGGGGCTCCCAGCCCACTGGTAGGGACAGGGAAAGGGAGGCCTCAAACACCCAAGTTATAGGGGGAGAATTGCATCTGGCTCCGGAGAGGGAGCTAGGTGCACCTTTACCTCCCCTTGAGGGCCCCAGACGGGGAACAAGAATCATAACACCCCCCCCCGCTCGGTATAGGGAAGAAGCGGGTCCATCCCAAGGGGACTCGGGAAGGCTTAACCAGGCCCAAGAGGGACGGGACGGTGAGGGGGCAAGCCACCCCCCTCCGTGGCTAGGGGGGCTAGGGCAGCAGCCAAACCCACCGGAAAGAGGGCAGAACCTTTATTCTACTTGGGGTTCCCCGGAACCGTGGATAGCCCTCATGGGGGGGGAATATAGCCATGGCCTGTCCAGGCACCAAGCCGACATCGGAGACCCCTTTGGGGTACCTGGGCTGGCACATTACCAGCGGCAGCAGACTGGCAGCATGGCGGCATTGGGGGCGCCAACATTGACACCTCGTGATATGTGGGGGCATGAGGGCCCCCGAGATACCCTTTTGTATGTAGGTGAAGGATCCCCGCCGGCCCTCCGGAGATGCGATGAGCACCAACAGCAAGGAGGGGACCTAGACATATTGCAGCGCCTTCAGGTGATAGAGGAAGCCCTCCATAGGGAACCCAGGGGCCTGCATGGAAGAGGGCATCATGGAGGATCTGGGCCAAGCACTCAACCCCAGCCAACGAGTCAGGGTGAGTCTATTGGACATGGGGGGTGGGGAACAACCGCCTCAACGGGTCTTGATAATCCCCTCATGTGGGGTGGTCCTGGCGGGACAATACATGGTGTAGGGGTGGCTATGCCACTGAGTAGGCCAGGACACAGTGGGAGCAGCAGACTAGTGGGCCCTGCACCACCGAGGGTATCAGAATAGGGCCAACCGGCTACGTCCCCCCACCTACTTCAGGTCGAGGGTTCGTGGGCATGGGTTTTTCCAGTTAGTTTGCCCACAGGGCAATCGGGGACAGCACCCCCACCTAGATTTAGCACAACCGAGTTAGCCACAAGCCAGGAAACAGCTCCTGCCCTCCCACCAGTGGGGGTCCCCCCAGCCACCACATCAACGGGGGCTGGGTCACCAGCAATCGTACGCCCACCTGGCGGGGTAATTGCTGATGCGGCAGCCCCATTCGGCAGCCATTTAACCCTCGCAACCAAAGAAAAAATTTGGCCGGGGGAATATGTGGACATATTTGCGTTATTATTCAGCGACCCCATAGTGGATCACTCGGAAGCGGAAGAGGAGAAAGATAAAGAAAAATGTAAGCGCCCTAAAGCGGACAGAAACTGGGCCAATTGGACTTCCGCTTTCGCAGTCTATGTGGGAGTAATAATGCAGGCCGACCCCGGACGGGGGTTAGAATTACACAAATACGCTGACATTGTCCGCCGGGCCCATGGCACCGGTCCCCCTGGGGCATGGCTGCATTATGATGAAGCATTTCGTCATAGGGCAGAGAATACCCCAGGCCTCCGATGGGACGCCCATGCCCCGGACATCTGGCTGGAGAGCATGGTGGATGCAACCAGGGCTCCCCGGTCCAATAGCGGGCACCCATTAGTAAAGGGGGTGGTGGCTCCCGCCAATGAGCCATACCGCGG
Organism: Sphenodon punctatus; assembly: GCA_003113815.1. Classification (NCBI taxonomy): domain Eukaryota; kingdom Metazoa; phylum Chordata; class Lepidosauria; order Sphenodontia; family Sphenodontidae; genus Sphenodon; species Sphenodon punctatus. Next base: position 1,419,168 of record QEPC01004588.1, on the reverse strand, counting down.
GGATGGGCGAAAAAGAGGACAGGGGGGACCTGGCCCGTGTTGGGAGTACAACACCATGGGCAGGTGCAACAGGTCCCAGTGCAGGTTTCGGCACGCGTGCTCCAGCTGTGGGGGGGACACCCTGAGAGCACGTGCTACCGACCCCGTCAGAAGGGTGGCCGAGGCCGCTACGGTGGGGGGCCAGGCCCAGGAAAAGGGGGTCAAGGTGGCCCACCCGGTACCCGCATCCCAAAGGGGACCAATGCCAATTCAAATTGAGGTACTAGAAAGAGCCCTCAGCACACACCCGGCAAGGGAAGAGGTAGAGTATGTAATAAAAGGTTTTTGGAATGGTTTTCACATCCCGGCCGGCCCAGTTGTGTGCCCACAAAAAGTTAGGAACCTCAAGTCTATAAAGGGGCACAAGGAACTAGTTAAGAAAAAGATCAATAAAGAGGTGTCTGAAGGCAGAGTAGCTGGTCCATTCCAACAACCACCTATCAAAAACCTAGTGTTGTCACCACTGGGCATAGTCCCAAAGAAAATACAAGGTGAGTTTAGGTTGATTCATCACCTGTCCTACCCTCGCGGCGCATCGGTGAACGACGCCGAAAGAATTAGCTACGGTTAGGTATGCGTCGTTTGATCTTGCGGTTGAGAAATCTAGGAACATGGGACCGGGGGCACTGTTAGCCAAGTGTGATGTTAAATCAGCCTTCCGCTTGCTACCAGTGCACCCCGGTAGCTTCCACTTGTTGGGATTCCACTTCGGAGGACAGTATTATTTTGATCGAGCTATGCCAATGGGATGCTCCATATCCTGTTCGGCATTTGAACGATTCAGTTCCCTGGTAGAGTGGATCTTTAAACAACGGTGGAAGGGAGGTGAGGTAACAAAATATCTTGACGACTTCCTGATAATAGCCCTACCGGGGACGGATGAATGTGCGTTCGCTCTTGGGCTGTTTCAGGAGATGGCCGCGGATCTAGGGATCCCACTCGCCCCGGAAAAGACGGAGGGACCTTCCACAACCTTAACCTATCTGGGTATAGAATTGGATACAGTAAGAAAATTCTCTAGGCTCCCGCAGGACAAGTTAGAGACATTGAAGGCCAGGATACAAGAATGCATTTCCTAACAAAAGATTACAGTAAAAACCCTCCAGTCATTGGTAGGCAGCCTTAACTTTGCCTGCCGGGTGGTCGCACCTGGCTGGCAGAGCCTTTTTAACCAGGTTATATGGCAAACTGAAGGGTGACCTACCCCCCACTACAGAATTAGGGTGAATCAGGAAATGAAAGCCGACCTGCGATCCTGGCTTGATTTCCTGAGGGAATACAATGGAGTTAGTTTTTGGAGAAGTAAGTGGCTGTTATGCAGTGACCTGCAGGT
>QEPC01004588.1:1390437-1413028 GCA_003113815.1 Sphenodon punctatus | reverse complement strand
GAAGGTACATCCCAGTCAGTACACGTTAATAAGAATTAAGTAGCTAGCATACTGGACCCATATTGCTTGTGCAATCACCCACTGGCCTAATTGAATCTGTTGAAATAAAGTGCGGCCAAGTTTTAAACCATATACTGCCTCTGTGTCTCATTGGGGGGTGCACCGGCAACCACGATGATGTCTATTTAGCCTGGACCCAACTTGAAATAGACGAGTGGAGGATGGGGGCTCCTTGCCAGGGAGAGCAGTGCTGTGCTCCACAGCATGGCTCCCCCCATATCAATTTCAAGCCAGGAAGCACTTCCCAGCTTGACATTGACCAATGCTGCAATGCTGTAATTCCCAGAAAGGATCATTCACACACACACACACACACCCCTGTCGATTCCATGCCGGGAAGCCCTGGAATTGATATGGGGTGTGGTGGTGACAATCCTTGCCAGGGAGCACAGCACGGGTCAATGTCAAGCTGGGAAGTGCTTCGTAGCTTGACATTGACATGAGGGAGGATCTGTGCTGTGAAGCACAGCACTGCTCTCCCTGGTAAGGAGCCTTCCCCCACTTGTCATTTCAACCAGATCCAGGCTCAAGACAGACCAGCATGGTGATTCAGTCATGGGACTAGCTCCTCCCCAGGGTTCCCTTCAACAGTTGATGGTGGACGACCCAGGGTGCACCTCCCCTCCTGCCGCTCCAACAGATGATTTTCAGAGGCAGCAGTTGCGTCTTCCTCTGGGGGCTCAATCTTGCTGCCACAGGCCTGGAGTCCCAGGGTTCTGCCTGTGTGAAAGCATCTAATGGAGGATATTTAAACACATGTGTGTTTTTAAAATAGACAGTGGCCTCAATCTTCAGCTGATGAAAACCAATGTGGATTCCCCTAAATCTAATGGTGCTATGCTGATTTATAACCAATGTGGAGGAGGTAAATATTCCATAGCTGAATATATTTGGTCAGAAATATAGTTCTTTTAACTGAGTTTCAAACCATGTTCTTTGAAATGACATGCCTACCCACAGGTTGCTATTAGCTCTATGCCTCTGTGCCTTTCTTGAAATGTACATCGAACTAGTAGTATAAACTAGGCTAAAAAAGAGTAGATAATTGAGCAATTAAAAGCCTTACCAGAGTTGAAACTCTGGAAATGTGGAAGATAACTGGAAAAGACTGAAGCAATGATTCAGTCTGTATCTGCTCAGAATTGCCAGAGAAAAGGAAGATAGTTAGATAGAAGATAGTTAGGAGGTAGCTTTACTTCTGACAATAGTTGGGTCTTCAGTTAACTCAAGATGAGCAGTTTAACAAAGCTCTCACAGAACAGAGAGAGAGAAAACCTGTAGGTGCGAACGCGGTTCGGGAGTTCAGTGTTCGGCCCGAATTCGGCCCGTTCAGACGACCAAACCAAACGTCTGAAGCCCCGAACAGTTCGGCGGCTTTGGATGAGTTTGGGTGGGAAAAACAGGACTAGCAGGCCCCCAGGGAGAGGTGGGGGACAGCTAAGGAGCAGACTTCCTGGTGCCAGGGGTGGAGAGGCTTGGAATAGCAGTCAGCCTGTCCAATCACCATCCCTCTTTTCCTCCGCCCACTAGCTTTGCAGTCTGCGATTGCCATGGGGCTAGGCTGTGGTAAAGCGGACACAGCAAGTAATAAAAGTCATTGACCTCCCCCCTTCCAATTCCTTCTCAGCTAGCCACTGATCCTGTCAGCAGGCATTTTCAGAAGTCTCCTTCTCCCAGCAGTTTGTGTTCCTAATCTATTGCCATACTCCTCCTATTTCACCCATTCCCACACATTTACCTCCATAGTTTCATTTATTTAGATTCAATTCGATAGATTTAGGTGTTAATTTTATTTTTACCCCTCCCCATGTTCTTTCTCCCAACCCCCCATTGAATCCTTCCCTACTCCCACTATATATTCCATCCCTGATTCCCTTCTCCTGTTTTTGAATTTATTTAGAGTACGATTAGATTGATTTAGGTTTCATTTCAGTTTTGTACCCCTCCCTGTGTTGTTTGCTGTGAGCTGTCTGTGTTTCTCTCCACCCCCCATCCCTGTGTATAGATAGATAGATAGATAGATAGATGTAGGAGTTAGCTTAGTGAGTGTGAGTGTGAGTGTGAGTGAGAGAGAGTGTGTAGTGGGTGTGGATGAGTGGGGGTGAGTGGGGATGCATGTGCAGCCATGTGCATGCCCCGCCCATGCACCAGCGCACTCACGGACCCACCGCCTGGCGGAGCCATGTAAAAAGGGCCTGTGAGGAGCCACTCGAAGAAGAACAGAAGGTTACTACATTGTAAACAAGGTTCTTTGAGATGGGTCCGAACATTCTTACACACAACACCCACCTTTCCAGCCCTGCATGGAATTTTTTTCTCATAGGCCTAGAAAGGGTTGGAAGGAACTGTCATTCTGAGGGGGAGAGTGCTGTTATACTAGAGGAGTTCGAGACCATCATGTTGTCTATTATTTGAATAGGGTTAGCATGCACAACCCAGTTGTGAGAATGATGGGAGCCATCTCGAAAAACCTTTTTTACAAGGTAACAACCTTCTGATCACTCACATGGGGAGCAGTTGTTTGTAAATGAACAGCTTTATCTCCCAGTCTGAACAGTGTGTCCCCACCACTGCTGCTGCTGCTGCTGCTGCTGCTGCTGCTGCTGCTGGGTCTCCGACAGCCTGCCACGGGCACCCCCACGGGTCCCTGGAGCGCCCCAAGCCTCCCGGTGGGTCTGAACTCCGCCGAACTCCGCCAGACTCAATCCCCGAATCTGAACTAGGTTTTCAGGCTGAACGGCCGAACAGCCAAATCCCATTCTGTTCACACACCCCTAAAAAACTGACCTTCCCATTATAAAGCGTTGCAGTGCCCTCCCCCAGAGCCCCCTGATTGGTTGTGGGAGGCAGCAGGCATTGAGCACTTACAGAGTGCCATGAGACTGCTGGGGCCTGTTTGTGCTGCTCACTGACCAATGATACATCCATCAGATACTGCTGAGCTGTTCTCCCCTCTCAACACAGGCACAGTTAAGAATGTAAGAAGTGCCATACTGGGTCAGATCAATAGTCCATCTAGCCCAGCATCCTGTCTCCAACAGTGGCCAATCATGGTGGCTTGGGAGAAGCACCCAACAGGTCACAATGAGGGCTCCATTCCCTGTTGTTTCCCCCCAGCTCCCATCATGTTCCTTGATCCTGTCTGGCTAATAGCTGCTAATGAACCTATCTTCCAGAAACTCAGCTATAGTACTGGCCATTACCACCAGCTCTGGCAGTCGATTCCACAACCCAATTATATGCTGAGTGAAAAAATATTTTCTTTTATTTGTTTAAACTTGCCACCCATGAGTTTCATGGAGTGTCCCCTAGTTCTAGTACTTGCTGAGAGGGTGAATAACTGCTCCTTGTTTATTAGTTCCACATGATTTTATAGACCTCTATCATATCTCCTCTCAGTCGTCTCTTCTCCAAGCTGAAGACCCCCAACCTACCAAGCCTCTCTTCATACGGGAGCCCTTCCATGCCCTTGATAATTTTTGTTGCCCTTCTCTGTACCATTTCTAGTTCAGCTATGTCTTCTTTGAGATGGGGCGACCAGAACTGCACACAATATTCCAGGTGCGGTCGCACCATTGATTTGTATAGAGGCATTATGGCATCCTCCATTTTATTCTCTATCCCCTTCTGAATAATTCCTAACATTCTGTTTGCTTTTTTGACTGCTGCTGTGCAATGTGCTGTGGATTTCATTGTATTGTCCACAACCACCCCCCAGATCCGTTTTTTGAGTGGTAACTCCTAGCTTAGTACCCAGCATTGTGTACGCATAGTTTGGATTATTTTTCCCTACATGCATCACTTTGCCCTTGTCCACATTAAATCTCATTTGCCATTTAGTTGCTCAATGAGTTCAAGCGTTCAACCCTGTATAGGACTTCGAGATGTCTGCTCCCTCCTCCCCTCTCCACATTTTCCTTCCAAAACCCAACTGCTACAGCACTAATAATGACAACGATAACAGCATTGTTCTTTTTGTTTCTCATTATCATTGTAATTGTTTTTATCATTTTCATTTTTGTTATCATTTTTGTTATCATTATCATTACTATTATCGGTATTCTCAGTTGTCATTTTTGGTATTCTTGGTTGTCATTTTTGTTATCTTTGTCGTTATTCTCAGTTGTCGTTTTCATTATTGCAAAAAGGAAAATGAAAACAAAAATGACAATTTCGTTTTCATTATTGTAATAACATAAACGACATGCACACCCCTACGCAAGAGCTGAATACGAAAAATACCATACATCAATTGCAGCTTTCCTGATCCTGGGGAACGGGGCAGAGTGGCTACCTCCAAGTCCCACCCCTCACATCAAAACTCTGGCTTCCAGGCAGTTTGGTGGGTTCAGGCAGCAGCAACAGTTGCACAAGACATGTTCCTTCTGCTCCCATAGCCCCAATGAGGCAGCAGTTTCGGAAATGGTCCCTTAACTACTTCTCCTGAGGGAAATGAATGAACATGCCCCCAAGCAGCCGTTTTTGGAGAGAGCTGCAGAATAGGAGCCCAAGAGCTACATGCAGCTCTCAAGCTGCCATCTGCCCACCTCTAATAGATACCTTTTTGACTGATAAGGAGAAAATCCTCTCCACCACTGCTCCAAAATGAAATATCCAACACATTCCCCTGGATAACAAGTTCATGCACACAGACTTCTGATTCCATGCAGAGCCCCACTGAATTAAATACAAAAGAATCTATGCAGGCACAAGGAACTGCCTCTGGGATGATCTTGTGGGATCAAGACCTGTTTTGACAACAAAAGAGGGTAATGTCCTTAGTTGAGGATTATGTTTATAATGTAATTGCCATAGACTTGATACACATTTTTTTAATTACCCTGCTGTGTGTTATGTTCTGTGCCCGCCCAATTAAATTTTCACTTGAAAGTAAAGCTGAAACAAATATATTAAGATTCCTGTTGCCAACTCTTTAATTCTTTACTTTTCTTTTGTGACCTTACAAGCAACCTAACAGTACAGGTCTGGGGTGGATTATTTACTTTTCGTTTGCTTGTAGCAGCTCTCCTTGCCAACTTTTACAAACAGCTTAATATCACAGATTTTATGTGGGATTCCACTCTGTTGAACACTACTCTGCTTATTTTATCTTTGCCACTAGATAAACATCATTGTGAATTACAAACACGTTAAGTATTTCCTTTAGGGAAACATTCCATGGTAGTAGGGCTCAACCTAAACTGGTATAATTCCTTGTACCTGCTGTGTATTTAGATGAGATCAACTAGACAGACCTCTCCCATTGTCTAAAGGTCAGGACTAGCCCGAGGACATGTTGTTTACAACACATCATGTTCAGAAATGTATATTTTCACAGAAAGCACGCAGATATTTTCATTAGCATCAATAAACAGCTTAAATACTTCTATAGAAACAAATGTGCAGTATTTTTAAATTCCCCAAATTAGTTTCAACCACACAGGGTAAGAAAAATAGGATCCACACAGAACATTTTGGTAATTAATTTTATTATAATTATAAACCGATGTTACAAATTATTTGATCATGCTGGTTACTTCCCACTATTTTTATCTGTGGTCCATAAGATAAATGGTTCTATGATTCCCCACTCCCACCCCTAATTTTTAAATATGCTTACATGCTGAAGCAGGGCCTTAGAATTTGTGCAGCCCAGGGCAAAAATAAAATGTGGGGCCTCCACATCTTCATCTTTCATAGCCCCACCTGTTTAGCCTCTTCCTGCAGATACTTCCTCCCCCACCCTAGTACGTGAGAGGAAGAGGGGCAGCAGGCCCCTCAGGAAACCACCACCTCAGGGCTAGGAGTCGCAGGCAGGGAGAGAGGGCCCCACAGGAGTACCCCATCCTAGGGCCTATAAGCACTTGTCCTGAGGCTACCAGGACTGGTCTCCCTGTAGGGCCCCCTCCAACCACCTGCCTAGGGCATGGCCCCTAATGGCCCTGCGTAAGCCCGGTCCTGTGCTGAAAATAGACCCAAGACCACCTGGTTTTCAAGAAAATGTAGTCTTTACTTTGTAGAGCAGTAAAGATTTTCTAAATCCTATTCCTTTCTTTGACATCTTCTCCAGTTAATTTATGAGACAGGAGGACTTCCTTTACTTTCCATCAGGAATGCCTCAAGTAGCAATCTGTGGTTAGGCATGTCATTTCAAAAGTTTGAAACTCAGTCAAAAGAACTGTATTTCTGACCAAAATATAGCATTCTACGTTGGATATAAATCAGCATAGCATCATCAGATTTAGGGGAATCCACATCGGTTTTCAGCAGTTGAAGATTAAGGCCACTGTCTATTTAAAAAGAACAAACATGTGTGTTTTAAATATTCTCTATTGGATGCTTTCAGCATCCATACTAGAGACTTAAAAGGATATATAGGAACTACTTAATCCACCCTAAAATGCCATCTACTTGAGGGGCAGAATAAAGCAACTATTTTACAAGGTACAGCTACACTAAATCATCTTTTAGGAGAGGAAATGAAGGAAATCTTAACTGAAATTGAGAAAGCATTTGGAATTCAGGTAGGCAGAAAGTTGGGATTTGGTTTGGTCACTGAAGTGCATATAGATTTTGCATTGATTTAAATAACTGTTTTCCAGTCTTACTGAATTAAATCAATGCAACCAGCTGGAGTAAGTACAGTTTTACCAACCTAATGTTCTTCAGAGAGCTTGATAAGACAAACTTCTTAGATTTTAAGAGCTGCACCCAGACCTCCAAAAATAAGAGCACATGTTTCTAAGGCTTGAGCTACACGTCGCTGCTCCTAAGGATGCAGTCTCCTAAACCAGATGGGGATGTGTGTGGTGCACACTGCAGTGCACACCAAAAAATACCTGATAGTCTGTGAAAATATCAAATGTGTTCCACACGCATGCATATGTGAGTGATTCAGTGTGTGCCAAATCTTCTTAACCCCTAAATTTAACAAAAGCCTTTAGTCGTGTTTTTTTCAATCCTATGCAAGCATCGATGGGTATTTTCAGATGCGACACCCAGGTCCATGGTCACGCTTACTCCAGCATGACCATGGGTTAGGTGGGGAGAATGGTTTTACGGGGGTTATGGTCAAGGGGAAGAGGGGTTGTGCCTCTGCCCCCTGGTGAAGGGGGGAAAGGGTATGGGCAAGGTGATGAATCAGAGACTCCACTGTACTCAACCCCCAGCTATTAGACACATCAGATGCAGTGTCACATCTGACCCGGCCCCGCCAGATGTTCACCACAGACAAGGGCAGACCAGACCATGGCAAAGCTACCATGGGATGTGCACTGGGCTCCCAGCCAGCACACATCCCGTTGTAAACCCTGCCATGGTCTGGGGTAGGTGACCCCAGACTGTGGTAGAGCGGGCCATCACATCTGATGGTCCGCTCCACTTAACCCCGGCCTGTGGCTGGAGCAGTCCTGGGCGGGTGCTGCACCCACCCACCAGGGAGGAGACGGGGCTATGAGGCTCATGGGGGGCGGGGCTGTGCGGACCCACATCTGCACATCCCCTGCCCTCTCCCTGGTCCCTCTCCAGCCGCCTCAACGTTTGTTTGATGGCGGGGCTTACCTGTCATCGGTCAAAAGCCCATCACATCTGGAAATACCCCATCTCTAGCTAAGCTACTGTTATAGTCCTGTGAAAATGAGCCGATAATATCAACTCCCTACATCCTCTCTCACTTCAGTTTAATCCTGGGACATATCAATAGTTATTCCCTCTTCAAACTGGATGACATTTTAGATTAGCTCATATGCATTTAACAACCTCACTGTGCAGCCACAAAAATGGCCTAGGACCTCTTCCGTGTATTGGAAAGGAAACCACATCACCAAACTAAACAAATCTCTATGCCAAAATGCCAACTTTCAACCCCTAATCTAACCATCATTGTGCCTAATGCAGTCTGTAAAGTAGTAGAGCTATCTGTCACAGATGGAAATCAATGTAGCTTCTCAAAAAGTTTTATTTTAAATGGCAGAAAATAATGTGTTTTTTTCTTATGAGAAGCTAAGGGCTGTCCTCTCACTTATCTGCCTAAGTATGTCTGTGGAATAATAACGATAGATATCTCAGTGGAAGGAAGGAATGAATTATGATATGGCCAAGAAAGTGATTCTTAAGAAGAGTGCAAATAAGAAGTGTACATTTTGTGTCTAATAAACACAAATTTTGTCGGAAAAAGCCCTTTTGAGGAACTCTGAAATCCAGACACTCACCTCCTGGATTTTGGAGTCACGGGCCAGGGGTGTCTTCAGCCCTGCCAGTTTCCAGGGTGATCCTGGGTGTTTTTAGATGTGACAGTACCATGGGTGGCAATGCTTTAATCCACATGGCTACCCATGGTGCTGTAATGTCTGATCCCACCCACCAGATGTTACTCCTGACAGGATCAGGGCTCTTCCCCGGACTATAGCAGGATTTAGACCAAGCTGTGACTTGGGCTCCCTGCCAAGCAACCCCCAGACTGAGGTAGCGGAAGCCATCCCCGGACTGGGGTAGAGCAGGCTGTCATGTATGATGGCCCGCTCTACCTAACTCCAGTCTGGGGCCAGAACTTTTCTCGGCAGGTGCAAGGCCACCGCATCCACCTGTCAAGGAGGAGGGTAGCCCATCCTCAGCACTGCAGGGGGCAGGGCCGTGAAGACCATGTCTGCATGTCATGCTGCCCTCTCACCACCCCCTCCCGAGCCCGGACCACCAACATGTCTTTTTGACAGCTGAGCCGGATCCTGTCCGGGGTGAGAGCCCTCACCTGGGCAGGATCAAAGCATGGCAGTGCATGGTACCATCACATATAAAAACACCCCTGCGAACTAGAGAAATGGGGGCATGGGCATGGCTTCCCCTCACTGCCATCTTTCAGGAGCTTCTGCTAGTAGCTGCTGCCTTGTGCTGCTGGGGTCTGGTGCTGACTTTAGACCTCTCCACCTCTTGGCTGGTGCTGCTACTGCTTGAGATACTCATGCTTCCTCCACTCGCCACTTCCACATTCTCTCCTCTTCTTGCAATACCCTCCCGCCCACCAGCCCCTCCCTTCCGCTGCACCCTGGGAGGCAGTGTGTCCTGGCTGGAGCTGGGATGAGGGAAGCCCTCTTTGCTTCTTCCCTCCATACATAGGAGGGATTTTCCCCCCCAGGAGTCTCTTTCTTCTGGCTGGAGAAGCAGTGAGTCAGTGTCAGTCTCTGCCCTGTCCTGTCCTTTCCCTGGGTGCTGTTGCCTCTATCAATTGGCAGCAACTGTTCCTACACCATAGCTTCCAGGATCCAGAAACTCTGCTTTTGTGCCCGCCTGAGTGACCCCACACAGCAGAGGAGAGAGTTCCTTTGGCACTGTGCCCAAGGGGGACAGCTGTCACCCCCAAGTTCCCTTGTTCCTCTGTCACTCTCAGCCGCCTTCTCTTGACCTCAGCATCACCACCCTGCCTATCCTCTCTCTGTGCCTCCAAACATTCCTTTCCCACCCCTAGTGTCCCCCCATCCCTCCCTTCCAGCCCACAGAGCCCCATTGACCCCTTCCAGCTCTCAGGACCCCAGTCCCACTTCTCCCAGCTCCTATACACCTCCTCATCCATCCTTCCCAGGACTCCAGCCCCCAGTGTCCCCCCACCCCATTGATCCCTCTCAGCTCTCAGGATGCCAGTCCCACTTCTCCCAGCCCCTATACACCTCCTCATCCATCCTTCCCAGGACTCCAGCCCCCAGTGTCCCCCCAACCCATTGATCCCTCTCAGCTCTCAGGATGCCAGTCCCACTTCTCCCAGCCCCTATACACCTCCTCATCCATCCTTCCCAGGACTCCAGCCCCCAGTGTCCCCCCACCCCATTGATCCCTCTCAGCTCTCAGGACCCCAGTCCCACTTCTCCCAGCCCCTATACACCTCCTCATCCATCCTTCCCAGAACCCCAGCCCCCAGTGTCCCCCCACCCCATTGACCCCTTGTCATGGGTTTGGGGGTCCGCACCCCCACTTTACCAGGTTTGAGTGACTCAGTTTCCCTTGCGCACAGTTCTCTTGAATCAGTTCTCTCCCTGGCTAATTCAAGTGTGCCACAATGAAACTCCTTTGTCACACAAGGGCCCGATTATTTTTTATTATTATTATTTTAAGTGGTGGGGGCCCCACCCACCGCCCAAGTTGTGTTGGGTGGCTGGGTCCATGGCCAGGGGAGGGGAAGCACACCACCAAAGTGCAGGGCCCCAACACCGACCCCTCCCAGCCCATCTGACTCCATCCTTGGAGTGTGCAGCTGTAGTTTGCCTGCCCTACCCTCCATGTCTGACTTCTCGGAGTCTCCACTCTGGAGATGTCAGAAATGGAGGGCGGGGCCCAGGCTGGGGTGTGCAGACTGCAGCCTATAGCTCCCAGCCACTGTCTGTCTCAGCCAGGGAGTGAGACAAAGGCAGAGGCCCTGCCTCTCCCTCACTCCCTGGCCCGTAGCAACTTCCTGCAGCAAATTCAATTATACTGCTGCTGCGCTGCTGCCGCCGGTGCAACCCAGGAGCCGGAGAGTAGGCCCAGCGTGAGGCCCAGGCCAGTGGTGGTGGAGTCGCAGTTAGCATGATGGTGGTGGTGGCAGTGGTGGATGAGGTAAGTGCCCTTCCAAAAAATGGATCGGCTTGGGGATGGGTTACCCCCTCCACCTGTCCTCAAGCTCGGCCCAGGTAGTGCCCCCAGACCGAGCCAGGGAGCACTGCCTGAGCCAGGGAGTGCCACTAGGTCCCCCCAGTGGCTTTTCCACTGGCCACAGAAAGGGGCCGAACATTTCTCCCCCAGCCTGGGCCCCACAATCCCTAAGGCCAGCCCTGGGCCCAACAATTCTTTATCCTACACTTCTTCTTGGGGCAGTCTCTTTTTACATGGCCTATCACATCCCCAACCCCTTTTAGCTACAGATTTGTCCTTTAGTCCCTCTGGAGGATTTTCTGTCTATTCCCACCTTGTTCCCCAGGTGTAACAAGACTTGGTCGCCTTGCAGTTATTATCTCCCAGTCCATTATCCCCTCTCCGGACTCCCAGACCACTTTTAAAAGAGGCAGTTAGAAGTGCCTCCTGAGCCCTGTGTTCAGAAGAAAGCTGCATGGGGAGTGATTACATGCTCCCTGTGCTACCGGAAGTGATATGCTGCCCGTTCTCAGCATCAGTGGTGTTTGGAGACACGGGGCTTTGAAGAGGCATGTTATGAAAGCCTGCAAGGTGAGGCTTTTAGAATGCGCCTCTTCAAAGCCCCATGTTTCCAGCCATCGCCGCTGCTGAGAACAGGCAGCATGTCACTTTCGGTATCTCGGGGAGCATGTAAACACTCCCCGTGTGGCTTTTCTCAGAATGCAGGACTCAGGAGGTGCTTGTAAGCACCTCATTTAAAAGTGGTCCCAGAGTCTTGGTATTTTTTCTAGGCCCATATGGGCACCATCTAAACAGGTGTTCCCACTGTCCACAAGAATAGCATTTTCTCGGGGCTCCCCAAGTGGGAACCTGCTCTCCACTGCTGTCTGTTTCCCCAGACATTGGCATGTTCTCTTGGACTACTCAATCCTGATTACGCTGCTGTGCTCTGCCACGTCGCAGTCTCTGTCACCACTCCAGTTCTATCCAGTTCCAGGGGGCTTCTGCTTGCCTTTGTTTAGGGCACACTCCTCCAGCTCTCATCTCTCTCCTTACAGGGATTTACATCACTCTGTGGGGTTAGGGATGAAGTGTGCTCAAGCCTCGAGTCCTTGTGAGAGCTCCTTTGCACCTCGCAGCAGCTATACTGCACTGCTACCAGGCACAATCCTCCAGCTCCTCCTACTGTGGGGTCAGTCTTCTGCCACTCTCTCACATTACAGCTAGACTCAGTCCTCTATCGGTTTTGCCTCCTGGTGCTCTCCCTTCAGGGTGCACTCCTTCTCCAGGCACAATTCTCTGCAATACCACCCTTACCTTGAGGAAGTGCTAACATAACAGTCAGCAAGGCATGCCTGCATTCTCCACCATTTTTGAGAGGGCTCACTTCTGTGGGATGAGCGTTTGCAGTATCTGGCCCAGAATCTGGAGTCACATAGACTTTTACATAAAAGGCAGTTTATTCAAACATATCCATGTTTGTTATCCATGTCAGGCACCAGACCTCTGGCCAATCAGCACTACATCTCAGTCAAGTACCTAACTATACAATAGTCCATAGGCTGACCATCATCAATACATCTCCAGGCTCTAAGATTTCCTTCCTTCAGGACCTCACCTCTCACCCTTCCCAGCAGCCTCAAATATCAATGTGCTCTCTTCCATGGTTCACCACAGACTGCATTCTCCCTGGGGCTGGCTTTTTCTCTTATACCACAAGCCATGCCCTGAATGTAGTCACTTCCTGTGGTGGGCATCTTGGGTTCCTCAATGTATGTGCCATTTTGTGGCATAGCCCTGCCACACTTAGTTTCTTCCCTCTTCCACCTCATCAGTCTCTTTCCTCCAATCCCATGGGACTGTTCATTAAAAATTACACTCAAGAAGGTGCGGGGGGAACAGCAAACTTTGGCCATTTGTGACAAGTGGGAATGGGGTATTGGCCTTTATATAATGTCACAGTCATTTCATTTCACTTGTTTTTCAATTAAATTTCTATATTTGGAAATTAAAAAGATATTTCTTACCTCTAATAAATGGAGTTCTACATTAGTGGTATTAAACATGTTTGCACTGCAGGGGGAAAGGATGTGATTTGTGTGGCATTTTTGGAACAGGGATGTAGTAGTGACCAACTGACAAAGGGGGCTGAGAGGGGGTTAAAATGGCCAAAAGCATGACGTACTTTATGAACACTCCCAGTCTGGGGTCTCTATGTCTGTGACCTCATGGCCAACTACACTGCCTGATGTTGTAGCTGTCCCTCACCTCCTTTGTAATGGATACAGGCAGGCAACCACCTTTGGTGGGAAGAAGAGCTCCAAGGACTCATTCCCATGAAATATTTACCCTGTGATCTACCCTGAAGTGTTCAGATGATATGCAGGCCCTGGGGGGTGGAGGAAGGAGGGGGAGAATCTTTCACAGAAGCACAGCAGTCTAAATCTCTTGGTACTGGCCTCCTGGGATAGATGGACCATTGGTCTGACAGCTTGTAAGTTCTTAGTCTCCATTCCACAACGGCCTTGCTTGAATCAGGGATCAGTTATGATGGGGGAGGGCAGTCTTAGGAAATACTTCTCATTTCATGTCAGTGTATTTGGCATAGTTTAGCCCATTGACTTTTTTGCAAACCTGCTTGATCTGCTTTATCTTGTTTTATGGAGCTCCACAAGCTACAACAGGAGAGCAGGAGACTCCATGCAGACACTTTATTACACAGCACAGAGTGCAAATTCAGAGTCATCATTCACAGAAAACTGCTGATTTGCCAATGGAAAGCTCTTTATTTTAAAACACTTATTTACAGGTTATATACCATTCTTTATATATTATTTATCATTTAATGTGTAAAGTGTGTTCTGTACGTTATCTGTAGTAAATTTCTATGGAAGTCAAAAAAGACGATTGAAAAGACAAAAAGACAGAACTCTCCCCCTCCTACCCCCATGCACATCCCTAGTGGAAATCAGAGGCTGACTCAGAAGAAAGTGGATTATGGGTGTGATCTCATAAGTGTCTAAGTAACATAGTAGCACAAGTCTGATTAAATTTCATAGGTACTTGTGCTCTGCCATTACTGAGGCATTTATGCTAATCCTGCTCTGTGTCTCTATCCCAAGCATCATCTCCTGAACTTCTCACACAGGCTTCAAATTAATGAAGTGAGATTGTGAAAAATTAGGATCCTTCTTAACCAATATTTGTTAATTCTTTCTTTTTTTCCATTTGGGGTCTCTACCTTGTCCATCCTTAGTGCTCACGATAGCCCCACTATTTTATGATCAGATTTTGCTACCAATGATGAGCTACACATATGTGCTTATGACCAAATTATGGCTGACCAATGAGTAGGTGTGCAAGAAAGGAGGAAGAAGTGTGTTCAGTGACCCTTTGGCCACCACAAACTGTGCAAAAGTCCCGTACCATTGTAGTTCTTCTGCTCAGGAGAGCTCAGAGACTTCCCTTTCTATGTCACTCCTCTAAGGGAGCATAAAAGGATTAAGAATGCAGCTTGTGCAATTCACAACATGGCCACTAGGGAGTGATTGGGCCTTGTTTAGATTTCACCTTTACACTGCTTGGAACTCAGGCCAGTGACTAGAGCGAACAGGTTTAGCAAAAACCAGTATTGTGTAGTGGAAAAGGTACTGAAATTGGACCTGGGAAGCCAGATTCTAATCCTCCCATGAACTCACTGGGTGGCCTTGGGCAAGTGTTAGGACATGGACCCACTCCACAAGTGAATATTGGGGGCTGGCACCCCAGTATCCAAACAAACTCTTAAATTTAGGGGGAATTAGTCAAATTTATTCAAAGGGTCCATGGGGATCAGTCAGAGGATGTGATGCACTGCCAGCTGGCTGGAATTCCCTCCCACATCCCAACACAGAAAGGGGATACTATGATACAAATAAGGAGATTTATTGACAAACAACTAAGTATAATACATAAACAGTTCACCCACGGGCCAATTAGGATGATACAAGTAATTTTCTATACCCTACCACCAATCACAGTTCACACACACACACACACACACACAAAGTTACAAAGCAAAACCCCCCAGTCTGGTTACCCTGGTGTAAGCGGACATTGCAAGAGGGAAAGAGAGGGAAAAGGGGGAAATAATCAATATTACCTATCCCGTCCTATTGAAAAGGGACAGGTAACCCTGTAGATCCAGCGGCGTTCGGAGGGGGGGTTGGGGAGCTTGGACAGATCAAAGGGGGATAGTGGTCTGGGAGAAATCCTTGAGGCAAGCATGCACAGAGTAACCTGCTTGTGTCTGCATTCAAGAATGACCCAATTTGCTCATGGGGGTAAGGGCAGTTATAGAGTTTCTGAGAGGCGGGGCAAGGGGTCCAAGGGGCACTTCTTGCACAAAAGGAGTCCCAAAGGCACTCCTTGCACAAAAGGGCTCCTAGAGGTGCTCAGGAATGCAAGGACTGAAAAAGAAACCCTTGCATGATGTGTTGGGGGAAATAGAGCCTTGGAGGATTTCAATGGGAGGCATGGCAGGATGAACAAGAGGGCAAAAGAGAGTTTCTATAGATGGGAAGAAGGCTATTCTTAAACAGGCGTGAGCTATCAGCCTAACGATAGATTTATTGCTTGCTCATAGTTTTGGGCAGCTATGGAGGGCTCATCTCAAAAAGAGAGAGGCCACCTGTTTTTGACTGCTCCATTGTTTACCCAGGAGCCTCCCTTGTTTCTTTCTCTTATTCCTTCTGACCAGACCAGTTTTGCATGGGGCTTTTTCTTTCTTTTTCCTTTCCCCCCTTCTGTTCCCCTGCACCCTTTGACCTGTGTCTCGTGGTGTGCTGCCTGTTGGAATTTTATTAGTGGTCAATAAAACAAAAAACAAGTTTCACTGCCTTTGAGGGGGGCTTAGAAGCAGAGATCAGAAAGGTTAAAGTGACACACACGCTAACTCACTATCTCTACTCCCAATGCCCCTAGTGGTCATTAGGGTTTGTTGATGCAAAAGGTTGATGTCATCTGGAGCTGTTTCTCCAACATGCCGGGGGGGAGGAGGATCTATAGGGTTTTTTTGGGGGGGGGGAATGGTGTTGTTCCTAACACAAGTCACAATCTCTGAGCCTCAGATCCCCATCTGTAAAATGGGAACATGCGTGTCTGTATGTCCCTGTGTTCCCCATACCCTTGTCCATGTTACATTGTAACCCCACTGCGCAGGGCCTTTCTCTGAAAATCTGTGACTGTAAAGTGCTGTGTACGCTTAGTAGTGCCATAGGAATGATTAGTAGTAGTAATGACTTACATTTCAGCGTTTCCCCCCTACTCTACTGGTACTCATTAGGTGTTTTCAGAGGGACAGGGAGTGGGCCAGAGCCCCAGAGCAGCTGCATGAGTGACCCAAACTGGAGTTGCATGCACTCACACTTGTTCAGACAGACAGCCTGGTGTGCGGGTGAACTGAGTGTGGAGGCAGCAAACAAGCCTTCCCCCTGTCCTGGGAAAGCCTCAGCTCAGGAACACATGGACAGGTGAGCCAACCCCGTGCTTTGGCCCCGCTGCTTGCCCTGGTAACCATGGCAATGGGAAATGGCGACAGCAGCCACTCTGGCCATTTGGTCCACTGGCATCAATGATCTGAGCAGGATCGTGTTTGACCAGGGTGTGTGGACCCATTTAGACAGAAAGGGTTCCATGTTTGCCTGTTGCCCTGGGCTTGGCCTGCTCTCTTGGCAAGGTGTGCTCTGGGATCTTCCCAAGCACCATCTGTGGGGCTGCCCTGGAGCACTGTGTGCAGGGCTGCCCCAGAGCAGCTGCTGCCTGCTCCACTTGCACATTTAGCAGTCACACTTCAAATGGACAGGTCAACGTAGGACTGAAGTGGGCTGGCACCGGGCAAAAGTGGAGCTGTTGTTCGTCTGTTTATACCCACTGTTACTGCTAGGTTGGAGGTACTTAGTCCTCTGGATATTTTTGACAGCTGCGACTGATGTACCTCATTCTGATTTCAGCTTGTTATACTCACACCAGTAATCCCATTGGCATTGATTGGACTCCTCTCTTGACTCAGGGCATCAAGATTTTTACCTATGAAATTTGTAGCGGAAAACAACATAGAAAGAAAGAAAACTACACTTAGCAGGACTCGAGGTGACTGGCTGAAGAAGACGTATTGATTTTGCCAAAGTATATGAAATGTATGTTAAACCGCACCAAAATGTGTTGTCTGATGTGTAACTGTTGACCTGTAATGACATGGAAAGGCCCGTAGTCTTCTCATGCTTGTAATTTCAACTCTACTTCTCAAGTGAGAATGCCAGAGTTTGGGCCTAAATTTCTAGAGACATATTTACGAGGTAGTTGCATTTGTACCCCTCCCAAAAGCCACAGCTGCACACAGAAATCCAAACATTCCAGGAAAACAAGATAGCTGCTATATTTGCATTTTTTGATCATCTGGAATCTTAATAGGATCATACTAGGGAAGATCTGAGAGTAAACTAAAGTGCCGAGTACAATGGAATAATATTATTCTGAAACGTGTTTTATGGGTGTGTGGTGTTTGAATAATAAGGTCATGATTTATCAGTCATTCTACTTCTCTTTTATCATGAAACAATCCTCTAAAATTTCAGCATAAACATTTTTTTAAAGAATCAGGCAGTCTACAGTCCTTACTTGAGCGTTCAGCTGTAGTTTAGGAGGTGGACTCAACTGGAGCAATTTCCTTTCAGATGAATTCATAGAACACTCTTATTTCTTGACTTGCAGTCTCACTTGGGTACTGTTTTCTGATTCTATAATCCCTTAGCTGGAACTGGCAACAAGACATATTTTGAGCAATACTAACATCAAAAGATTTGGATAATCCTAGGTGACACATTGTATTGCTAAATTCACTTGGTCATCATTTAAATTTCATATTTTCCTACATCCCTTTTTAAAATGAGTTTTCCACACATCTATTATCTTCCTGTTACTATTAATAGTTTTGGCTGGCCAAATTAAAAGAGAAGGCCAAATTAAAAGAGAAAGGGGTTTAAATATTGAACAAGTAGAAAGTATGCACCTGTGAAAGGGACAGCAAAGTTGTACCTTGAGATATGTTTGTATGACATAGGATTTTATTTCTCATGACATGAAGCAGCAAGTTAGTAATTAAGTAAATATTGTAATAAGTATGACTCTGACATCCACTTGAAGCTTATCACTCCCCAGGGAACAGATGCTTAATTTGCGTCCATGATAATAACAACCTAATGAAGCTCACATCTTGCTGGATAGCTTAATAAACTTCAAAGAAAACAAAACAAGAATCTATGGGTAAAAGTACATCCTTAGCTTTTCACTAAACAAAATGAGCATGAGTCAAGGCCCAGCATGGCTTCCAAAGTTAAAGCTACCAACTACAAAGCAAATGTATGCAGAGAAATGTACAACAAAAGACATAGCTTTTAAAGCTCTGGTTGAGTTTCCATAAATGTTGCTTACAAAAGCTACCATTCTCGATGTTAACAAAAAGTTGTGGATATGATCTTCACTAAATCCTCTTTTCTTGTATAATCCACCTTGTGCACTTTATCTCAAGTGTGTTTTATCTGATCTAATCCTGGGCTCATTCACTCTCAGATAGAGGCAACAGGATTATTTTACACTTAAATTAGGCCCAATCTTTCTGTGGGTCCATAAGAGGATGCCTGGGTAATGAGAAATTATCTATCAAGCAAAAGGTTAACCAGGTGTTAGGAGGAAATAATACTTTTAAATGCAGTGAGTGACATTTTCTGAAACCGATAGAGCATGTTCATTTTTTTAAAAAGTTCTCAGTAGCACCTCATTTTAAAACACACGTGAGCCCATGCAGTAATTTTCCTGTCAATTTGTCAACTTGGAACAAATTTGAGAAACAACAGACTAAATTTGATTCTCAGTTATTCTGAGGCAGTTCCACTGACTTCCCTCGAGCTGTTCTGGATTTAAGATGGTGTGAGCTGGCTCAGTATATTGATAATAACCTGGTCAAAAAGACTAGCTGACATTCATTCATTTCATTCTTTCCTATTCTATGCATCCCTAACTTAGAATGCTTTGAGTGGGGGAGCCTTTGTGGCTCAGTAAATGAGCTGCAGATTTTATTTTATTTTTCTATGCAGTAGTAGGCAAGACAGCTGAATAAAAAATAATCTAAGCCCCCCTGAAGCTGTGGGACATGGATTAGCATGAAATGAGCTGAGCCTCCCTGGTTTGGCTCAGCGGGAACTATATATATCTCCCCTTTGGCTCTTAGTCATCTAGCCTGGAATCACTACTGTATTGAGGATTTGGGATCACCTCAAATACAACATCCTCTCTACTTCCAGTGCCTTAATGCTGAATGTGAGGGCAGAGACAGAGAAAGCAGTGGAACCTTCATGCCTGCTGTGAAGTCTCCGTCTCTTGGGCCTAGTTCAGCTGAGAGAGAATAAGTCTATCTGGTGCGCTCCTACCAAAAAGAGGGAGACTACACATCAGGCAGGACTGCTCTATAGATTTCTCTAGCTCTGTGCTCATTTGGCTTGGTAAGTCACTGCTCTCAGTTAGGGAAGAGATTTTACACAACCTGATCCCAAATTCTCTGTCCATTTGCAAGTCTTGGCTCGGATCATAGGGTGAAAGAATTTTATTTATTTATTTATTTTACCAAAAGGCCAAATGCTCAGCTGGTATAAACTGGATTAGTGATTGATTAGTTCGATCCATCTCCTTGTCCATCTTGTCCACAGGAATATGATGGACCAATCTACTGCAGCTACTAGGGGTGGGAATTCTGGTTCTCCCAAGATCCGATATTGCCGGTATTTGGGTGTATCGGCTTAATCCGATAAATCCGATATTTACCTGTACGGGCAAACCGGATTTTTAACTTTGGCCGCGGTACTGGATTTTTTACATTGCGGCCATTGAAGTCAATAGCCACAATGTAAAAAATCTGGTACCACGGCCAATGTTAAAAATCCGGTATGCCGGTACCAGGGAGATCCGGTACCAGTACATCCGGTATCCAGTATTCTCCCCAGTGTCCCACCCCTAGCAGCTACGGATGTAAGACTGTAATAACATAAGAAGTGCCATACTGAGTCAGACCAATGGTCCACCCAGCCCAGCATCCTGTCTCCAACAATGGCCACTTTTGGATGCTTTACACAAAAGGTCATAAGGGAGTAATCCATTCCCTGCTATTAATTCCCAGCTCCTGACAGTCAGCAATTATGTCCCCTGACCAACTTGACTAATAGCCATTTATGGACCTGTCTTCTAAGAACTTATCCAATCCTTTAAAAACTTTGTTACACTATTGGCCTTCACAATATCCTCTGGCAATGAGTTCTACAAGTTAATTGTATGTTGAGCGAAAAGGTACTTCCTTTTATTTGTTTTAAATCTACTGCCAGTTAACTTCATAGAATGTCTCTGAGTTCTAGTATTTTTAGAAAGGGTCAATAATAGCATCCTATTCCTCCACACAACTCATGATTTTGTAAATCTTCTATCATGTCTCCCCCTCGGTTGTTTCTTCTCTAAGCTGAGGAACCCTAACCTATTGAGCCTCTCCTCCTATGGAAATCATTCTATACCTTTGATCATTTTTGTTGTCCTTCTTTTCACCTCATACTACTATTTACACTGGTAAGGTGGATAAGAGCCAATGTGGATACACCACACTGGCTCTCAAAACTGGAACGGAAGAACACCTCTTCCAGTTCTACTATATCTTTTTTGAGAGTGGGCGACCAGAACTGCACACAATATTCAAGATAGTGGGCGTTTTTACATGCACCTGATTTCTCCTGGACTTCCAAGTTTGGGTTCAGTTACCTCACGTGCGGGGAGTTTAGACGCCGCCCCCCCTGAAGTCACTGAGGTGCCATACTAAACAGCAGCACCTGGCAACTTTCTCATTTTTCATCACATGGATTTCTAAGTCCCCGGTAGCAGAGGACTTACAAGTCCAAGTAACGAAACACACATAAATTGCCAAGTGTCGCTGTCTACAATAGCGCCCAGGAGATTTCTGGGAGGGGGGGGCACCTAAACTCCCCGCATGCAAGGTTACTGGATCTGGACTTAGAAGTTCAGGAGAAATCAGGTGTGTGTAAAAATGTCCATAATTTTATATAGCAGCAGAATGATATTTTATGTTTTATTTGCTATCCTTTTCCAATAATTCCTAATGTTCTGTTTGCCTTTTGATCACTGCCACATACTGAGTTGATGTTTACAATGAATTGTCCACAATTACTCCAAGTTCCTTTTCCTGAATGATAAGACCTAGGCTGGTTTCTGACGTTAAGGGTGGGGTGGGGAATAACGTGAGTTATATTGTAGAGTTAGCTTTACTAAGAGCTCAGAAGACATACTTCCATACTATACAGATTGCAGGGGACAAAATGGAGGACAGAGAGAGGAGAAGAGAGGAGACAAGGAGGGGGGGGAACTGTTTCATCCCCTGACCCGCCCCCTACTGGACAAGCCCCATATTAAGCTTGCAGGGCTTGCAATGGACTTTTACTTGTGACTGTTGCACAATTCAACACCCCTTCTCAACAGTCACCAGTCACTAAGTTCATTCTTCTTAATAGCTTGCAGTACCATAACCCTGCTATTGGCTTCGTGAACACATCCGCTGTCATATCCTCTGTAGAACAGTATTGCAGATCTATGAGCCCTTGTTTCTGTGAGTCTTTCAGGAAATGGTATTTTACGTCAATGTGCTTGGTTCTGGGGTTGATTCATTCTGTTTGCGCCAATGCTATACATCCTTGGTTGTCTTCCAGGATTGGCGTAGGTCTGCCCAATTTTTGCCGCAGATCATTCAGAAGCTGTTGCAAACAGATAACTTCTTGGCTGGTGTGTACCGCTGCCATGTACTCTGCCTCTGTCGAGGAAAGTGTCACAGAGGTTTGTTTCCTACTGCACCAGCTGATGGGTCCTCCACCAAGCAAAAATAGGTACCCACTGGTAGATTTTCGGTCCAAATGGTCTCCAGCCCAACCTGCATCCACGTACCCTATCAGGTCCAACATGGACGTTGCTGGGAGCCGTAGCTTGAGATGCACAGTCCCTTTCAGGTACCGTAAGACACTCTTCACTGCGTTCCAATCCCTTTGGGTTAGGGCTGAGACTTGTCTACACAGTATACCTATTGCCACCACAATGTCAGGCCCTGTGATTGTGGCAAGTACAAGAACTTTCCTATCGCCTTTCTTTATTGTTTATTGTCTAGCAGCAATAAGTTCGGTTCTTTGATCTCCTTTGGGTAGCTGGTTTCCATAGGTGTATTTGCTGCTTTCACACACCCCCATGCTGAAACTTACTCTCATCTCTTCTATTGCCTGTCTTTGGTTGAGAAGATAGCTTCCATCATCTTCTCTTTCAATTTGTATTCCAAGGCAGTGCATTATGTTACCCAGGTCCTTAGTTTCAAAGTCCTGATTTAGAGTTCTCATTGTTTCGCACTCATCCCCTTCTTGCTCAAAGCATACGATAAGCTGATTGGCATAAATTAATACAAAGATCCACCTGCCCCTTAATCTCTTTGTGTATAAACAGGGATCTGCTTTGCTCCTGGTAAAATTTTCCCTCATGAGCACCTTATTTACTTTAGTGTTCCACGCTCTGGCAGTCTGCTTAAGCCCATATATGCTTTTGTGCAGTTTAAATACAAGATCCGGCCTTTCAGTGTCTGCAAACCCCAGTGGTTGGTCCATTTAAATATCTTCCTTCAACTCACCATTTAGGAACGCTGTTTTCATGTCCATATGCTTGACTTGTATTCCTCTTCTGGCAGCTATACTTAACAATGTTCTGATTGTAGTGTGCTTAACTACAGGTGCAAATGTTTCATCGTAGTCTTCTCCATACTTCTGGGAGTATCCTTTCGCGACAAGTCGGGCCTTGTACCATTCAATATTTCCCT
>QEPC01004588.1:1373501-1388506 GCA_003113815.1 Sphenodon punctatus | reverse complement strand
GTGGGGGGGAGGGTGTAGATGGGTGCACACCCATCTACACCCACCTCCACTGATCTACACGCACAGAGCAACTGCCGTTTTCGCCGATTGCTCCATACATGTGGGATCAGGTGGAGGTGGGTGTACATACATGTGTGCGGGAGCGTGCATGCATGCACAACCCCACCCACCCCTGCTGTGGTATTTACATGCGACTCACCCACGCAAGAACACACCGTCCGTGTAAAAAGGGCCTAAGACAGACTTTCTGCAGGGAAATCCATTAACTGAAACAATGAAAAAAAATGTGCATCACTGTGGACAACTGAACAAAAATCTCTGTCTCATTTATAGGAGTGGCTAAACCACAGAAAATATTGAGCTGTAGAAAGAACTGGAAGGAAAACCACTAAGTACATGTCTACTCTTCAAAATTGTCTTGAGGATGTTCTGGGCCCATAACCTATTGTAGAGTTAGCTTTCTGTTGAATAACACACAACAGATGTTTCTTCAAAACAGAACTTTACTAAGAACTCAGAAGACATGCTTCCATACTGTACAGACTGCATGGGACAAGATGGAGGACAGAGAGGGGAGAAGAGAGGAGACAAGGAGGAAAAAAACCTGTTTCATCCTTCCCCTGACCCTCCCCTTACTGGACAAGCCCCATATTAAGGTTTCAGGGCTTACAAGGGGCTTTTTACTTGTGACTGTTGCACAATCCAACAAGTTTAACTCACATTCGCACAGCCACGTGAAACCCCCAATCATAGACATGGGGGTTTTAGCATTATTTTTCCATTCTCGTGCCAATCCCAAGCCCTGTGGATTCTGTGTGTGCACATGAATGCACATGGTTTCTGTGTGGCACTATGTGCCAGTAATGGCGGTGTGTGCTGTTCATGCGTGGGTGTGTGCACAAGTGTGCGCAGGATCCACAGGGCTTGGGATCAGCCCTACCAATGCAATACAGGGTTGGATTTTGACCCACTCACCCCCAGTACCCAAAATTTGGGGTTTCACGTGACTGTGCTAACATGAGTTAAACTCACATTAGTCTCTGACCCTTACTGAACATGAGAAAACAGTCCTAATTTGGAATCCAACATTCATTGTGTATGTATAATTAGTAGTGTTTCTTCCAATGTACTTTTTTTTTTCATTTTCATTTCATCTTTAATTTATACCCTGCACTCTCCCAACCAATGTTGGCTCGAGGTGGCTCACATCAATAATAAATACAATATTAGGGTTTTTATCCCACGCAGGGGAAACCCAACACTAAATACATCATAATACACAAGAAAACCCTATCCTCCCATTTAACATTTCAATAATAACATCTTACAATACACCTTACTAACCCATCCCATACCCACTCTACCAGTATCAAATCATCCTTCCTTCCATTCCCTGCTGCCATCAGTGGTAGTGCTCCCTCTCCACCCCTCTCTCACCGGGGGGAGAGAAAGGCCTCCTCACAACTTTCACCAGTAGAAACCTAACATTGGGCAACCCCACCAGCGACCCCTTCATCACAACCTCCAGACCCGACTGAAGGGCACGACCAAAGGACAGGCCCCTTTGATCATGCTCCTTCAAGCAGTGCCCCTGACACACACCTCCGGCATGGCCGGCAGCCACCCCCGATGTTATGGGGAGTGTCCCAGAAGGAGTGCTCCCCAGGACCCACCCCCAAGGGGGGGAAGGGAGCGATGTTCAATGGCCCCTGGCTGGCCAACAGCCACACCACGCCCCCAGTACCAGCCACTGTTCTTTGTCATGGGGGGATGGGGGGAGAAAGATCTTGCTTGCTGGGATGATCTCAGCACCGCCTCTGGGACCCTCCGACACATGCCTGCAATGCTCCCTGCGGCTGTCCCCGGTGTTATGGGGAATGACCCGGAAGGAGCCCTCCTCAGGCCCCACCCCCACAAGGGGGGGGGAGAGGGAGTGATGTTCCATGGCCCCTGGCTGGCCAACTGCTTTTGTGCTTTCCTATTTTCCTCATTTGAGATAGCTTTCCATTTTTTAAAAAGACATTTTATGGCTCGAATAACCCCCTTTACATTACCATTTAAGCATGTAGACATATGTTTGATCCTCTTGCTGCCTTTTTGATTTTGAACTTTAAGTGACCAATAAAATTCTTGATGGAAAAAATGGAGAAGAATCTGCTAATTATACATTTATCTGGGGATTTGATAGAGGTTTATAAAATCATTAGTAGCATGGGGAAAGTAAATAAGGAGCTGCTATTTAGTCTCTCTCATAATATTAGAAGTAGGAGATACCTGAGGAAATTATCAGGCACCAGACTGAAGGCATACAAAAGGACACACTTTTACACCCAGTGCACAAATTAACCTGTAGAACCCATTGTCATGGGATCTGTTGCAGCTCAATAGTATAACTGGGTTTTTGTTTTTTTAAAGGGTAGGGTACACATACCCTAGATGATCAGTGGATGCAACATCTGACTGATGAAACCTGAATGTAAAAGGTAGATGGGGGAAATTTGCATATGTCCAGTTTTTTTTACATGTCCTGAAACATCTGATGTTGGTTTCTGTTTCCTACAGGACACTGGGCTACCTGGACCAGTGGTTTAACCCACCATGGAAGATATTCTGTTTCCTCTGCTTCTGCAGGATGGTCCTTCATATTTAATTGACTTACCTCATGCACTGCTGCTAAAAAGTAAAATTCTTTCTGTTCAGGAATGGGTACACACTAAGGTGGGCATAACTTGGGGTTGGAAAAAGATGTAGCTGTGGATTTCCTGCACTGAGCAGGGGGTTGGACTAGATGACCTCTGAGGTCACTTCCAACTCTAAAATTCTCTGATTCTATGGTCTAATAAAGAATGATTAAATTTTGTATATTTAAATTATATTTAAATAGGTGGTGTTATACTTTTTTTACATGGACCGCGGCGCATGTACAGTGTGGGGGGGAGGGTGTAGATGGGTGCACACCCATCTACACCCACCTCCACTGATCTACACGCACAGAGCAACTGCCGTTTTCGCCGATTGCTCCATACATGTGGGATCAGGTGGAGGTGGGTGTACATACATGTGTGCGGGAGCGTGCATGCATGCACAACCCCACCCACCCCTGCTGTGGTATTTACATGCGACTCACCCACGCAAGAACACACCGTCCGTGTAAAAAGGGCCTAAGACAGACTTTCTGCAGGGAAATCCATTAACTGAAACAATGAAAAAAAATGTGCATCACTGTGGACAACTGAACAAAAATCTCTGTCTCATTTATAGGAGTGGCTAAAGCACAGAAAATATTGAGCTGTAGAAAGAACTGGAAGGAAAACCACTAAGTACATGTCAGTGTTATACTGGAATATTGTGTTCACTTCTGTTCAGTAGGGATGTGTGAACAGAGTTCGGGGGTTCAGTGTTTGACCCAAACTCAGGGTGTTTGGGCCATTCATGAACACCCTGAATCCGAACTGCCTCCTGCCTGAACCAGCCAAACGAAGTTCAGGTTTTGAACCCGTTCGGGTGGGGGTTGGGGGACAGGGGGAAGCCAGTTTTCCCTCCCCCCTCCAGGCTGCGTAGGTGGAAGGGGCACCAGGGATCACCTCCCCCTCCCCACCCTGCCCAGCCTGGTTAAAAAAAAAAAAAGTCACCCCAGGGATCAACCTACCTGGTGGTGCCGGGGCTCCAGCCTTGGGTCCAGTGGCAGCGGCGGTGGGTTCTAGAAGAGACCTGAAGCGCTCCAGAGCACTGCCGAGTCAGACCCACCATCGCTGCCACCGCTGGACCCAGGGCCAAAGCCCCAGCACCACCAGGTTGGTTGATCCCGGGGGGGGGGTGTTGGTTTTTGTTTTTTAATTATTTTTTACCAGGCTGGGTGGGGGGGGGGAGGTGAGCCCAAGTGCCCCTTCCACCTGCGTAGCCTGGAGGGGGGAGGGGGAGGGGAAACCGGGTCCCCCTCCGCCCCCCCCCAAACGGGTTCGGTGAAACTGAACTGGTTCGGGCTGAACAGCCCAAAACCGAATGGTTTCAGGGGGACCAAACACTGAACGGGCTGAACACCAAACCTCCCAGTGTTCGCACATCCCTACTGTTCAGCCCATTCCAAAAAGATAACGCAAAAATACATAGCAGAGGAACTACAATGTGTTAAAAACTTGCTTAGTAGGAGCTATTGGAAAGATTGGAAGTTGGAACTGCGTGATATAGATAAGAGATGAAGAAGAGAAGACACTGCAAATTATCCTCCTCCCCTCCAAAGGGGTGAGGTAATTTGTCCCCGCTCCCCCCAGCCCTTTGGGAGGAAGGAGCATGGAAAAGCAGGCTGGCTGCAAAGAGGTGCCTGTCCAGGCAGGGGTTGCTATGGCAACCAACAAAGTGGTGTGGAAATAAGCCCTTGAGACGGGGTTTCTGTGGTGCCATCTTAGGTCAGCCAGCTCCCCTCCGCATTTTGTTGGAGTGAGGAAGTGGGCTGACACAATGTACAAGCTCTCACCCACCCGCCTGTTATGCTGTATTGTGAGTGTGAACTAGTCTCCAGTTTGGGGCTGAGAAGGAATCTTTCCTGCGATCTCTAATTGGTTATTGAACGGGCGGTGGCACTGCAGCTCCAGCAGCATCTTGATAGCATCGGTTTCCTTGACCCTTTTCAATCTGGGTTCAGCCCTTGCTATAGTACTGAGATGGCGTTGGTGGCTTTGGCCGACGACCTCCGCCAGGGGATGGACTCAAGATGGTCGACACTTCTGGTCCTGCTAGATCTCTCGGCCGCTTTTGATACCACGGACCATGGGCTGCTGTTGAGATGGCTGCGAGATCTGGGGGGTCTGGACGGGACTGTTCTTGGATGGTTCTGCTCATTCCTCTCAGACAGAAGCCAGCGGGTGGTGCTGGGAGCTGAAACATCATGCCCCTAGGCCTTGACCTGTGGCATTCCGCAGTGTTCCATTCTGTCTCCACTGTTATTTAATGTGTATATGCAGCCCCTGGGGGAGATCGTGAGACGGTTCGGGGTGTGTTGTCACCAATATGCTGATGACACACAGCTGTACCTCTCTTTTTCAACGGACCCAGGTTCTGCCGTCTCGATACTTTCCCAGTGTTTGGAGGCAATGGAGGATTGGATGAGGCAGAGCAGACTGAAGCTGAACCAAGATAAGATGGAGGTGATGGTAGTGGGGAGGGCAAAGGAGGTGTCGGCTCCTCCTATTGGGGGGATCTGCCCTCCAGTTGCCCAGCAGGTACGAGTCTGGGGGTGAATTTGGATGCGGACCTCAACCTGGATCGGCAGGTGGAGGCGGTGGCTAAAGCTGCCTTCCGCCAGCTGTATCTGGTATGGAGGCTGCGCCCATACATCTCCAGACCTGACCTGGCCACTCTCATCCATGCCTTCATTACCTCGAGGCTTGACTACTGCAATGTGCTCTATGTGGGACTTTGGGTCGCCGTGAGCACATTACAGCAGTGCTCCATTCTCTGCACTGGCTGCCTATAGCATACCGAGCCAAGTTCAAGGTGCTAGTATTGGTATACAAAACCCTATATGGTCTTGGACCCTCTTATCTCAGGGACCGTCTCACCTTCCGTGACTCAGGATGGACCCTCTGATCCACTGGGGGCGCCTATCTGGAGTTCCTCCGTGTAAGGCGGGGGGGCCACCATGGAGAGGGCATTTTCGGTGGTCGGGCCACGGTTGTGGAACTCCCTTCTGAAGGAAGCCTGCCTGGCCCCAGGTCTGCTCGCCTTTCAGGGGGACCAAACACTGAACGGGTTGAACACCAAACCCCCCAGTGTTCGCACATCCCTACTGTTTAGCCCATTCCAAAAAGATAACACAAAAATACATAGCAGAGGAACTACATGCAAGACTTGGCTGTTCGCCCAGGCCTTTGGAGGGAAGGGGGCAGGGAGGGGTAAATTGGGGAGATTGGTGGGGTGGGGAATTTGGGGAATTGGAGGGTCGGGTTAGGGTTGAGGGGTTTTAAATTTTTTAAAAGGGATGTTGGTTTTAATGTATTTTATTGTTTTATCGTGTTGTTAGCCGCCCCAAGATGCCGTGGGCATGAGGGGGTGGCATAAAAATGACATGAAATAAATAAATAAATAAAAAATTGGACCTGAGTGACCAGGTTTTCGCCTTCCCTACAGTGTTTACTCTAATTGGCTACTCAGGCAGGGAGTTTTGCCTGAGTGGATAATTGACATTAATATTATCAAACTCTTTTGCAGGGTCCAGATGTTAATTTCAGGTTTGTACATGGGTTGAGATAAGCATTTCCTCATGAGATGGGAGTAGAGCTAGAAACATGGGCAGGAGGTGGCCCAGTATCTTCGCCAACCTTGGGGCTGAGGTGAGCAGCCAATCCAACTGAGAACAAGCATGGTTCCGGAGGATCATGGACAACTCTTCCCCTTGCTTCTGACCCAAAGAAGAGGGTTTATGCATGAGCATCCCACCATGACCAGGATGAACTCTGGGAAGGGGTATGGGGTAAGTTAAGTGATTGCATTAACAGGCAGGAGGCAGCTACTCAAACAGCCCCTCAGGAACATCCTGCCAAGAGTTATGAGAGTTAAGTTAGCTTATGGAATTGGACCCCAGTTTGGGAGACGGGGCAGATGGGCTCTCCCTCATTTAACTGTTGTTATAGTAATAAAGAGTGCAGCTGTTTGAACCCATGTCTGTGTCCATGTCTCCTTCTGCTGTCACTGACAAACCTCCTCTCCCCATTATAATGATGGTTCTAACACATAGTCCAATAAAACATAACGCAGGAGATGAGAATAGTCAACCTCACTAAAGTGTGATTGATACTGTAGTTATTTCAGAAATGTTTTGAACATGGAGGCTAAAATGGTCCCTCACCTCCAGTAATTCCTCTAACGCAATGTTTGCACACACTGATTTAGTGAATTATGTCTCTCCACAATGGGTGCAACAATGGAATAATTCAATTGCTAGTGTTTAAAGTCACTTAACCCCAAATTTATCATTCCATATATGCATATACAAAAGACCATACAATACAGTGGCAATGCATCCACTTGCTGTGCTGTCAGCAGTAACAGAAATGGACAAGGAAAAGTCAATTCCTGGAGTGGGAAAAGAGACAATATCATCATTTTCTCATGCATGTTTCATTGCTTCGTTTATACATTCATCTCTAAGGAGCATTTCTAGAAGATCAAATATTGTAACATTCTGTAGTACTCATTTTTAACTATCTATTTAAAGACCAATCTGTGCTGTTTATAGATCTCAGGATTATACTGTCACAGAGGAACATAGGGTCACACACGTGTTACATGGGACTACATGTACACTACAAGTCTGGTGAATGTGTAATGTCAAAGGTTCCACATGTTTGTAATGTTGAAATTGAGAACTGCACAACTCGAAATAGGGCTTTGACACATCACCAGCCTACAGGAAATACAAAGAGATAACAAGATGTGTTTTGGGGACACTTGACAAACAGCCTGTTGATATGTAGATTGACTTCCATGTTTACCTGGGTTGACTAAGTAACCTGATACATGATTCCCCAAAAGCGGGAAATTCGAGACAAAGGAAGCTAAAGACTATTTAAATGAGCCAGTAAGGCACAAGAGAGAGATTCTTGCAAAGCTGCTTCCAGAGAACATCTGCATATGAAAGACCAGTCACCAGTTAGGCTGGACAGCATGAACCAAGAGGAGGATTTTGCTCTCTAAGCCAGTGCCCAGTCATTCACCTTTATGACTGAGAAACCAGAACTTCTGGACCTTGCTAGGGTAAGATGCATAATTTAGGAACTCAACCAGTATAAGTTAGGAATGCGTTATGTTTACCTTTTATTTCTAGTTACCACTCTGTATCAACTATCTTGTTTATGTAATCAATAAACTTACTTCTTAACTTTATGAAGAAGTGGCGGTGTCTAATATTGGAACACATGCAAGCTACAAGAGCCCCCAAGCTCTTGCAAACCCAGAGAGTAGAGTCTGTAAACGGGAAGGATCGGGCCCTTGTGTGACAAAGGAGTTTCATTGTGGCACAGTTGTAAATAGCCAGAGAGAGAACTGATTCAAGAGAACTGTGCGCAAGGGAAACTGAGTCACTCAAACCCAGTAAAGTGGGGGTGTGGACCCCCAAACATATACCCACAAGCCTAGTTCCTGTTCATGTGTGAAGAGCCAGTCCTCCGACCTTTACTCCAACTGGTATAAGTGACCAATGCAAGAGCACTGAGCTAGGCATGAGGAGGAGTATCACCAGAGTCCGAGTGCACCATCTTGTAGTGTCCTGTGCTAGGACCACCAGCATCTTTAAGTGTACCCACATTCACAGGACTCTGCAAGCCCTATTGTTGCCTCTGTCTTACACTTGTGACCAGTTTCATTTAATTAAACTGGAATATTTACAAGACTCAGCACTATACATCAAGGCTTTGATTATGCAAAAATATATAGACAGGCTTAAAGCTTCACTTACGCTCAACACTGTAAAATTAAGAATGTGCCTAAATCTGTGCAGAACTGGGCCTTAATGGGTTACCCGATCACTGATAAGGTACCTGAATACCTGAAAATTGGTAATTTCTATTACCAATTTACCAATTTTTCTGGCTGCTGATCAGTACATTAGGACAGAAACCCCAAAAATTGGAACACAAATTTGAAAAATCAGGACTGGAAGTTGCTATTTGGGGGTCAGAAGTCGATGTTCTCGTACACGTGGTACCCGAACCGGTCACTAATGAGGTATGCAAATGTTGAGGGTCAATTTGCAATCTGCAGGTACTTGTTTCTGCTCTAATAAATACTACTACTACTACTACTACTACTAATAATAATAATAATAATAATAATAATAATAAATAATTAATCATTAATAACAACGCACACACTTAAAAAATTAATGTAATTGTCTACATGAGTTTACAATTCCATGCATAAAAGTTTAGGTTCAGTTTTCATTTTGAGAACTAATTTTGCCTTTAGATGATCAAGTGTCTGTGTTCTACACCTTGAATGGTCAATTTTATCCAGTGAAAATAGCAGTTAGCTTTGCATCTTTCTTAAAGTTCCCAAAGTATTTTAATGGATAGGAATATTATCAAACGTAGAAAAACATTGACCCCTAAGATAGTCCTACACACAGCATCAAGTGAACTCGATAAAAGCTAGACACATGTTTAACCAGAGACTTTGGATTGCAATTGATTTCTTCAAATCATTTGATATTTTTTTAATATACTCCTTGAAGTAGCTTTCAAAATTGTTCCTAAACTTTAAAGGCAATATTACTGTTCACTGTAATATAGTGTTCCTGCTTCTTTTAGAACGGCTGTCAGCAATTTTAGAGGTCATGATCTGTTGCATTGAAGCAAAAAAGGGTTCCTCAGAAATGGTAATTTGTATTTCAGAAGTGTCATACTGAAAGGGCATTACATACATATTCCTTAATTTAAATGTTTGATTGACTATAAATGAATGGTTACGTATCTTAAACATTTCCTGTATCTCTATGTTTGTGGTTTAATACCACCGGTGTATAGACTAAACAAATACCATGTAGGTTTGAAAGGTACACAGGTATAGAAATATCCCATACCATTGACACATAAACCAGCAGTTCTTGATTCTGAATTTCAAAGCAGTGGGGAGTAGTAAAGTATTTATGTATGTGTATGTGCTTGAATGAGGGGGACAGAGAGAACAGATGTCCATGATGATTATATAAGTTATGGTAATTAACAGCACCTAAATGAAACAAGTTTCTTTTGTTGATGTGTCACTTACACACCACCCCTCTTGAGCATTGGGACACATCCGGTACACGATAGCCTTATTGTCGACTGTCATAAAAATTCCAGTTTTGGTTTTGAGCAACCACAGAATGGGACTTGCCAGCTGTCATGAGAAATGCATTCCATTTCATTTCCAGTTAATTTATCTAATCTTAATTCTATTATTATTTTATTAGAATTATTTAAATGCTTGGGGCAAAAATCTAAAGTAAGAACAAATAAGCAGTAGGAGTTCCAGATAATTTGTAAGTGATATGAAAGGTCTAATAAAAACAACAAAATGATTGCATTTTTATTTTATGAAAGGTTTAATAATATGAAAGCGCCATCACGGATACTATAGTTAAGAGTCTGTCAGCATTTACACTATTTATCCTCTGTTTCTTAGGATTCAGGCTGGGGTAAAGAATTAGTTGTGGAATATTTTTAAATTTAGAAAGAGGAAGTCAATCAAGGGTCCCACTGACCTCTAACTTAAAGCCTCAGCACCAGAGAAAGCATTACAACACAAAGGTTATGATGATCATTACTTGTTCAAGTCAGTGAGTGCTAAGTCATTCACTTCAACAAGGACAGGACAAAAATCCTTTTTTATTCAGCACAATATTATAGCGCATATGCTTCAGTTCAGCATTGAAAACTCTGTTACTACTTTTGTGCTTTGAGTTAAGCATGTGCTGAAGTGCTTTGAAGTATTGGGGTCAAGATTCTCAACTTGTTGGAGAATGGGGCACTAAAGCTAATAACATAGAGTTTGGTGAAACAAAGGGTATTTTAAAACAAGGCAATCCATGGGCACAATGTGGCTCTGCCGGGAGCACCCAAACAGGTGGAGTGTATGGGGAAAGATTCAAATGTGCAGCTGCCAGAATGGCTACCGCAGAGGCAGCCCCCAAGCATTTCTCCTGCCATGGACCGGGGGGGCTGGCCTTTCCAAGCGACATGCCCAGAGCATGAGCAGTGGAGAAGCTGGGCTCCCCAGTGTTCCCAGACAGATCTTGTGACTTGAAATGGCACTTTCTCCAACCACAGTGCCTATGAGCGGCAGACCTGTTTCCTGGTGTGGCTGGTTGCCGTTGTTCGTACGGTCAGGGGATCCATGGCCACCCACTGTCATGGAGTTATTTGGCTTGCACTGCACAGACCACTCCAGATTTTCCGGTGCTCCAAATGTGGCCATGAGTGGGTGCTACATGGGTCACAGGAGCACACAGCTGGCCACTCCACCTTCAGATGAATGGTTGGATGAGTGGCTCCTGGGTGGCCATGTAGGGTAGCATCTAATATGAAAACAGCCAAAGTGAGGTGATGCCAGCCTGAAATAGAGTTTGAAGAAGCTGTCATTGTCAGGTGTGTCGAAGAAATCAGGACACACTCTGTGTATGGAAGGAATCTATCAAAGAAACTTTATTTCTTTATCTAACAGCTGTGAGGAGGGTCCTAACACCACAGGGCTTCTTCCTCTATAGATCTAGGGTATTTTCAGATGTGACGGGGTGGCATTCGCCCCGTCACGGAAGCAACCCTTGGATTCCCTGCCGGGATCACTCCGGCACGACCAACAGATGTGCCGGGGGATCCTGGCAGGGAATCAGGGAGGGGGCGGGGCCATGCAGTGCAACATGTGGCCGCATGCCCCCACCCCCACGCTCCCCCACCACCCACCCTCTGGGGAGACAGGCAGGCGCCGCGGCCAATGCAGTGGCAGTGCCCGCCCGAAATGACCACGGCCCGGAATCCCGGCAGGGATGACGGGTCTGTTCATCCCCGCTGGGAATCTCATTCACCATGTGACCAGCGCCAGCCCTGCGGGTTCATCCGATCGCGTGGTGGATGTGATTCACGGCGGGGATTGAGCATGGGTAACATCTGGGGGGAAACTTCCGGTTCCCCAACAGATGTTATGAGGGCATTCCCCACCACAGGGAATTGATTGTGGTTGAGCGTGATCTCATAACATCTGAAAACACCCCTAGAGTCCCTCCCTAGCCAGAGTCAAAAATACTTTTATAGACTTTTCAGGTTACAGGCAAAGAGGCATTTCTTATCAGTTAGAAAACCAGTTTGGATCTGTGTTAGACACAGAACTGATACACAAACAGTTTATATAAGAAAGGAAAATCTTCAAGGCTAGGAAAAACAAAACAAACAGAAAGTGAAAAACAACTATGTGTAAAGGTCAATCTTTATCTATTGCAATTAGCTGTAATGAGTACATGGATCATTGTAAGAACTCATCTCATCTCTGTCATTTCTGTCCCAAGTTTTCAGGAAGCTCAGCTTATGAGCTTATGAGCTCAGTTTATGAGCTTTCACAGGTGGTCTCTGCTACCATATGTGTTCATCTACTTCAGTCCATCCAGGAGAAGATAGGGAGGGGGGATTACATTGATACCTTTGCCTTTCTCCTTCGCGACCCTATCCCAGAGCCCAACAGGATAGGAATAAGAAAGAGAACTGGAGGGTGAAATGCCCCAAAGCCGAGTGGAATTTATTTATTTATTTATTTATTTATTTATTTATAAAACAATCTTCGATCCCACCCCTCCTGCTCCCAGCAGCCCGGGACAGCTTGCAATATAAAACCACATAAAATGCATGAAATCAGAACAATACATTAAAAGAGTAGGCAAAAACAACAACAACCCAGAACACATACACCCACACACCCATCCACACCTCTCCCAACCCCACACCCTACCCTACACCCCATCTCCCTCACCAAAAGCCAGGCAGAACAGCCACATTTTACACATATGATGGAAGGAAGGGAGTTCTGGGGCCACCTGAGCCTCCACTGGGAGGGAGTTCAACAACCTAGGCATGGCCACTGAGAATGCCCTTTCCATAGTGGCCCCCTGGGCCACATGGGGGATCTCGAGAAAGATGTTCCCAGTGGACTGCAGAGGTTGCTCCAGAGCACAGAGAGTGAGACAAACCTACAGGTAAGTTGGGCCAAGTCTGTATAAGGCTTTATAGGTTAAAACCAACTCCTTGAATTGGGCCCAGAAGACTATAGGCAGCCAGTACAGAGACCGGAGCACTGGTATAATGTGCTCACAGTGACCTGTCTCCTGATGGAGATGGGACACCACATTCTGCACTAGTTTCAGTCTCTGGAACATCACCATGGGTAGCCCCACATAGCGCGCATTGCAATAGTCCAGTCTTGAGGTAATGAAAACATGGATGATAGTGGCCAGGTCATCACTATCTGAAATGTACGGCCGAAGCCATCGCACCAGATGTATTTGGCGAAATGTACTCCTCACCACAGCCCCCACCTGGAGCTCCAGGTGGAGCTGCGGATTGAGGAGCACACTCAGACTGCCAACTTGGGAAACCAGTGGTGGGTGAAACCCATCAATGATGGGAGTCGCCACATCCACTGCCTTACCCACTACCATCACCTCCAACTTGTCTGGATTCAACATCAGTCCACTCACCCTCATCTAGTCCCCAACTTCCAATGGACATTGGGTAAGCACCGAGACTACTGGGTCAGATGAAAACGACAGGTAGAGTTGAGTGTCATCAGCATATTGATGACACTTCACCCCATACCATCCCACAACCTCGCCAAGTGGCTGCATATACACGTTGAACAGGAGCAGGGACAGAATGGAACCTTGCGGGACTCCACACATGAGGTCTTGTGGAGATGAAAAACAATCCCCGAGCACCACACACTGAGTCGTCCCAGCTAGGAAAGAGTGGAACCAATAAAGAACGATCCCTCCCACTCCAGCTCGATCCCGCAAGTGAGTCACAAGCATCTCATGATCAACGGTATCAAAAGCAGCTGACAGATCTAACAGAATTAGCAAGGTCGAATGACCTTGATCTAATTCACCGTGAAGGTCATTGACCAAGGCCACAAGTGCAGTCTCAGTGCCATAATCTGGATGAAAGTCGGACTGTGAGGGATCCAGATAATCAGTGCAGTCTTGATGCTCCTGCAGCTGCTGAGATACAACCCATTCAATAACCTTACCTAAAAAGGGAATGTTATAGAGACTGGTCGATAACTGGTGAGGGAATCAACATCAAGTGAAGGTTTTTTGAGCAGAGGCCATACCACTGCCTCTTTGAGGCAGCCCGGCACTCTGCTCTCCCTAATGGACACATTGATCACCCCCGTCAGCAATAGCCCCATTGTCTCCCAACTGGCCTTAACCAGCCAGGACAGGCATGAGTCAAGTTCACAAAAGGTGGCCCTTACATCTCCAAGAACATCCCCAACCTCAATGGATGACACTGACTGAAAGTGATACCGCGAAACTGGACAAGGTCAGACTTCCACATTCTCTAGTTCACTCATTTCAATAAGTGCAGCATCGAAGTTGTGGTGAATCTGAGCAATTTTCTCTGCAAAATAATCAAAAAACATGTCACCGTGGGCACTGGATGACTCCGGTTCTAGGCAGAAGAATGGAGGATCGACCAACCCCCTCACCACCCAGAGAACTTCTGTCTGCTGGATAAGATTTTGCACAGCCATAAGGGGCAGGGGGAAAGTGCTGCTCACAGTGGCAGCAGAGTGATTGGCAGTCCAGCAACCTTAGGGTCCCAGTACTCCCCTGCGTGGGGGGACATGCCTGAGATTGGGGAGAATGAGGCAGACAGAGGAGGAGGAGGAGGAGGAGGTCATTGCCCCTGGACCTTTGGTGGTGGTGGCCGGCTCCTCGGATGAGGAGCAAGCAGTGGGCACAGATGGGTGGTGGGTATCAGTCAGGAATCCCAATCCCTAGCATCCCCTAGCACCCCAAGGAGGGCAGGATTTTCACTTGCCAGTCAGGGTCACATCTCCCGTTGCCATCACTAGCACCCCAAGGAGGGAGGACTAGAGGCATCATCATAAATGCATGATATTACTTTGGTGTTCTTAATGTGTTCCCATTTCAGAGAGGAATCGGATGCTGGCCCCAGCGCTGCTTCCAGGCCAAGGAGGACCCCTAAGTGGAGGTCACCAGTGACACCCCCAGACATTCAGCAGAGAAGGTTGGATGTCTGGAGGTTTTATGAGATGGGCGACAGAATCGCCATATGCAAGATAAGGCACGGGGACTGGAACAACAGGGAAAGGATTGCCCTATCACCTGTTAGGAATGGAAGTCCCCTGCAGAGAGAGATTAGTCACCCAGTCCACCCACTTGTGGAGACAGAATGCAAGCAGGACTTGACAGAATATTGGTCTGACACAGTATGGCACTTCTTATGTTCCTATCTTTTTAT
>QEPC01004588.1:1357890-1370815 GCA_003113815.1 Sphenodon punctatus | reverse complement strand
AATTTATTTTAATTTATTTCATTGGTTTCAATGGGGACACAGCGCCCCATTGAAACCAATGCAATAAATCCGGTACCGGTATACCGGATTTAAACCGGGAATCCGGTTTTCGGGAAACCGGTAACCGGTAAATCCGGTAGCCGGTATTGGGCCCGGGGTCCCACCTCTAGTAGGTAAGGTACATTGAACACAAGATGTGCCAGCAGCAGGGTCTCAACTTGCAGACAGCCCCCCAGGAAGGGAAGGGCTTGTGTCTGTGTGGGTGTGCCAGAGAGAAAGAGACACAGGCTCCTTGTAAGTGGGTGGTGGGTGCTGGTGGTTAGACAGTGGATTGCTGGTTGCCAGGTTACAGAACCCTTTGCATAGAAAGCGTTTTTATGGGCCCGGTGGGTGGGGGCCTTTGGCAGCAGCAGGTTGCCAGGGTACAGAGCCCTTTGCACAGACAGCATACAGGTCTGGGGGGCAGGGGGCCTTTGGCAGCAGCAAACATGGGTTGCTGAGGCAGGCAGGCAGTGTGACATGGCTGGCATTCAGGCAGGATTTGAGCTTGGCAACCTGGGCAGGCAGGCAGTCAGCCATGGCAGCTTGGCATGAGAGGCAGACAGGCAGGCAGGTGGACTGAGGCAAACTTTGAGCTGGAAATGGCAACCTGGGCAGGCAGGCAAGCAGTCACGGCAGCTTGACATGAGAGGCAGGCAGGCAGGCAGGCTGAGGCAAACTTTGAGCTGGCAATGGCAACCTGGGCGGGCAGGCAGGCAATCACGGCAGCTTGGTATGAGAGGCAGACAGGCAGGCGGGCTGAGGCAAGCTTTGAGCTGGCAATGGCAACCTGGGCGGGCAGGCAGACAGCATGGCATGAGCGGCAATCAGGCAGGCTTTGAGCTTGGCAGTCTGGGCGAGTCGACAGACTGCATGGCATGATTGGGAGCAGCAGCATATCGAGTTTCCCGGGTACAGACCCTTTGGCTGGCACAGACAGCAAGCATATAGGCCTGGGGGCCACTGGCACTAGCAGCAGCAGACAGTGTGATGCCAGTGCCACTGTCAAGGTACAGAACCCTCGGCGCAGACAGCATATAGGCCTGGGGGTCATTGGCACCAGCAGACATTGGTTGCCAGGGTACAGAACCCTTGGCACATACAGCATATAGGCCTGGTCTGGGGGCCATTGGCACCAGCAGACATTGGTTGCCAGGGTACAGAATCCTTGGCACAGACGGCATATAGGCCTGGCCTGGACGCCATTGGCACCAGCAGACAGTGGGTTGCCAGGGTACAGAACCCTTGGCATAGACAGCACATAGGCCTGGGGGCTATTGGCACTAGCAGCAGCAGATATTGGTTGCCAGGGCAGGCAGTCAGGTGGCATGGCATGAGCCACAGTCAGGCAGACTGAGGTAGGGTTCAAGCTTTGCAACCTGGGTGGGTGGGCAGGCAGAGAGGCAGCGTGGAATGGGAGGCAGTAGGTTAGGCAGGCTGGGACATTGGCAGCAGGGCACACAGATAGGCTAGCAAAGAGGGTGCAGCGCGAGAGAGCGAAAGTCAGTCAGCGTCACGTAGGTGGGCTGAGATCGTGTAGTTATAGGCTGGCCTGCAGGCTTACAGTTTGTTTCCCAATAACACCTGCATCATGAGGTCAGTCAGATAAGGTGGCCGAGGCCGTCTAGTATGAGAGAAAGAGAGAGCGAAAGAGGGAGAGAGAGAAGGAGAGAGGCAGGGCGGGTGCCAGGC
Source organism: Sphenodon punctatus (assembly GCA_003113815.1). NCBI lineage: Eukaryota > Metazoa > Chordata > Lepidosauria > Sphenodontia > Sphenodontidae > Sphenodon > Sphenodon punctatus. Next base: position 1,369,084 of record QEPC01004588.1, on the reverse strand, counting down.
ATTGGGAGGGAGGGACAGCACCTCAGCAGCATAGGAGTCGTAGTCCTAGCCCAGATTGAGGAGGAGGAGGAGTCCCGTACCAACTGCCCCTAGAATGGGATGGATAGGGGTGGGCGAACATAGTTCAGAAGTTCAGAGTTCGGACCGAATTCAGTCTGTTCGGTTGACCGAACTGAACTTCAGAACCGAACTCGAATTTCAAACCGAACCGAACCGAACCGAACCGAATTTCCGAACTCCGTTCTGTTCGCCCATCCCTAGTGGCAACATACACCAAAAAACCTGGTTTTGAGTGGCCGAACTTGGTTCGGAATTTCAGAATTCGACCGAACTCTGTCTGTTTAGTCGACCGAACTGAACTTCTGAACCGAACTCAAATTTCAAACCGAACTGAACTGAACCGAATTTCCGAACTCAAATTTCAAACTGAACTGAACCAAATTTCCAAACTCCATTCTGCTCGCCCATCCCTAGGGATGGAATGTGCCACTCCCCCATCACTCCTTGTCCAGGGGCAGCTCGGAGAATCCAAGTAGTGGAAGGTTCACCTTGAGGAACAACAACTGCTCCATCAATTTGGCCCCCAGTCTCAGGTGGTGCAGGGAGCAAATGTCCCCTGCCACAGAGAACACCTGCTCACTGGGGACACCGGTTGGTGGGCAGGACAATAATCCCCTGGCCACTTTGGACAGGGCAAGCCACACGTCAGTCTTACCAGCCTAGTAGGCCAAGGGATCACTGCTGGGATCGATGGATGGCTCCTTGTACAGGTAGGTCTTGACTGCTGCTGAGGCACCATCGTACTCCCTTTCGTAACTGTCCCGGGGCACCACCACCCCCACTGCCCTCAGCCATGCTGTCTGCCCTTTTGTGCTGGTCCGCATGCCCCCCAGAGTGGGCTGCACAGTGGAGGAACTGCTGGAAGTAGGGGTGCTGCTGCTGCTGATCCTGATGCTGCTGCTTCTACCGCTAGGTCTGGAGGCAGGGATAGACCCCACTGACTGAAAGGGGAGGCTGCTCCCACTTCCACCATCCCCAGGGGCGTCCTGCTACTGCCGCGCACTCTCAAGAGCCCGCTCTGCCTTCCGGACCCTCCACACAAGATCATCCTTCCAGAGGCCATAGAGGGATGACTTGCGTGCCACGCTGCCCTTGACCCTGGGTTCCAGTATTGTTCCCAAAACATATTCCCCCCGCAGCAGGAGCTCGTCAAACCTCGCCTCCAGGCGTGTCTTGAGCTTCTGAGCCAGCCCAACTGCCTCAGCCCCCAGCTTCTTGCCCTGAGGGCTGCAATCCTGACCCTGCAGAATTTCCTCAAGACTCCGGTGGAGACTCTGGACCAGAGGGGTCACCTGACTGATTGTGACTGTGGAAAAGCTGATGGTCTCCATCACTTCCAAGAACAGTCACAGAATGAAGACCGTCTGGGAGAGAATCTCCCATTCTGCCCCATTAAAGCCTGGAGGTGCCCCGCTGTCTGTGTCCAATTGCACCTGATGCAAGGCGGCTTTCTGCTCCACAAGCCGCTCAAGCATCAGGAAGGTGGAATTCCATCTAGTGGAGACATCCTGCACCAGCTGGGCACTGGGCGGCCTTGCTCTGCCTGATTGGCCATGAGGAGTTCACTGCTCCTCACGCTGTCATTAAAGAACCCAGACAGCCCCCTTCCCCACTGGATCAGGGATCTAAGGGTGCCTTCCCCAATCCCCTTATCCCCCAAGCCCAGAAGGTCCGTGTGGCACAAGGGATGATCGTGAAGCCCCCATCGTGGGCTGCCTTGAGTATATTGGACACATTATCTGTCACCACACACCCCGGGGTGAACAGTGCACCTGGCGTGACCCACTCCCCCACCACAGCGTTCAGGGGTGCCTCTATGTTCCTGGCAGTGTGGGGGCAGTCCATGATTTCTGCCTGATTCAGGACCCACCTATACCCTGCTTCAGGACCCCTCATGCCACTGTCAAATGCCGACTCTGGGTCCTGCCACCATTGCGCCGTCACCGCCAGGTACGAGTGCTGGGCATTCCGGCTGGACCACAGGTCAGTGGTGAAATGGACAGTGGCACCCCCAGCCCCTGCCAGCTGCTCCTTCACCCGCTCCTTCAAAGCCCCATACAGGGCTGGCACCACCGTACAACTCAGGGTGGTGCGGGACAGCAGCTTAAACTATGGGGCCAGGAACCCCATCAGTCGTTTAAACCCAGTGTCCCTGACAATGGAGAAGGGCTGGCCATCGACAGCGATTATCTCACCCAAGAGACACGTGGCTTTCTCTTGAAAACCACGCCACCCTCCAGCTACTGATGGCCTTGGCAGATGCCCCCATCCCAGCTCCTCCATTGTGGGCTGACGCTGTTCGCGAGGCTGCTGCTCCTGCTGCTCCCCCCTAGCAGTGATACTGCTCCTGCTGCTAGATGCAGCTGCTGGAGCAGGATGGTTGCCCGATGAAGGAGACGGATGACTAGCCACTTGGGTCGGGAACCTGCTATGATCCACTGACCCACTCTGAGCAGCACTCTCCTTCTGCCCCCTATAGCTGCTGTTGTTGCTGCTGCTGCTACGCTCCCTTCTTCCATTGCCCAGGGATCAGGCCCTGTCTCTAGCAGCTGGGGTGAGATCCATCAGTTCTGGACTGCTTTGGGGGATTGCCTCTATAATTGTGGGGGAGTCAGGGGACAATGGGGACCCCTGAGAGGCTTCAGGCACTGAGTCACCTGCACCTGCAGCCGCAGATGAGACAGCCTCAGCCGCCTGCAATGCAGACATTGCAGTGCCCTGCAAGGCAGTGGAGGACGCTGTCAGGAGGCGACGCCTAACTTGGGGCGTGGTGATGGGCTGCGGCTTCTGACTGCTGGCATTCTGATGGCACGGCCCCTGCCACCTCTACCATGTGCCTCATTGCCTAGCTTGCTGGCAGCAGACTGGCCTTGCCCTCTCCTACCTCCCTTCTCTATTTCTCCCACCAAAAGAATGCACAAATATTTTATAAAAAATAAATAAATAATTTTTTTTAAAAAATTAATATTTTATATATATATATACTAAATCTCCAACAGCTGCTTCTAGGAGCAGGAGCAGTATTCCTGCTAGGGTGGAAGCACAGCAGCAGCAGCAGCAGCAGCAGCAGCAGCATCTTCGCCAGCAGTGTCAGAGCACCATGGAGGAGCTGGGGTGGGGGCAGCTGCCAAGACAGCCGGCAGCTGCAGGACGTGGCGGACGGTGTGGCTTTCAGGATAATGCCATGCACCTATTGAGGGAAATGATAGCCATGGATGGGAAGCCCTTCTCCGTGGTACAGAACATGGGCTTTAGGTGGCTGATTGGCTTCCTGATCCCCCAGTTTCAGCTGCCATCCCACAGCACCCTAAGTCGTAATGTGGTGCCAGCCCTGTTCCAGGCTCTAAAGGAGCAGGTGAGGGAGCAGCTGGCTGGGGGTGGGGAGACTGTCCACTTCACTGTGGACCTGTGGTCCACCAGGAATGCCCAGCATGCCTACCTGGCGGTAACGGCGCACTGGTGGCAGGACCCAGAGGCAGCTTTCAGGAGTGGCAGGAGGGGTCCTGAAGTAGGGTATCAGTGGGCCCTGCTTCAGGTGGAAGTTATGGATGTCCCTCACACCTCTGTAAACATGAGGCAGCCCTGACCGCCATGTTGAGGGAGTGGGTCATGCCAGGTGCAGCCTTCGCCAAGGGATGCATAGTGATCGACAATGCGGCAAACATAGTGAAGGCAGTCCGCGATGGTAGGTTCATCAGCATCCCTTGCACCACATACACCCTTCACCTGGTGGCCAGGGATGCTCTGGGCTTGGTGGAGAAGGGGATTGCGTCAGGCACCCTTAGCTCCCTGATAGAGCGGGGGAGGAAACTGGCCAGTTTTTTAAACTGGAGCATGAAGGGCAGCAAGCTCCTCCAGGCCAAGCAGGCAGAGCAAGGGTCCCCAGTGCACGAGCTGGTGCACGATGTGTCCACCAGGTGGAATTCCACTTTCCTGATGCTCAAGCGGCTTGTGGAGCAGAAAGTTGCCTTGCATCAGGTGCAATTGGTAACAGACAGCAGGACACCTCCAGGGTACAGCAGGGTGGAACGGGACATCCTCTCCGAAACAATCTTTGTTCTGAGACCGTTCCTGGCTGTGATGGAGACCATCAGCTCCTCCACGGCCAGCATCAGCCAGGTGACCCCTCTGGTCCAGAGTCTTCTCAGGAGGTTGGATGAGATTCTCCAGGGGCAGGATGGTGGCCCTGAAGGAAGGAGGCTGGGGTCTGAGGCGGTTGGCCTGGCGCGGCAGCTGAAGGCAGGGCTGACAGGGTGGTTTGCTAAGCTGTGGATGTGGGAGGTGTATGTGCTGATGTGGGAGGAATATGTTGGACCCCAGGGTCAAGGACAGCGTGGCACAGCTGACAGCAGGCTACGGGTACTGGAAGGCTGAGCTGGTGGAGAGGGTTCGGCTGGCAGAGAGGGATCTCAAGCGTGCATGGTGGCAGCAGCAGCAGGATGCCCCTGGGGATGGTGGGAGTGGGTGCAGCCACCCCTTTGAGCCAGTGGGGTCTATCCCTGCCCCCAGTCCAAGAAGTAGCAGTATGAGTAGCAGTAGCAGAACCCCTATCACGAACAGCAGCAGCAGGAGATCAATTGTGCAGGGCACTCTGGGGACCATGTGCCCATGCACAGCAGGGCAGGCATCATGGCTGAGGGCAGAGGTGGAGGTGGTGCCCTGGCAGAGCTAAATGAGGGAGTGTGACAGCACCTCAGCAGCAGTAGAGAGCTACCTGGAGGAGGAGCCCTGCATTGAGCCCAGCAGCAATCCCTTGGTCTACTGGGTGGGCAAGACCAACATGTGGCCAGCCCTGTCCAAAGTGGCCAAGGGTATCTTGTCCTGTCCACCAACCAGTGTCCGCAGTGTGCAGGTGTTTTCCATGGTGGTGGATATTTGCTCCCCACACCGCTTGAGACTGGGGACCAAGTTGGTGGAGCAGTTGCTCTTTCTGAAGGTGAACCTTCTGCTGCTGAGATTCCCCAAGCTGCCCCTGGTGTACAAGGATTGATGGTGCAGTGGCACATGCCATACCATGCAGGGCCGGCCCCAGGGTTTGTGAGGCCATGTGCGAAGACTTGGTGCGGGGCCTAATTTGCATAATTGTGCAAATATATAAATTTACATAAATCTTACTCCCTCTGGACACGAAGGATTCCCATTCTCCACCACTCCAAGCAATCATGGAGAAGCACGGCCTCCCAATGCTTTCTCCCCTCCCCCCCACCTCCCCATACGAGCATCTACCACCACTCCCCAGGAGTGGTTCCACTGCAGCGGCAGCCGGGCAGGCAGTGAGGCAGGCACAGAGAGACTGACTGCCTCCACTGCCTTACTGGAGGAGAGGGGTGAGCTTAGCCAGCCTGGTCTCCAGGGCCTGTTGCTTCTTGCTGCCGGTGTCGCCTGTGCCTTGTGCATGCATGCGGTACGACCAGTCCAGAGGTGCTGCTATCAAACACACCAGACACCCAAAATTGAGCTAGCTGATTAAGCGCATTATGCCATGAAAAGAGACATATAACCAGTTCAGTTGTGCCCCCATAATTAATTCATGCTGTCCACACCCCATAACAAGTTCATTTGTGCCCCCGCCCACATATAATCACTTCATACTGCCCCCACTCATAACCATTTAATTTGTGCCCCCGGGGCAGCGTGAATTGATTATATGGGGGGCGCAAATGAACTGGTTATAGGGTGCGGGTTTAAAGACAGTATTCCTGTTGGCAATAACTTCATTAAGAAGAGTTAGTGAAATAGCAGCCATAATAATCTCAGAACCATATTTGCAGATTTATTTTCCAAGACAGAATAGATATTGCTTTACATCCTAAATTCCTACTTAAGATAGTGTATAAATAAGACAGTTGTGAGAATGTGGCCCTTGTTACACGGGCCTCTCCAAGCCATGAACACATAGATTTGTGTGTGTTCATGGGTGGGAGAGCCCCGTGTGAACAACACGGTGCACACGCCCATGGTGAGTGGGCGTACGTGCGTGCCCGCCTAACACGCATCCCCATTCACACACACACCCCTCGTCCCCATGCGAGAAGCAACCAGGGGAAATGGTGGTTACTATGTGAGTGTGGATGAGTAGTGGGTGAGTGGGGATGCATGTGCAGCCGTGTGCATGCCCTGTCCATGCACTGGCACGCCCACGGACTCCCCACCCAGTCGGAGCCATGTAAAAATATTATGTGAGGAGCCACTCGAAGAAGAACAGAAGGTTGCTACCTTGTAAAGAAGGTTCTTTGAGATGGCTTCAAATTTGCTCACAACATTCTCGCAACACCCACCCTTCCAGCCCCGCATGGAATTCTTTTCTTATATTACTAGAAAGGGTTGGAAGGAACTGTCATTCTGAGGGGGAGAGTCAGTGATTTTTATACTAGAGGAGCTCGAGACCATCACGTGGTCTATTATTTGAATAGGGTGACCAATGCATGCACAACCCAGTTGTGAGAATGTTGGGAGCCATCTCGAAGAACCTTCTTTACAAGGTAGAAACCATCTGATCAGCACATGAGGAGGAGGTGTTTGTAAACAAACAGTATTATCTCCCAGTCCGATCTGGTGTCCCCTGCTGCTGCTTCAGCACTCCCAGGAGGGAGAGACAGGTGAGGGATGGGGTCTGGAGCCAGGGAGGGGAGGCAGAAGAACTTATTGGGGAAGCTTATTGGGGGAGAAGCTGGCTGCAGCCTGATGACCAGTCAGGCAAGTGTGGGGCCCCAGCCGGCTGTGGGGCCATGTGAAGCTGCACATGTGGCACATGCCTGGGGCTGTCCCTGATCCCATGCCAAGGGCAGTCTTTGGCTGGGGCTCCTCCTCCTCAATCTGGGCTACTGCTGCTGTGCTGAGGTGCTATCCCTCCCTCCCAATGTTTGTCTGCCCGCCCAGGTTGCAAAGCTCAAACCGTGCCTCAGTCTGCCTCCCAGTACCTTGTGCTCCTGCCACACTGCCCGCCCAGGTGGCCTAGATCCAAGCATGCCTCAGTCTGCCTGCCTGCCTTCTGCTCCTACCAAGCTGCCCACCCTCCCACCACCAAGGTGGCCCTAGTTTCAAGCCTGCTTCAGTCTGCCTGCCTGCCTTCTGCTCCTGCCATGCTGCCCACCCAGGTGGCCTAGATCCAAGCATGTCTCAGTCTGCCTGCCTGCCTTCCGCTCCTTCCACGCTGCCTGCCCAGGTGTCCTAGATCCAAGCATGCCTCAGTCTGCCTGCCAGTGCCTTCAGCTCAGGCTATGCTGCCCACCCACCCAGGTGGCCCTAGATCAAAGCTTGCCTCAGTTTGCTTGCCATTGCCTTCTGCTCCTGCCACGCTGCCTGCCCAGGTGGCCTAGATCCAAGCCTGCTGCCAATGCTGCCTCTGCTGTCTGTCCCATGGGTTCTGTACTCAGACAATCCAATGTCTTCTGCTGCTGCCAATGCTACCTCTGCTGTCTGTGCCATGGTTCTGTGCCCAATCAATCCAAAGTTTGCTGCTGCTTCCAATGCCACCCGTGCTGCTGTCTATGCCATAGGTTCTGTACCCGAGCAACTCAAAGTCTCCTGCTGTTCCCAATGCTGTCTACGCTTCTGTCTGTGCCATGGGTTCTGTACCTGGGCAACCTAAAGTCTGCTGCTGCTCCCAATGCTGCCTGTGCTGCTGTCTGTGCCATGGGTTCTGTACCCAGGCAACTCAAAGTCTTCTGCTGCTCCCAATGCTGCCTGTGCCGCTGTCTGTGCCATGGGTTCTGTACCCAGGCAACCCAAGGTCTGCTACTGCTCCCAATGCTGCCTGTGCTGCTGTCTGTGCCATGGGCTCTGTACCCAGGCAACTCAATGTCTGCTCCTGCTGTGCCAATGTTGCCAATGAATCTGCCTCTGGGCAATCTAAAATCTTCTCCTGCTGTGCCAATGTTGTCAATGCTGCTTCTGGGCAATCAATCCAACGTCTGATCCTGTGGTGCTAATACTGCCAATGATGCCTCTGGGGAATCAAAAGTCTGCTCCTGATGTGCCAATGCTGCCAATGTTGCCTCTGCGCAATCTATACTCTGATCCTGCTGTGCCAAAGTTGCCAATGATGTCTCTGGGCAATCCAATGTCTGCTCCTGCTGTGCCAATGTTGCCAATGATACCTCTGGGCACTCTGCTGCTCCTGTGCTAATGTTGCCAATGAATCTGCCTCTAGGCAATCTAAAGTCTGCTGCTGTTGTGCCAATGTTGCCAATGATACCTCTGGGCACTCTGCTGCTGCTGTGCCAATGTTGCCAATGAATCTGCCTCTGGGCAATCTAAAGTCTTATCCTGCTGTGCCAATGCTGCCTCTACTGTCTGTGCCATGGGTTATGTACCCGGGCAACTCAATGTCTGCTGCTGCTGCCAATTCCGCCTCTGATGTCTGTGCCATGGGTTCTGTACCTGGGCAACTCAATGTCTGCTGCTGCCAATGCCACCATGGGTTCTCTGCCCATCGATCAATCCAAAGTCTGAGACTGCTGCTAATGCCACCTCCGCTGTCTGTGCCATAGGTTCTGTTCCCAGGCAATCCAATGTCTGCTTCTGCTGCCTCTGCTGTGTCATGGGTACTGTGCTCCAGCAATCCAGTGTCTGCTACTGGGTGAGTGGCTATGTGATTCACCATCAGCCAAGGCTTGACCAATTGGCAGAATAGCTTGTTATGATCCAGAGAGTATGATGCAAGCCTGCAATGCCTGGATGAGTAGGGGGGCCAGTCACCAAGCCCTGGCAAGGCCTCTGCCACTCCTCCACTGATGACTGGCACTGATGCTTCCACTGATGCCTGCCTCCCTTCGGAATGGTGGTCCCCTATCTCTTAGGACTGACAAACACATGTTTGACTGCTGCTCACATTGAACCCTTCTCCACTTTGTCCTTGAAATGCTGGTGAAGCCCCCCTCATGGACTGCCCTCAATATGTTGGCCACATTGTGCATCACCACGCACTCCTTGGTGAAGGACATGTCTGGCATGACCCACTCCCTCACCATGGCAGTTAGGGGTGGCTCTATGTTCCGAGAACTGTGGGGGCGATGGTGTCTATGACTTCTGCCTGAAGCAGGGCCTACCTATACCCTACTTCGGGACCCCTCCCGCCACTCCAAATTCTGCCTCCGGGCCCTGCTACTGGTGTGTTGTCAGTCACTGCCACATAGGCATGCTGTGCGTTCCAATGAGTCAACCAGAGGTCAGTGGTGAAGTGGATGGTGGCACCCCCAGTCCCTGCTGACTGCTCCCTCATCTGCTTCTTTAAAGCCCAGTACAGGACTGGCACCACCTGCCAACTCAGGGTGGTGCTGGCAGCATGCCTCCAGTTCTGCTCGATCTATGCTGTGCTGGGTTCAATCACCATCAGGGCCAGGCCTTTCAGGCTGCCAGGGATTGATGGAGCAGTGGCAGAGGTCTGGCCAGGAGTCAGTGGATGCCACCACTGCTTGACCAGGTGATGCAAGCTGCCAGGCATCGGTGGCAGCCTGAGTCAGGGTGGGGCACGAGGGAAGCTTAAACTGGATGGTCAGGAAGTCAGGTGCCTAAACCCCATGTCCCCGACTGCCGAGAAGGACTGCCCATCCAGGACTTTTAGTTGAAGGACAGCTTCCTCCCCAGTACTTATGTACCGATGGACTTGGCAGCTGCCCCTACCCCAGCTCCTCCATGGTGCACTGACACTGCTGCTGGTACTGCTGGTGCTGGTGCTGGTGCTGCTGCTCCCCCCTAGAAGAGATACCACTTCTGCTGGTATCGGCAGCTGTTAGAGCAGGACACTTGCCCACTGATAGAGGTGGACAAATAGCCACTGCAGTCGGGAACCCGCTGGCATCCACTGCCCCTGCCTGACTGTTTAGCAGCACAGCATTGTGGCATGCCTTGAGGATCCTCGCCATGGCAGTTGTGCCAAGGCTGGTGAGCACTTTCCCATGTTTCACCAACTTCTGTCACCAATTTAAAATGCACCCAGACCAAGGATTTTTTGCCCCCTCCTGCCTTCTGGCATGCACCAGGTGACAGATGCACCGCTGACAGTGCTGCTGGGAGGGGAAGAACAGCACCAGACATCTCCTCCTGAGGACTAGTGTCTGCCTCGCTGTCCCCAATCACAGTGATGTCCCATGAAGGGGAGTACTGGGACCCTGAAGCTGATGGACTGCCCACCATGCTGCTGCCACTCTCTCTGTGCCCCCCTATAGCTGCTATGGCTGCTGCGGCTGCAGCTGCTGCAGAACCTCTCCCTGCTGCCATTGCCTGGGGATCAGACCCTGCCTCTAGCAGCTGGGGTGGGATCTACCAGCCATGGACTGCTGGGAATCACCTCAATAATGGGGGTCGGGGACATCGGTGGCCCTGGAGAGGAACATCTGACCCTGAAGCACCTGCACCTGCTCCTGCAGCCACAGCAGAGATAGCCGCAGCCTCCTAGAGTGCAGGCCTTCCAGTGTCCTGCATGACAGTGGAGGACACTGGAAAGAGGCACCACCGAACCACACCCCAGCTAGTGCCACTGCTGGAAGCCTCTGAAGTCTGACTGCCATAATCAGGCCTGTGCAGTTTGGGGTGTGGTGATGGGCTCAGGCTGCAGCTGATGCCTGCTGCCCCTCCACTGACACAGCCCCTGCCACCTCTGACATGTGCCCCATTGCCCATCTTACGGGCACCAGAACAGGCGGTGGCTACTCAGAGTGTGCTAGAGACCAAAGCCCAAGCAAGATTTGACAGGTGGCTTGTTACTCACCCACATGGGGTCACCGACTCACCACCCACATCCGTATCCTGCATCCTGACACAGTCCATACTCATCTCTATCTTGTTGGTGGGGCTGCTGTCCACGGGGGTCATCCAGTAGGGATGGGCGAACGCAGTTCAGCAGTTCAGAGTTTGGCCCGAAATCAGCCTGTTCGGACAACTGAACTCGAACACAAACCCAAACGCGAACATACCGAACAAACCGAACACCAAACGATAAAATGGCAGAACACTTCGGTCAGTTCAGATCGTGTTTGGGTGAGTTCGGGTGGCAAAAAAAGGTTCACTGGAAGGTCAAACATGACAGGGAGGTGTCAGTCACTGAGGAGCAGACTTCCAGGCACCAGGGGTGGAGAGGCTTGCAAGAAACAAAACTAATTATCTGCCTCCCCCCTTCCCAACACCTTCTGAG
>QEPC01004588.1:1311536-1357528 GCA_003113815.1 Sphenodon punctatus | reverse complement strand
GTTAGTGATTTAGTTTTAGTGTTTGTAGGAGTAGGTCTGTGTACTTATTAGATAATCCATTTAGTTCATAGCATTTAGAATAGTTAATAGCAGTTAGATTAAGTGTAGATAGATAGATATAATATTAGATAAAAAATATAAATAAAAAAACCCCATATAAAAACAAAAAAAACAAATAAAAAACAAAAGAAAACCATATAAAACCCAATAAAAAACCAAAAAAACATATAAAAAACAAAAAACCACCCATGACAACATTTCCCGAATGGCGGAACTGAACAGCCAAACGGCCTAACCGAATGGCCTGTTTGGACAACCGAACCAAACAGTTGAACTCGAACTCGGCAAACTAGCCGAACTGCCGAACTGAACGGACGAACCGAATGCAGCCGAACTGAACGGACGAACTGAACGGATTAACCGAATGTAGCTGAACCGAACAGCCGAACCTGAACTGCAATCTGTTCGCCCATCCCTATCATCCAGGAAGCTCAAGTTGATGGGTTGAATGGAACATATGGAGGGGCAGAAGATGGTGGTGGGCAACACAGCTCTCAGAGGGACATGTGACCGGCCCTCTCCAATGTGGCCAAGGGTCTTTTGTCCTGCCCACCAACCAGTGTCCCAACGACAGCGAGAGGGTGTTCTCTAGGGTGGAGGATGTTTACCGGATGCACCTCCTGAGACCGGGGACCAAATTAGTGGACCAGTTGCTTTTCATCAAGGTGTCTGGCTGCTGCTGCTGCTGCCGCTGCTGCCATTAGTTCTGCTACCAGGCAATCCAATGTCTGCCACTGCTCCACCAATGCCTGGCAGCCTACAATGTCCGGACAAGTAGAGGTGCCAGACCGGCCACCGAGACCCAAGCCTTCCCAGCCTTTGCTCCTACTCCTGGGCTGTGACAGCCATCCATGCCCCTACGGGCACCCCCAGGGGCCAAGCGCCAAGCCTGCCTGCCCGGGCAAGCCAGGGTGCCAAGCCCCAAGCCTTCCCGGTCTCTTCTGCTGCTGCTCGGTCTGTGATGGCCTGCCATGCCCCCCCAGGTCCCCCAAGGGGTCCCTGGAGTGCCCCCAGCCTTGTGGGGGGGCCAAACTTCACCAAACATTTGGCGAGACTGAACTTTTTTGAACTGAACTACCGAACCCAAACTCGAATTTTCGACCAAACTACTGAACTACCGAACTTCCGAACCTCATTCTGTTCGCACATCCCTAACAATATCATCACAACAACATCAACATATGCATATGCAGGATCTTTAGGTTCATATCTCTACAGTTACACAAAAATAAGATGAAATAATAAAATAATAAAATACTATAATATACAATGTATTAACCAACATTATGCTTTTAAGAGATACAACATCCCAGGACATAATAATACGTTCATGAGAGATCATAAAAATGTATAGTTATAGCTATAAAGTTAGTAAATCTTGGCTAAATATATGCACTTAGAAGTTAGTTCTACCTCTGAGATCAACAAACATGTCACCGTGGACACTGGATGACTCTGGTTCCAGGCAGAGGGATGGAGGACCGACCAACCCCCTCACCACCCAGAAAATAGGGATGGGCGAACACGGTTCAGAAGTTGGGAGTTTGGAACGAACTCAACCAGTTCAGTCAACCGAACCGAACTTCCAAACCAAACTCGATTTTTGAACCGAACCAAATTTCCGAACTCGGCTCTGTTCTCCCATCCCTAAAAGATAATATTCCATTTAGTTCAATGGGATTTGAATTTCCGAACTTTGTTTGGAAGTTCAGAGTTCAGACCAAACTCAAATAGTTCTGTTGACCGAACTGAACTTCCGAACCGAACCAAATTTCCGAACCAAACCAAACCGAATTTCCAAACTCAGTTCTGTTCGCCCATCCCTACCAGAAAAGTTCTGCTGGATGAGATTTTGCACAGGCTATATGGAGTTTTTTGCTGCCCTTAGAGCTACAGCATAGGCACGTAAACTAGTTCTATGTTGCAATCTTTCAGCTTCAGCATGCGAACGGTGTCACCGTCGCTCCAACCGCTGTCCTTCCTGCTTCAGCTACCTCAGGCCCTTCATAAACCACGGAGGCCTGAGCTGAGGTAGCAGACCTGCGCTCGGAGACATGTTCACAAGAGGTAATGATCCATCCATGACAAGGGCTGTGCTGGCACCTCCCCCATCAACGAATCCTCAACTTCAAGGCCGGTTCCAAAAATCAAGTCCAAGGTATGTCCCCCATCATGTGTTAGGCCGGTGACAATTTGGGACAGGCCCATGGTTGCCATGGAGTCCATGGACTCATGCTTCACACCACTGAGACTGGTGTCAGCATGTATGTTGAAGTCCCCCAAGACTAATGTCTTCGGGGAGTGCAACACCACGTCCGACACCGGCTCCATCGGAGCATGAAAGGATGCTGTTGTACAGGTAGGTGCACAGTATACTAGCAGCACCCCCAATCTGTCCTCTGCCAAAGCAAACACAAGATGGAGACCCTCTACCCCTGATATGGCCTGCACCGGATACCTCCTGAAAGATCACAAATCCTTAAAAATAATGGCTACACATGGCCTGCGGCGCTGCCGAGTTGCAAGCTACTAAGCTGGTGATTCTCAGTTGATCCAGTGGGGGAACAGTTCATTCAAATCAGCCAGTGGGGGAAAATCTATTTACGATGCTCCAGGTTGTTGGTAAAGAGGCTCCGGCCACGAACACCACAATGACCCACAAATAGTACTTTGTCCTTTGGTGGTGCCCTTTGACCAACTGGATTTTGGCCTATATGATTTTCTAGGTTTTGATGATTCTTGCTTACTCTGAGAAGGCACCTGAATTGGTTAAATATTTTAATATAGTAAGGAGAGCTTACGACTTGGAGAATGGGTAGCAATGCATGGTTACACTATGGCAAAACATTCAAGCAGCTCACCCTGGGGATCAGATGGGATCATCATGCATCAGATCTCCGGGTAGAACATATGACCAGTTTGAAAAATGCTTCCTAGATAGACAGTAGGCCCAAAATGACAAATTGCTGTGAATGCTGTTTCCAAATAGGTCATTCACCTTCATTCGTGCAATGTGGAAACTTACTGTTTTTTCTGCTGTTTTCACCATTTGTCGTTGTTTTTTGTAAGTTGAACAGAGCTGCTAAAGGGCTGATCCTGCACACCGCCAGGGGTTGTGAAGATGTTAAAGTGCCAGCTATGTGCTGGGGAAGTGCTGGAAATTGCCATGAAAGTGCTATAAAAGTGCTGTAAAACTGTAGTAAAAGTCCTGAAAAGTAGCAGCAAGTGAAGAAGTGACAAAAAGTGACAGAAATGCTGGAAAGTGACAAAAATTATGAAAAATACTAGGAAATGATGAAATTGATGGGAAATTATGAAAAATCACAGGCACCAATGTCAGCAACAGCACAAGTGCAGAATCACCAGAGACTGATGAAGTACTGACAAACACTCGCAAGCATTGTTGAAAGGTTGGTATTTCCCTGTGGAATATGAACACTTGCTCTCATCTCAGCTTTAGTAAATAGTGGTCACCTCTTAGCAAAAGGGGTAGTATCTCATCCTACAGTTTGAGCACAGGCAAGCAGAAAAGGGGTAGTGCCAGTCCACCAGCTTGCTGGGATTACAATGCAGGAAGACATGCAGGCTCCGATCATTCCTAACTTGTTGTCAGTGTTGTTAAGGGCACTGGAGCAAGTTTGCTTCAAGAGATCTGGGGAAGTGTTTTTGCTCTTGTATGGACTTCAGCAAATCTGCACCCAATGTGTGGGCTCCCTCCCACATGGCATCCAGCTGCACAAAATTTAAACAGTACAGCAACAAGGGGATGGGCAGACTAAGAGCACAACCCCAACTGCCACCAACCACAGTGTAGGGAAGAGCCCCCAACTCCGGTGAGGCATTGGAGTGGGTGCTGCAGGACTACCCTGACCACACTACAGCTGCATACTGGATACAGGAGTTAAAGCGGGGGTACGGTGTGTGTCTACATCTTGGGGGAGGGGGGAAGACCCATAAAAGAGCAGGTAATCCCAAATCCATTACAGGTAATAAGTATGCTGTGTGTACCAAACATGATGAGAAGATGGGGAGAAGTGTTTTTGACACCTTGTTCCCGATAGCGCCTCCTTATAAGCCTGAATTTTGCTTGCCAGGGGGTGGCACCTGGATGGGTTTTATTGCCCTATCTCTATGCCTATGTATCAGGAGGACCCCCCACCCCACCCTATTGCCACATGGGGTGATGTGAAATATGAAGGAGGATTTGCAGAGTGGGGCCACCCTCTTGGCATGTTACAACAGGGTAAGCTTCTGGAGACAGTGGTTGCTGTTGAAAGCTGAACTGCGGGTTCATTTGGATGCTGCAGGGAGGTTAGGGTTTTATTTTGGGGGGAGTGGGTGTTCTGTGCTTTGGTCCCAGGAGTAGACAGAGGCACGGCTTAATAGGGACCTCACATGCTGGTGGGAGGAGCTGAGGGAGTGGTGGCACCCATCATCGATGGGGTCTGCCCTCCATTGGTTCCTCAGGTTCATAGTCTGGGGGTGCTCCTGGACCCACAGCTCTGCCTGGATGTCCAGGTGGCGATAATGGCGAAGGGAGCATTTTGCTAATTACATCTGGTGTGATGACTTAGGCCTTATGTCTCAGACTCAGACCTTGTCACCATCATTCATGCTTTTATCACCTCAAGACTAGACTACTGGAATGCGCTCTACGTGGGGCTATCTGGAGACTGCAGCTGGTGCAGAATGCAGCAGCCTGTCTTCTTATGGGGACAGGTCACCATGAGCACATTACACCAGTGCTCTGTTCTCTGCACTGGCTGCCGATAGTCTTCCTGGCCCAATTCATGGTGTTGGTTTTGACCTATAAAGCCCTAAGTGGCCTTGACCCTGCCTATAGTATCTTCAGGATCGCCTAATCCTCTGGGTTTTGGATTGACCCCTGCAGTTGACTGGGAGTGCCCTCCTCGGGGTCCCCTGGGTGACTGCACCATGGCTGTGGAAGTCCCTCCTGATGGAGGTCAGCCTGTCCCTGGATGTCCCCTCTTTCCGAAGATAATGTAAGACTTGGCTGTTCCGCCAGGCTTTTGGTGAAGGAGACGGGCAATGGTTGGGCAGTTGGGTGTGGTGGGGATGTTTTTTATGCTTTGTTGTGGGTTTTATTGCTGTTTTTTAGTGGTTTTAGTTGTAGCATATTGTTTTTAACATGTTGTGAGCCTCCCTGAGCTGCTGTGACAGGAGGAAGCAGCAAATACATACATACATGCATACATGCATGCATACATACATACATACATACATACATGTATTGAATTTCTGTCTCATAGGATGGATTCATTTGTTTTGTCATGACAACATGGCCATTGTACATAGAATCAACTCCTTTTAAGCCAAGGCCTTCCTGGTAATTAAACTAGTCAGGGTACTGGGGTGTTGTTCCTAAAGTGGGATCTCTGCACTGGCTGCCAATAGTTTTCCGGGCCTGATTCAAAGTGTTGGTTTTAACCTATAAAGCCTTACACAGCCTGGGCCCTGCTTACCTGCGAGAATGCCTTACTCCGTGGGTTCTGGATCGGCCACTGCGATCATCTGGGGGCGTCATGTTAGAGGTCCCCCGGGTCTCCCGGGAGGCCACACTGAGCAGGGCATTCTCGGTGGCCATGCCGCGCCTTTGGAATTCCCTCCTGGTGGGGGCCCATCTGGCCCCTGACCTCCCGACGTTCCGTAAGAGCTGTAAGACCTGGCTGTTCCGCCAGGCATTTGGTAAGGGGTAAAGGGTGGGTGGGGAAGGTGGGGGTCGGACTTTTCCCCTGTTGTGTTTTAATGTTTTAAAATGTTTTAAAATATTTATATTATATTTGTATTTTATATTTATATTTTTTTGTTCACTGCTCTGAGCCGCCTGTGGCAGGAAGAGTGGGATAGAAATGCATTAAATAAATAAATAAATAAATTACCTGCCTTAGGAACAATATCCTCTTTGTATACAGACATGTTCCAGGGATTAACACATAGCTAATGTCCTTTCTCATTTTCAGATGCCAGTACTGCTTCTGAGTACTGGCACCTGGAGCCATGGAGTCACCGGAGGTGATGCTGGTGGACATGTGGCACATTGGCTTTTAGCTGTATCAGGCTGTTCAAGTTTCCCTAGCACCAAACACCTGGCGAGGTACAAACAGGAATTTGAACAGTTCAGGAGTTCCGGGTCCAGAGAGGCTGGACCCTGAAGTTTTCTGATCCTGGAATCCCAAGTGCTCAGTTAGAGCTCATGCTCCAGTGCAGAGGCCTTGCCCCAGAGACAGTAGTTAGCAAGCTAGTTTCCATTGTGAACATCAGAGCTAGCAGAACGTGCAGCCCCTATGTCATAATTTCTTTCATCCACTGCATGACTGACTGTGGGGCCTGGGTGGCAGAAAGACATGCGGACACTGATCACGCCTAACTTGTTGAGATTGTTGGTCAGCAAGTTTGCTTTGACAGGTCTGGGGTCCCCCTGTTTAGTGCAGCCTTCATATTATTCACTTCCTTTGGGGCATTCCAGGTTGGGAAGCCAGACTGGTTATTACGCAGTGGACACATGGTTTCAGTTGGGAGGTGTTACCCCCCTCTCCCAGCGGTTTTGTGGTATAAGTTAATAAAGAGTGTGGCTTTTAAACCCTATAATCTGTGTCCTTGCTTTCTTCTGTGATGCAGTGACAACCACTGGCTTAATGCATGTGAAAGGTGGGGTCAGAGACTGAAATACTGTAAAAGGGTAAGAGGCAAAAAATCCATCTGTGAAAAACCAAAAATACAGAAAAAAACATTCTTCTAACTTTAGGTCATGGAGGAGCTGAAATAATTTAGGCTACAATAATTTCCACAGAATTTTACAGCTGTAGCTATCAAGGAAAGTTTCAAGGAAAGTAAAAATCCCTAGTGCATTTATCCATGGCAGGCTCTTTTTTTCCAGGGACCACGGGGCTCCTTTGCTGTAGTGCATGGGAAGAGAGGGCTCCTGCCACGACCTGTGCCTAGTCTCGTCTGCACTCATCATCTACTGCAGCAAAGTGAGCCCTGTGCACTAGTACTTGCCACCTCATGGCAGAGGCTTGCACCTCAGTGTGCCCCACACCTGAGGTGTAAGCCAGGCAGTGTGCTGGGTGGCATATGCTACTGGGATATATCAGCTACCTACACTCCCTGTTCGCACACCTTCAGTGGTACTAAGTTGTACATGTGCTGCAAAGAGAATGAGTGATTTTATTAATTATTAATTATTAATTATTAATTGTTATTATTATTATTATTATTATTATTATTATTAACAAGCATTTATATAGCATCAGCAATGTACCTGGTGCTCTACAAAATAATTGAATAGGCACGGTCCCTGCCCTATGGCTTACAATCTGAGAGACGGGGGTGTGGGGGGAATGAAGGAAGGGGAACAGAGGGAGAAACAAGGAGTGTAACATTCACGAGGATGCGAGGTCCCAGGTGTATACGATTGACTTAGTTACATCAAGAATGATGACTGGTTGGTCCATGTGGTGAGGATATGAGTACACAGAGATTGTACTGGATGGAGGTATTAGCAGGAGTTAGGTGACGGGAGCAAGAAGTCGGGGAGGGAAGAGTGGAAGAGGTGGGTCTTGAGGAGGAATTTGAAGGTATGAAGAGAGAGGGCGAGGCGGATGTGGGCAGCGAGGGAGTTCCAGGCATGGGGGCAGCTAGGGAGAAGGAATGAAGGTGGTTAGGGGAGCACGGGAGGCATGGGAGGGCAAGAGAGGGGACAGAGGAGGAGTGGAGTTCACAGACTGTAGCACGGAGGGAAATTAGTGCAGAGAGGTAGGGGGGAGCAAGGTTGTGAAGAGATTTAAAGGTGAAAACTAGGAGCTAGTGCAGGATTTGTTCAGGAAGGAAGAGCCAGTGAAGAGAGGAGAGAAGGGGATGCATGTGGTCGAAGCGATGAGCAAGGTGGATGACCCTGGCAGCAGAGTTTTGGACGGAGATAAGGGGAGAAAGGGGAGAGCGGGGAAGGCCAGTGAGAAGGAGGTTACAGTAATCAAGGCGAGAGATGACCAGGGCATGGACAAGGGTTTTGGCAGAGGAGACGGAGAGGAAAGGGTGAATCTTAGCAATGTTATGGAGGGAGAAGTGACAGGATTTGGCAACAGAGTTGATGTAGGGTTTAAAAGAAAGGGGTAAGTCAAAGATGAAGCCTAAGATATAGACATGGGGAAAGAGAAGGATGGTGACCCCATTGATGAGGATCGACAGGAAGGAGGGAGAGGAAGGATGAGGGAGGAAGATAAGGAGTATAGTTTTAGCCATGTTGAGTTTGAGTTGATGTTGAGACATCCAGATAGAGATGTCAGAGAGACAGCTGGTGCGGTGAGCTTGAATAGATGGAGAGAGAGAGAGAGTAGAGAGATAGAGCTGAGTGTCATCAGCATAGAGGTGATATTAGAAGCTATGGGAGGCAATGAGTTTGTCTAGGGACAGGGTATAGATAGAGAAGAGGAGAGGGCCAAGGACAGAACCTTGAGGAACACCAACCAAGAGTGGAAGGGAGGAGGAGGTGGAGTTGGCAAGAGACACAACACATTTATGTTGATAAATCAACACATTTATGTTGATTTTATCAACATAATACGTGAGGAAAGACAAATGAATGACTCACATGCTTAAAGTTACACATGTGTTCAAATGCTTGACTAGGCCATGACCTTACTGAAAATCTGGGCCAGAATTTCAATCTTTCCCAAGATATGGCTTCCATAGACCAGCAAGGAAACAGGAGATTACTTCCTCGATAAAGACTTAGCAGTTTAAACTGAAGCTAATCAGCACTCTAATTGCATGTCATCCTTGGCTAAATCAGATTAGTTACAAATGATTATCAGTTGGTGCCTTAAATCCCACATTAGTTTGTCATACCCAAGAGTTTTCATAAGCCGCTGCTCCCTCTCTCTGACGCCTCATAAAAACACAAACTGTAAATATGCCTGATGACACTGTCCATCAGCTCTTATTTTCTCATCAGAAATTATCAGTATGATTTTTTTGATATTTTTTTTACAGCTAAGATGTTTTCACCATTAAGTCATATGACTAACCAGCGACCTGAGTTTTGCCTCAAGTGCAGTAGCCTCAAACAGCCACCCTGGTGTGTCTCCTTTTTTGGTCTTGATTAATTCATATTATCGCTTCAGATTTCTTTTGTGACAGCTGTGTGCTGAATATTAATTTTTTTAAAAATTATGCAAGCTTTTGACTTGTACATGGAGGGGAAAAATTTGCCTGGTCCTATTAGACAACAGTAGGCCCACCAGATAGATTCCTCCCAGCCTGGCGGCTGCTGAAATCTTCAGGTTGTACCAGTGGTTTTGGAATGACGCGCAATGGGCTAAGAGGAGGATTCTGTAGAACACAGCAGAACGTCTCTGGGTCTAGCGCATTTGTTCATACTGTTCACAGGGACAGTTTTGACTCAGTCAGTATCTCTAATTTTACTATGAAGCTACAGCGCTACGCCGTCTAATGTAAGAAACTCACATTACAACGGGCACACACACAAATAGAACATTTGGATCCATACCTGGTATGTTTCTTTGTTATTCAAATGTATGAGATAGCAGAAAAGTAACTTGCTCATACTATACATGCCATTGACAGCAGGCACAGCAGTCAGCGAGCACACATGCACTGCTTAGTGCATTTTTTTTCCTTTTGAGGATATTTTTGACCCAGGATATTCTGCTAGCATGGGGCAATTTGGGCTTAAATTAGAGAGGAAGGAATAAATGCAGATCTCTTCTTCTGTGAAAGAAGGCTCCCCATTAACAACTAAATCCTCAAAGTGCTCTACCAGGGCAAGCCCCATTCAGGTGAAGGAGGCTTGCTGTGTGATCAAACAATTTGAGGACTGAGTTGCAAAGAGGGAGCCTAAACAATTTATTGATATACTGAGAAGGTGCTGAATAGGGATATGCAAACAGACTGGAGTTTGGATGTTCGGACAAAAAATTTAGTTTGAGTTTGTGGGTTCAATCCTGTGGAGTTCAGACCCACCCCGAATGTTCAGAAAGTTTGGCTGCGGCAGAGGCTTGGAGTGCTGCAGGGGGCCAGTGGGGGCATGGCAGGCCGTCGGAGATACAGCAGCAGCAGCAGAGAGCAGGAAGGCTTGGGGCTTGGCACCCCGGGTTGCCCAGGCAGGCAGGCTTGGCACTTGGCCCCCAGGGGTGTCTGTGGGGGCATGGCAGGCCATCTGAGACCCAGAAGCAGCATCAGAGGCCAGACATTGCAGACTGCCAGGCATCAGTGGAGCAGCAGCAGAGGCCCAGCCAGGGCTCAGTGGCTGGCACCCCTACTTGACCAGGCATTGTAGGCTGGCATTGTACTTGACCGAGCTCAAGAAGCTCTACTGCAAATTGGTCACGCCTTGCCCAGTGGTGAATCTCGTGGACACCCAGCCCCCGGCCACCGGCACACTCATCCAAGCTATGCCTGTCTACAATAGGGAGGAGCAAATGGCTGATGTGCAGTACCAGCAGCAGCAGCAGACATTGGATTGCCAGGGCACAGTATCTGTGGCTGACACCCCTACTTGGCTGGGCATTGCAGGTTGACTGGCATCGGTGGAGCAGCGGCAGAGGCCTGGCCAGGGCTTGGTGGATGGCACCCCTACTTGGCTGGGCATTGCAGGTTGGCTGGCATCGGTGGAGCACTGGCAGACTGTGAAGTGGAACGACAGCCCTCCCTGCCTGGAACTTAGGCCCCAGAACCCTAATGGTGTGTCCTGGAGCTGGAGTGGCTGTCTGCTTCTTGATGCGGTGGAATGATGGCTCCCTGTGAGTGGAATGACAGTCCTAGAACCCTGACGGTGGGTCCTGGGACTAGAGTGGCAGCTTCTGGATGAAGTGGAATGACAGCCCTCCCTGCCTGGAATGTAGGCCCCAGAACCCTGATGGTGGGTCCTGGGACTGGAGTGGCAGCTTCTGCATGAAGTGGAATGACCATCCTCCCTGCCTGGAATGTAGGCCCCACAACCCTGACAGTAGGTCCTGGAGTTGAGGTGGCTGGCTGTTTCTTGATGCGGTGGAATGACGGCTCCCTGTGAGCAGAATGATGGCCCCAGAACCCTGACAGTGTGCCCTGGGACTAGAGTGTCAGCTTCTGGATGACATGGATGGACAGTCCTCCCTGCCCGGAATGTAGGCCCCAAAACTATGATAGTGGGTCCTGGGACTGGAGTGGCAGCATCTGGATGAAGTAGAACGACATCCCTCCCTGCCTGGAATGTAGACTGGCTGGCATCAGTGGAGCATTGGCAGACAGTAAAGTGGAACGAGAGCCCTCCCTGCCTGGAATGTAGGCCCAGTACCCTGAGGGTGGGTCCTGGGGCTGGAGTGGCTGGCTGTTTCTTGATGCGGTGGAATGACAGCTCCTCATGAGCAGAATGATGACCCCAGAACCCTGATGGTGGGTCCTGGGGTTGGAGTGGCAGCTTCTTAATGCCTGGTATAACACCTAAATCTATCTAATCTAATCTAAATAAATTAAACTATGGAAGTAAATGTGTGGAAATGGGTGAAATGGGAGGAGGATGGCAATGGATTGGAAGGAACACAAACTGCTGGGAGAGGGAGACTTCTGAAAACTCCTGTTGACAAGATCAATGGCTAGCCCAGAATTATATCGAGGGGAGGGGGAGGGCAATTACTTTTGTTACTTGCTGCGCCTGTCTTACCAGAAGTCCCATTGTCTCTGTGCAGCCTAGCCCGTGGCCAAACCCAGACTGCCAAGCCAGTGGTCTGAGGAAAAGAGGGATCATGATTGGGCAGGCTGGCTGCTAGTCTAAACCTCTCCACCCCTGGCACAAGGAAGTCTGCTCCTCAGCTGCCTCCTCCCCCTCTCTAGTCCTGCCAGCTGCGTTTTTCCCATCTGAACGTGCCAAACTCATCCGAACATGGCCGAACTGTTGGGGGGTTTGGCTTCCGGTTTGGGCGTCCGGTTTGGGCATCCAAACTGGCTGAGTTTGGACCGAACTCCAAACGTCCAACCACATTTGCACATCCCTAGTGCTGAAAAGCATGGCACAACTGCCGAAAATTGTCATAAATGTCACAAAAACTGCCATAATTTCTGTAAATTTCTGTGAATTGTCATAAATGCCGTAAAAGTTGCGTACACTCCCAGAAATTTCACAATTGCTGTAAACTACCTTCAATTTTTGAAAACTGCCGTAAATTGCCATGAAGTATCTTAAATTGCTGTTTCTTGTCATTGACCCAGTAGGAGACACGCCAAAAGAAATGGCAGTCCAAAGCAGAACGGCAAACAATGCTGCCACTTCAGGCCTAGTTACACGTCCCCCCACAGCCACAGACTGTTTCGGGCTATGGTAGGAGCCATCACTCTGGCCAGGACTCAGCCCAGCTGCCAAACAAATGTTACAGGAGCTGGGGAGATGCAGGGACGTGTGTCCACATATCCCCACCCTTATGCTACATAGAGCGGCTCTCCCCCTCCCCTGAAGGATAGCCATGACAACCTATGATAGCCGTCATGGCTACACGCAAATGCCGCCACTCTGGACCAGGATAAGTACAGCGGGTCATCATCTGTGATGGTCCGCTTTACCCCTGGTTAGGTAGCCCTTGCCCAGTCTATGGTGACACTTAGCCCGGGATGTGAGTTGGGGATGGTCCCTCACAGACCGGGCTAACACTACCACCAACAGCATAACAGACTGGAGTAACATCTGGCTGGCACCTTTAGGCAGGATAGTGCCACCTGGCTTAATCCATGCGAAAGCGGATTAAACTGTGCCACCGTCACATCTGAAAACACCCTCTGTCTTTTCTAGAGGATGGCTTTTCTGTTTCCTGGGGAGGCTCAGGTTCACTTCTCTGACATGCTGTAATGTCTCTAAGGTTAGTAGAGACAGTAAGCACAGACTCTACAAGGCTCCACTTGAGCAGACTTTATTGTGAACCACCAAAACCCGAAATAACCCAGACTCAACTGGCTATAGCCAGGGTACAGTCAGATGAGCCTAGCAGGGACCACTCCCCATATGCCCTGGGGCAGGCAATTTCAACCACCACCATGTGGGGCCAATATGGAAAGGGGGGCATATGATCCCCCCCCATGGGGAAAATGGGCAGACCAGACCTGCCCACCCACCCTCCCTCCTACAGTGCACCCACTATCCTGCCCCTGACTGTGATGTGGCCACACGAGAATGGTGACAGCACCTCCTGCTCAGCAAACTTTGCCACAGGGTGGGGCAGATGGGGACTGGACCCATGAGCAGCAGTGTGCTACCACAATTTGGACAGCCTTAATCCACTTTGGGTAAGGCTGCTATGCCCTGTGTCCTCGGCCTTTTTCAGAGGATGCAGCGTGTAGCAGCCAGTTGTTCAAAGCAACCAGGGTAAACATCTGGCGGTCAGGGGGAAGCTTAACCCTGACTATGGTGGTCAATAGGAGTTGATTGGGATTAGATTTGGGTTTACTTTTGAACTCTGAGTGCTTTCTGTTTTGAGGCTTGGCATGCTTCCTCAGTCAGCTGGAGGTGGAACTAGGGCTGATACTCGTTCTCACCCTGGTTGAAAATCTCATCATTTATTTATTTATTTATTTATTTATTTATTTATAGGTTGACCCCTCCTGCTACTGCAGTGTGGGGCAGTTCACAGCATATTTAAAAACACATAAATAAACATAATGAAAAACACACAATAAAATATACCGTGGCAGAGAAAATGGACCCCCACCCCCACATTGATGTTCTCGCTGCCATTCTCACGAGATTCTTGACAATGGCCACTAGGCAGTTGAGTGTGCACAGAATGGCCATGGCGGGCATTTTGCATATGCGCATAGTGTATTGTGGTTTTCAAGAATTTTGTGAGATTTTTGAGAAATTGGAAAAAAAAAAGCTCTGTGCATGCACAAAATGGTCATGGGGGGAGGGGGCGGAACACTTATACACAAAATAGCCATGGTGACCATTTTGTGCATGTGCAGAGCATTTTTTTAGGCTCTTAAGAAACTCATGAGATTCTCAAAAACCTCGACAAAAATGTGTGAGATCTCACTGGGGCTGCGGGAATCTCGTGCGTTCTTGCAAGAATGCAAAAGCAGTCTCGTTTCAGATCCTTGTCTTTGGGTGAATGGCACTAGCAAGTGGGAGCCCCCTGCCTGGGATCGGATGACAGCATGGGATCCCTCTGGAACTCACTGATATGAGGGTCCTTTGCTGTGTTTATTGAAGGATCACAATCTGCATAGCTTGCATATATGTGAGTACACACACACACAGAGTTACACCCCCCATGCATCCACCTGCATGCACACGCACACACACATGCACACGCAGAGGCTCCACACAAGCTACACCCCCTGCTTGCTTGCTTCCCAACCAGCTGTAGCAGTGGGTGAAAACAGACATGACGCTAACCACCCTTTAACCACCCTTGGTGGTTATTTATGCATGTTGCAGGACTGTATTGGTGCCGTATGCAGCCCTAAAACATGCATAAATAACCACCAAAAGTGGTTAAAGGGTGGTTAGCGTCATGTCTGTTTTCACCCAGTGATGAGATTTTTTCCTCTTAAAATGTCCCAACATTTTGAGACACAAAACCCAACCCTGACAAGTTGGTACTCAAACCAGAACAGAAATCAGAAATACAAAATTTGCCCTCCCAAACCCCCTGCACATCCCTATTGCCCACATCAAATAAACAAGTCACAGCTTTTTTATTATTATTTGTCCGTCTGAACTGGCAACAAAAGGACTGATTCTGTCCGCACCTCCCAATATTATTCTCTCATTCCACAATTACCAAGGCTTGCAATACTCTTTATTTCTTCCCAGTAGCATATTTCTTATTTTGAGAACTGTAGTAACTGGTGCTTCAGTCATAATGTATATTTTTTCCCCTCAGGGGAAAAATCCCATAACCCAGTAGCATAAATAAGGTTCCTTATACTTGCCTCAAGTGCTATAACTTAACCTACCATTATATTGCAGTTATCCAGCTGGCATTTTTTATTTATTAGATTTTTAGTACAGTATGTGGCATTATAATCAATGCATTATTGACAAAAGCATTTGGATCACATGCCATTTATTTAATTTATAATGCTGCCTCTCTCTTAGAATGCCTAATGCATACATAGTTTTATACGTGGAGCTTAAGATACATTATTCAGGAAAGAGGCATGTAGATTATACAAGAAAGCACCATAACGTCTAAGAAGTTATGTAGCAAGGGTGTCCCTGAACTGTTGGTCATTAGCCTGTTCTGAACTACAAACTTAGTTTGTTTCATGAATCTCAGGCAAGCTATGTGACTTTAGCTTGACCATAGCTCTATGGCATTTTTAATGTCTGCTAAAGTAATAACACAGGAAGCATTTTATTGTAACCTGCAGGGACTGCAAATATTAAACGTACAACATTTTTCATAACCA
This sequence comes from Sphenodon punctatus, assembly GCA_003113815.1. Lineage (NCBI taxonomy): Eukaryota > Metazoa > Chordata > Lepidosauria > Sphenodontia > Sphenodontidae > Sphenodon > Sphenodon punctatus. Next base: position 1,342,051 of record QEPC01004588.1, on the reverse strand, counting down.
CTTATATCAAAAGCAATCTGATTGTCACTCTTTTGCACATAGGATTCTCCCATTAGTAAGCAGTCTTATATTACAGGCATAAAACACTGTTAAGCAATTTAGCTCTGCAAGACTAGCTTCAGCTGTGTCTTATTTGCGTTTCCTTATTTAATGTGTGCAAATTCTCTAGATTAAAGTTGGACTAGCCTAGCACTCCACTAGATGACAGGCTTGGTTTAGAGCCAGAGCACTTAGTGATGCTTATCAAACAATTTTCAGCTTTGCACAGTAGCATAACTCAACATTTGGGATGACTATATGTTATCAGACATGCCATGAGACACCATTTGTTTTCTTGATTTAAAGCAGAGCGTTAAAATGTTGATCTCATGAATATGGGTTCCCTCCAAAGCGTGGATGATTTCACTTTGTGTGCTAAATTTTGAATGAATGTGTGAACCATGGTAGATTTTTAAAAGTACATGGTTGAACTGTCTTATCCCGGTTGTCTCAGTCTGTTGCTGTTCTCAGCTAAATAAGTCCATGACCTTTATATAAAAAAAAATTTTCCTGACCAATAGCTTTACTATTTATAATCATTGGTTTTGACTGTGCTCTGTGGACCATGCTGACAACCCCATCATGGGTAATGGCTGTCTGTCTCACTTCAGACAGTTCCTTCTTAAACTTCCTTGTGAGTAGAGACAATGGGCAATTTTTTTAGTCTTGTTAGTAACCTGGATGTGTCTGCAAACATGTGAACCCTAAAAAGTGCTAAAGTTGTAACGGAATAATTTCTAGGGCCTTGGAGGTCCTAGAAGTCCTGCCTTCTGACCCCCAGAGGTGTGGGGGTATTCAGAAGGTCTGAGGGAACTACCCCACCTTGCTATCTTATTAATTTCTGTCCAGGGCTAGCCTTACCACAGGGCAACAGCTCAAAGCGACCACCCCAGATCCCACTATTTTCTCTACTTGTGGGGGCCCCAGAATGGCCCCTATTTTCATCACAGCAGAATGTGGGGCTCTCATTTCCTCTAAGTGGGGGCCCAAACACTACCATCTCCAGGATCCCATGGGGATAGGGCTACCAGGGCCCCTGCATTTTATTTTTGCTCTGTGCCTTGCAAATTCTAAGGCCAGCCCTGGCTGCTCCTACCCCCACCCCTACTGTGCTGGTCCTGTCAGAGCTGTATTGAGTTTGATGGAGGGCAGGAAGGGCAGACTCTGCTGATGCCACTGCTTAGCTATTTGGTAGCAAAACACTCTTCCCCCCCCCCCAAACAACAGCAGCTGCAACCAAGTGAAGAAGGTGCTTGTGCTGCCCATCAACTGTTTTGTGGTGAGAGTGTTTTGCCACCAAACAGCTGAGCTGACTGGTGGCAGTAGACACCACCCAAACTCCTTCACCATCCAATATGAATCCAGCTTTGGATGAGGCCAGCTGAGTAGCAGTTATTCTGCTGGTCCTCAGCATGGGGCTGGTAGAGGTAACTGGACTATGTAAAAAGGTGTTATCCTGCAAACCCAGGACAATTTAATCCCTGGTCTGGTCCCATCTATTTCTTGCCCCTTTTGAGGTGTTTTCTCCACTGAGTGCAGAAACTGCTGTTGATCCTGCTCTTGTACCTGATGGTCCCCATTACAGGAAATGTGTTCACGTCCTCTATTCCCTGACTAGCATTATTATTTTGTGAGGCAAAAAGGTAGACAAGCTGCATGACATCAAAGCGGAGGTAGTAGTATGGCAGAACCTTTAAATATCCACTCACAAATATGTTGCTGAAATTGTTACTGCTTATGACATTATTAAGCTAAGAGAAAACAGTGCACTATTTTAATCTCTAGCATCAATGTTATAGTGCCACTTAGGTGTGGTTTTTGCAATAATCAACATATCCCTCCATTCAAAAATGAGCTGAAAGTCTCACACTGTCAATTAAAAATGACTACCATCTCTTTAACTTCAGTTGGTACAGGATCAGGCAGATATAAGATAGATTTCTGACTTGAATTCTTGATACTACGGCCTACAAAATACAGCACTACCTACCTCTTCACTGTATTCATTCTCCAGACAGAATTCCGATCTCATAGGGCTCCATAAGTATTGGTGGTTGCCGGAAAGGAAATGGTAATGCCCTTAGATTTGTGATCCTGAGGTTTTCATTCCTTCCTGGCACTCACTATTTTTAAGAGAGTTCATCTGTACAAACAAAAATATAACATTTAGAACCATAAAGAAAAAAAAACTGCATAAGCTTTGCACAAAGAAGAAATAAATTGCAATGAGAACAAACGATAGACATTAAAACAGCTAATATAAGGCCATTACATAATCAGAGAGTTTAAAAACTCTGGAGTCATGGCTTAAAGAGTACAAAAAGAGAACAACAAATGTAATTCTACATGAATAAAAAGAACGTGTCATCCCTGTATGTGTTGCTCGCAAACATCAGCTCTAGTTATGTAGCACTCAGCTCAACCATCTCCATAGTCAATAAGGCAATCTTTGCTAGCTATATTCCAGCAGCTCATTGGTTTGCTCTTTAAAGAAGCTGGAGAATGTGCTAAGCTGCCTGTTGCATAAATCTGTATTTTTAATTTCCAAAATAAAGTCTCATCCGCTCACCTTTCTCTGAATATTATCTATCAGTGTTTTAAAGTTCCAAGGCCTGGTCCTACTCCCCTTGGAGTCAGTGGGAGTTTTAATATTGATTTCAATGGGATCAGGATCGGGCCTCTAATTTTTAAGGATTGAAACCATCCTTAGAACATCATATGCTGCGCTTTTCACTTTCTTTGATGACTTCTAACATTCTTTTGATGTGGACTCCAAAAAAGACATTTTCATCCTTAGATATATGTGTTTTAAAAGATTAAAAACTCTGAGTAGCAGAGTAGGAACACTTTGTGTTTCAGACTAGCATCTCATTTAAAATAAAACTTGCATTAACTAATGGAATAATGCACAGAGCATTCAGCACAATATATATGTCAGGCAAGCAAAACAAATAATTAAGGGACATTCTTCTTTCTGGCTGTCCTAAAACTGGGCTAATTCCCTTTGGTTTGGCTCATGGGCATAGGCATGCATGATATGCACAAACCCAGCATCTATACGTCGTTCACACCTACTGTGTCTGTCTATGATTATAAGCAGGATATTCAAATACTTTCTACTTCAGAAAGAAGAAATCTTGTCAATGTGAATATCCTGCTTGTGTATAAAACACAGAAGAAAAGAATGATGGAGAAAAGTGCAAATGTAGAGGGGGAGTATCAGAGGGTGCAGAAGCCCTGTCTGGTCTGGTTTCATGGGATCTGTTTCAGGAGGTGCTGCCAGCGGGGACTGTGGGTGTTCTGGGGGCAGTTAGGACCATCTGTTGTGAACTGGATCCGTGCCTGTCCTGGCTGGTCACGGCCTGCAGGAGACGTTAGGGCTGTTGCTGGCGGGGGTGATCAGCACCTCCCCTTGAGAGGGTAGAGTGCCAGAATGTTTGAAGAAGGTGGTGGTCCGGCCTCTGCTTAAGAAACCATCGCTTGATGTTGATTCGCTCACCAGCTATCGTCCAGTCTCTAACCTTTGCTTTTTAGGGGAGGTTATTGAATGGGTGGTGGCTCAGCAACTCCAGGAACATCTAGATGGTCTCAGCTTCCTAGATCCCCCCAAGTCTGGCTTCCACCCAGGGTATGGCACTGAGACTGTGCTTGTGGCCTTGGTCGATGACCTGCACTAGGAGATGGTCAAGGGATGTTCAACCTTACTGGTCCTACTAGATCTCTTGGCTGCTTTTGACATGGTTGATCATAGACTGTTGGTGACTCACTTGTGGGACCAAGCAGGATTGGGTGGGACGGTTCTACAATGGTTCTGTTCCTACCTAGTCGGTAGGATCCAACAGGTGGTGCTGGGGTATAAGTCATCTTCCCCCGTGACCTCTCGTGTGGTTTTGGCTGTGGGAGGGAATGCATAAGCTAGAATATGCACACTGGTCTGAGTCCCCCTGTCACGGAGAAACATGGGTTCACACACGTGTAACACGGGACTACATGTTTGGTAAATGTGTGGGGCAAAGGATTTCACATGGATGTAATGTTACTATACATGTACACTATGTAATGTCAAAGGTTCCACATGCTTGTAAGGTTGAAAATGAGAACTGTAGAACTCAAATTAGACCTCTCGCACATCACCAGTCTACAGGAACTACAAGAGATAACAGAAAGTGTATTCAAAACATCTGGATTGCTAGACAGCCTGTGGAGATGTAAATGAACTTCCATGTTTGTCTGGGTTGGGTACGTGCCCTGACCCACGATCCCCAAGGCGGGAAATCTGAGACAAAGGAGTCTAAATTCCTATTTAAATGGGAGGAAGATACAAAGAGAGAGACACTTCTTGCAAAAGCCAGCTTGAGCATCTGCATATGAAAGGCAGTAGCTGGAAGCCATGAACTGAGAGGAAGGACTTTGATTTCTAGCAACTCTAAGTCTGGAGACCCAATCGCTTACATCAAGGACTGAGAAGAACTTATGGACCTTGCTAGGGGTAAGATGAATAACTTAGGAACTCAACCAGTATAAGTTAGGAATGCGTTATATTTACCTTTGATTTCTAATACCACTCTGTTTAACTACCTTGTTTATGTAATCAATAAACTCACTTCATAGTTTATGAAGAAGTGATCAGTGTCTAATATTGGAACACAAGTGAGCTACAAGAGCCCTCAAGTTCTTGCGAACCCAGAGAGTAAAGAGTCTGTAAACGGGAAGGATTGGGCCCTTGTATGACAAAGGAGTTTCATTGTGGCACACTTGAATTAGCCAGTGAGAGAAACTGATTCAAGAGAACTGTGCGCAACGGAAACTGAGTCACTCAAACCCGGTAAAGTGGGGGTGTGGGCTCCCAAATCTGTGACACCCCCCCCCCCCTCAGCTTTGCTGGCAAACACACACAGAGATACAGAGCAGGAAATATAGCTCTGTATCTCTGCATGTGTTTGCCGGCAAAGCGACGCAGGGGGGCTTTCAGACCGGCCGAATCCAATGCATATTCTGGCTTGCGCATTTCCTCCTACAGTCAAAATATGTGCTGGGGGGAAGGTGTGAAAGTGGTCTTAGATTCCATCCTCCCAATTCTACCACTTTTAGACGAGCGGCTGGACTTAACAGCTTGAAGGAAGCACTTCCTGAGAAGCTGCGCGGAGTGCGTTTAGATGTACCAGAAGTAGCTGGCCACAATACGAATCACTGTTTGCATGGTTTCTTTGAGGGTGTATTTGGAAAAACCTTCTTCCTTTTTTCATTAAAGCTTTAGAGAAAAAAACAAGGGTGCTCATTGCTGGAATAATATAGTGGAACGTTGGATTAATTGGGGGGACCGTGGGATATGATAGAATACAACTGAATATGAAAGAGTATGATTGCACAAGGATTGCAATCCTGGACCATTTCAGGTCCAGGCAAGGTCTGGACCGACCCTGCATGAAACAGTCCATGAAAGCTCTGATCCTCCTTGCATGGAATGGTCCAGGCAGGCCTCAGCATGGTGAGACAAGATCCCTGAATCACCCCACTTCCATCTTGCCTTCCTGGTGTTGTATCCCCCACTCACCTTTTCTGCCTGATCTAATGGCCACTCTTCCTGCCCAAAGGGAAGTGAGAATGAGCATCTGGCCTACATTACTGCTGGGCAGTTGCTGTGCAGGGATCTCCTGGGTATGTGGTTCTCTTCCTGCAATCACTACCCGCCATGATTAATTTCTCACCCCAAACCCGCCATCCCACCATGGTGCCTCTCCCCCCTGCCAGCTCTTCCAAGCTGATGTAACAGCCTCCCTTCCCACCCAAAGGGAAGCGGGAATGAGTGCCTGGCCTAGGTTGCTGCTTGGCGGTTACTTTGGCAGGATCTCTGGCACACACAGCTCTCCTCCCATGATCACCCCCCATCATGGTTCCTTTCCCTCCACCTCCAGCCCGTCATTCCACCATAGTGCCTCTTCCTCTCCTTCCCCACCCACCAGGCCGTGGACACACCATGATGCCTTCCCACTCACTTCCCATGCGTACCATTCATGTCCAGTGCTGCTGTGTCCCAGAGAATATCCTGCTACTTCCCATTGCTATCCTGGCTGCCTGTAAACACAGTAAAGGGTGGGGTGGGGAAAACATATAATTCAATAGCAATAAATAGAAGCCTTCATCATGCAACTGTCTAAATGCACCCCCTCCCCATGTGCATTAATTTATTATAGCTGCTCCGTAGAAGGTAATTGGTTCTGAAGAGTGAGTGTTGGGCATGTGCTGTAACCAGGATGAGATGAGACAATGAATGTTTGAATTTTGGCATGTGTTGGCCTTTTAAGGAATGAGTGAGAACAGAGAGAAGGGGCAGGAAGTGGTTGGTCCTCAGAATGCTCTAGGCTTTTCACCCATGACTCTATGGTGCTGGACAGGCCTGTATACAGGAGAGACTGAACACAACCTGTTTGATGGGATGTGGACACGTGGATGCATATTGGCCTGCATTTGCCAACGTGGTGGAGTCTAGATGCTTCAAGACCCTGCCATGAGTAGGTGGGTGGGTGGCAGGCAGCTTTGTGGAGATGGAGGTCAAAATTTAATAAACAGGCACATGGAAACCCACCTGATGTGAGGTATCCATCGCTTATTAATACCCTAAATTGTTTCAGGCTTGTTCATTTATATCATCACTCTGTCAGTCCCCACTGGATTTGGTATTGAAAGTGATTGAAGATCATGGAGAATATGAACATATTCTATGTGATGCACCAGTGGGGTGGTACTGGCAGTAGAATTACAGAGATAACATCATGGCAACCCAGGCATGAGCATAACAATCGGCCAGGGAAGAGGGCATGGTAGCAGTGCAAAAAGGCAGCAGCAAAGCAGTGCAGACAGAACAGCATGGGAGGCCAGTAGCCACTGCAGAGAAGAAGTGTCAGTGATACAGCTACAACAGGAGGTGAGCAGAGATGGGAGAGGAGAGCGGGCCAATAGGCCAACTGGCATATTCAGTGCTCCGAACAGGATGGAGAGGAGGGCAATGGGAGACTGGGGTAGTACATTTTGCTTTTAAGTCAGCTAGAGTAAAGGGGAATTACACCATTTCCCCTTTTTATTTGAAGCATATGTGTCACCATCCAATATCTATGTAAATACTTTGAATGATTAATTTAATGCACATTTAGAGATTTCCAAAGCTGTATTATTCATTGGATAAAATACTGTATGCATTTTGGTGATATATTATTGTTATTGTATGCCCAATAGATTTCTTTCAGCCCACGGTGAATTTTTATGAGTAAGTACTAGCCCCTGAAAACAGGATTTATTGCAGAAATTCCCAGGCACCCTTATTTATAGTATAATAATACAAAGTAGCACAATAATAAATATACTTTGCTTATCAAATCATTAGTCTTCTATGGCAAAATTGACAAATGATGCCACAGGCAGTATGATATCTCTAATGACCTGTATTAACTTTCAATTTCAAATAGGCTATTCCAGTTGGAACCCAGAAAGACTTGAGTTATACATTCCCTGTAACAAGTCCAACTAGAGGCTCCCTTCCTTCTTTTAGAAGATCCATATATGTGCCATAAAATACCGGCACCTTCCAGGCAGCAGATCACCATAGTCTACCCCATGATACTAGTGGATTTCTGTTTGTGGATCTGGATCAAGCTGTTTGTGAAAGAGGATGTCAGGTATATACTATACAATTATCTCTTTCTATCTACCGTAAAGTATCAGACTGACAGCTAGTAAGTGCTGTCTGTAGTATTTCTTTGTTTACTATCAATTCTCTTCATTGCAGTTTCTAAGTACTGAACATACTCCCCAGACATTTTATCAGTAGACATAACAGAAACAAACCTCTGAGATGGAAACTACCATATCTGAATCATATCTGTCTGTCCTGATATTGGTACGGCTAACTGCAATAACTGGGCTAAAGGATGGGATATGCCCCTTTGATCTCCATGAATAAATAATAATCCCAAACTTGAAAAAGGCTATTGTCTATTTTGTATTGATGGGCAAAGAAAATTTTAGCTATTGAGGCTCATTGGAAAACTGATTATTTTAAAGCACAAGCGAAACAAACTTTGGTATGTTTTCTAGCAATATTAACTACACAACAAACTTATTCACACACTCATAATTAGGACAAGAGAAAGGCAAATGCTTGTGTATTTTATAATGTGGGTAAAATTTTCTGGGCTCATATATTATGCTGAGTTTCCAAAATAATCATGTTTTACTGACAAATGCTTGTGGAAAGTGAAATTTAAATCTCTCCATATAATTATTTATTATTATTATTATTATTATTATTAGCATTTATATAGTGCCAGTGATGTACCTGGCACTTTACAAAGTATAAGATAGACACGGTCCCTGCCCGAGAACTTACAATCTAAAGGCAGGGAGAGGGAAGACAGGGAAGGGGAAACAGAAGGAGAGACAAGGGATGCAACATTCATGAGGATGCGAGAGCTCAGGTACACGTTTTTGGCTTGGTTACAGTATTTGGGAGTATGCAGATAACAGGTGGGGGATAATCCTGGGTGGGGATGCTTAGCAGGAGTTAGGAAGGGTGGAGTGGAAGAGGTGGGTTTTGAGGAGGAACTTGAAGGTGTGGAGGGTGGGGGCAAGGTGGAAGAGGGCAAGGAAGGAGTTCCAGGTGTGCGGGGCAGTGAGGGAAAAGGAACAAAGGTGATTGGGGGAGCAGGGAAGGCGTGGGAGGGTGAGGGAACGCATGGAAGAGGAGCAGAGTGCACGACCAGGGGTTCAGAGGGAGATCAGTAGAGATGGGTGAACAGAATGCCATTCGGATGTTTGAACGTTCGGTTCAAAACCCGAATTCAGTTTGACTGTTCGTGTTTGGCTGTTCGGTTCGATGGAGTTCGGTTTGGCCAAACTGGGCCGAACATCCAAAAATAACGCTATCGATACCGAAATCGATATTTTTTTTTGGTATCGGTATAATTCAGCCCTGAAACCACCCCTGGTGTCCACCCCTGTTGCCAGGAAGTCTTCTCCTCAGCTGCCTCCCCCTTCCAGTCACGTTTCCCCCACCCAAAGTCATTCCCGCCCCCAAACTCAGCCAAACTCATCTGAACTTTTCGGAATTGTTCGGCTGTTCGAACGTTCGGTTCAGAAGTTGGGTTCGGTTGTCCGAACAGACCAAGTTTGGGCCAAACTCTGAACTTCTGAACCGCGTTTTCCCATCCCTAGAGATCAGGGCAGAGAGGTAGGGGGGAGCAAGGTTATGAAGGGCTTTGTAGGTGAAGATGAGTAGCTTGTGCAGAATACGCTCGGGAAGAGGGAGCCAGTGGAGAGAGGAGAGGAGAGGCTGCACGTGGTCAAAGCAATGGGCTAGGTGGGTGATCATGGCAGAAGAGTTTTGAACAGAGATTTTATTTTATTTATTTATTTAATAGATTTCTATACCGCCCCATCCTGCACAGCAGCTCGGGGCGGTTAACAACAATAAAACAATTTAAAACGCTTTTTAAAATACAAATATAAAACATATTAATAAGACAAGGTGGTATAAATAAATATATAGGTGGGGGATTAAAAATCACCCCCCTCCCCTCCCTCCCAAAGGCCTGGGCAAACAGCCAGGTCTTACAGTTCCGCCGAAATATCAAAAGGCTTGGGGCCAGGCGAGCTTCCTCCGGAAGGGAGTTCCACAGCCGCGGCCCTACCACCGAGAATGCCCGCTCCATCGTGGCCCCCCGCTTGACACGGGGGACCTCCAGTAGGGCACCCCCGGCAGACCGCAGGAGTCGTTCCGTTTGGAGAAGAGACGACTGAGAGGAGATATGACAGAGGTCTGGGGGAAGAGAGGTGGGACATGGAAGGCCAGCGAGGAGGAGGTTACAATAGTCGAGGCGTAAGATGATTAGGGCGTGGATGAGAGTTTGGGCAGAGGAGACAGACAGAAAAGGGCGGATCTTGGCAATGTTGTGGAGGGAGAGGCAGCAGGATTTGGCCACGGAGTCAGTGTAGGGTTTGAATGTAAGGTGTGAGTCAAAGATGAAGCCCAAGTTGCAGGCTTGGGGGACAGGGAGGATGGAGACCCCGTCAATGGTAATTGACAGGGAAGAGAAAGAGAGGAAGGATTGGGAGGGAAGATCATAAGAACATAAGAAGTGCCATACTGGGTCAGACCAATGGTCCATCTAGCCCAGTATCCTGTCTCTGACAGTGACCAATCATGGTGGCTTGGGAGAAGCACCCATCCATTCCCTCTTGTTTTCCCCCAGCTCCCGTCATGTTCCCTGATCTGGTCTGGCTAATAACTTCTAGTGGACCTATCTTCCAGAAACTTGTCCAAGCCTCTTTTAAACTCATCTATAATACTGACCCTTACTACAGCCTCTTCCAGTAGATTCCACAAGCCAATTATACTCTATATGAATTTTTTTTTTCTTTTATTTGTTTTAAACTTGTCACCCATGAGTTTCATGGAGTGTCCCCTAGTTCTAGTACTAGCTGAGAAGGTAAATAACTGCTCATTGTTTATTAGTTCCACACCACTCATGATTTTATAGACCTCTGTCATATCTCCTCTCAGTCGTCTCTTCTCCAAACGGAAGAGCCCCAACTTACCAAGCCTCTCCTCATATGGGAGCCCTCCCATGCCCTTGATAATTGTTGTTGCCCTTCTCTGTACTTTTTCTAGTTATTAATTTACACCCACCATATACACTCATTTGATCAGGTCAAAGTAACTACACCATATGATTCCCTTTACCAAACATAACAAGTCAATGCAGCATCAATACAGAGCTGAAATGCATTTGTAACTTTATATCTGCAAGTAGAATACCAAATTTGCGAATTGAATACCCAAATTTAAATTCATTGCTCCAATGAAGTTTACCAATTTGCCACCTTGACTGCAATCCACAAACTACTTACTCCAAAGTAGCCCCATTGAAGTGTACTTCTCCAGAGTATGTTGCGTGTGCATCATGGCACGACTCACGAGTAAGGTCACAGTGATTTCATTGGACTTACTGAGGAATAAGCATGTCTAGGATTGCAGTCTTTGTTTCTTCTTTATTTGGTCCTTTGGTCCTTCAGCTGTTCAATATTTCGCCTTTTGGCACCTTTGGGAAACTTGTGACACAGAATGACCACTCCATAACTTAACAATTTCTAAAAGAACCACTGAACAGTGAGTGAACATTACAAACAAACAAACCTGAAACTCTGAAAATGGACTTTGAAATCAGAATGACAAATTCAATTAAAATCCAAGCTTCTGAATATGGCAATTCCATCAATTTTGAAGCTCGCTCTAAATGAACAGTAAATAGGGAACTGCTATCAGTCCATAACATTCAATCAACAGATTCAAAAATCCAGCACTGAATTATCTACATTCTATCAGCATATGCACTTGGGATAAAAAAGAGGGACAGCCTAAATTCTTAGCAACTCATTATTCATATTAATAAATAATTCCACTGACTTGAAGGCTTTACTCCTATATAAATAATGGTCATCATGTCTATAAGGGGTTTACAATCTGGCCCCATACTTGCCCTATAGTTTATTTGCTGCCAGTTATTCTTTCAGGCAGTGTAGGTGAGCACTTGTACAAAGAAACTTGCAGATCTGATTGTGATTATTTAAATTTAAATTCTATATGTGGGTGCTGCTTTTTAAAATATATCTGAGGTTGGGGTCAAGCCCATGGCAGACTGATATTGCATCTAAATCTGCATAGGCGCACTAATCACAGGACATTTCTGGAGAGTTATATGTTCACCCAAATCATGTAATAGATCATAATCAAGATTTTGCAAAAAGAAAGAGTTTGAATAATTATTCGAAGATTTAATTGCCAGGCAATTCATTTGCAAACACCAGATATAAGTTTCATAAAAATTTGCTTATCACCGCCATAGAAGAAACAAACTTCAGTTATGTCTATTTAATCTGCAAAATGTGTAGAACTACGGTCCCCTTGGAGAGATTTGGGGTTTTCATAAAATAAGCAGGCAAGATTATAAAAGTAAACACTCCAAAATGTATTTATTTGAACAGTTAGATTGGCAAGTACAAAAAAATAAGAAATATACACTCACTAACTCTAACTCACTAACTTTGATCTCTAGTATTTGGCAGATAGACTGACCATCTTGAATACTGTTCAGTTTCAGAGCATTAGAAAACAAATAATTGCAATCTCAACATTTCCTGATGTTAGAACTAATTAGTGTCACAAACAATTTCTATTGTTTTATATGCAAAATTAATTAATTTGGTAATTTATTTGCTGCCATATACAGAGATTGTCTAACAGTAATTGAAAGTACTCCATTTAACTTCCTGGTCAAAATGAACAATATTCAATTTCTGAGGAATTCAGTGTATCCTTCCCAACCATTCACTAGCATGGCTGTTACTGGTGCCATTGTCCAGTAAGGAAAGCCAAATCATTCAGACAGTTACCAGGAGGAAAAATTAACTAAACAGGTAGGTGTACATATCGTGCACCTATTATGAAACAGTCTCTTCTGTTCTATTATTATTATTATTATTATTATTATTATACATTTATAAAGCGCCAGTAACAACCTGGCGCTGTACAGAACATATAATCAGCTGCGGTCCCTACCTGTGGCTTACAATCTAAAAGACAAGGAGGGGGAGACAAGGAGAGGGGACAGCGGGAGAGACATGGGAGAAGACAAACAAACATTCAGGCGGATGCGAAGTCTCAGGTGCGTGTACTTGGCTTGGTTACAAGGTGGTCGGTAGCAGCAGTCAGCAGAGGAGGGCTGACAGTAAGAGCAAGGGGAAAGACTAGAGGGCATTGGGAAAGGCAGCATGGAAAAGGTGGGTCTTGAGGAGGGATTTGAAGGAGCGGAGGGAGGAGGCGAGGCGGACGTCGGCAGGGAGGGAGTTCCAGGCATGCGGGGCAGCGAGGGAGAAGGGACGAAGGCGGTTGGGCGAGCAGGAGAAGCGAGGGAGAGCGAGGGAGGGGACAGCGGAAGAGCGGAGAGCGCGCGCAGGAGCGCGTAGGGCGATTAGGTCCGAGAGGTAAGGGGGAGCTTGGTCATGGAGCGATTTGAACGTGAAAACCAGGAGTTTGAACAGGATACGTTCAGGAAGGGGGAGCCAGTGAAGGGAGAGGAGGAGAGGCGTCACATGGTCGAAGCGACGGGCAGAGTGAATGACCTTGGCGGCAGAGTTTTGGATCGCCACAAGGGGGGACAGGTGGGAGCGAGGGAGGCCAGCAAGGAGGAGGTTGCAGTAGTCGAGGCGAGAGATAACCATGGCATGAACAAGGATTTTGGCCGAGGAGACAGATAGAAAGGGGCGAATGCGGGCAATGTTGAGGAGAGCGAATCGGCAGGATTTGGCCACAGAGTCAATGTAAGGTTTAAAGGAGAGGTGCGTGTCAAAAATGAAGCCCAAGCTGCGGGCACGGAGAACAGGACGGATGGTGACCCCATCAATGCAGATGGTCAGGTCAGAGGGAGAGGAGGGGGATGGAGGAAAAATGAGGAGTTCAGTCTTGGCCATGTTCAGTTTGAGTTGGCGTCGGGACATCCAGGCGGAGATATCAGAGAGGCAGTCGACGAGGCGTGAGCGGATAGAGGAGGAGAGAGAGGGGGTAGAGAGATAGAGTTGGGTGTCATCAGCATAGAGATGGTATTGGAATCCGTGGGAGGCAATAATTTCGCCAAGGGACAGGGTGTAGATAGAGAAGAGGAGAGGGCCAAGGACAGAACCTTGGGGAACCCCAACCGAGAGGGGAAGGGAGGGGGAGGTCGACTCGGGGAGGGAGACATTAAAGGAGCGGTCAGAGAGGTAGGAGGAGAACCAGTCAAAGACAGAGCCACGGAAGCCCAAAGAGTAAAGCGAGTCCAAGAGGAGCGAGTGGTCGACAGTGTCAAAGGCAGCAGAGAGGTCAAGGAGGACAAGAATGGAGTAGTGGCGCTTAGATTTAGCGACAAGTAGATCATTGGTGATCTTGGCCAGGGCAGTTTCAGTAGAGTGGAGGGGGCGGAAGCCAGACTGGAGAGGGTCCAGGGAGGAGTTGGCAGAGAGGAGGTCCAGGCAGCGGGAGTAGACGACACGTTCCAGAAGCTTTGAGGCAAAGGGAAGGAGGGAGACTGGCCGGTAACTAGAGGGGTCAGATGGGTCCAGGGTGGGCTTTTTGAGGATGGGGGAGACAGTGGCATGCTTGAAGGCAGAGGGGAAGGAGCCTGTGGAAAGGGAGAGATTTATGACATGTAGAAGAGGGGGAGCGACAGTGGGAGCAACAGAGGTCAGGAGGCGGGAGGGGATCGGGTCAAGCGGGCAGGTGGAGGGGTTGGATGAAGAGAGCAGAGCAGAGATTTCCTCGGGAGAGGCAGGAGGGAAGGATGTGAGGAGAGAGGGGGGAGGGGGAGGGGGTGGTACGGGAGCAGGAGGAGGAGGTGGGTGGGAGGCAATGTCCTGACGGATCTTGTCAATCTTTGAGGTGAAGAACGATGCAAGATCCTGAGCAGCAAGGGAAGAGGGCGGAGGAGGGCAGGGGGGTTTAAGAAGGGAGTCGAAAGTAGAGAAGAGGCGGCGAGGGTCGCGAGAGAAAGATTCAATCCTGGAGGCATAATAGCATTGTTTAGCTAGGGAGATAGCCGAGGAGAGGGAAGAGAGGGAGAATTTGTAGTGGAGGAAGTCAGGGAGGGAGCGGGATGTGCGCCAGAGGCGTTTGGCAGCCCGGGTGCAGGAGTGGAAGTAGCGGATGGTAGTGGTGAGCCAGGGGCAGGGGTTTAGGGGCCGGACGGAGTCAAGGGTCGAGGAGAGAGAGGTGTTGAGAGCAAAGATGGCAGAGTCAGGGGAGGAGGAGGTGAAAACGGGGGGGAGGAGGGGGGAAAGAGAGGAGGCAAACTCCGAGGGGGTAAAGGCCTGCATATTGCAGAAGGGGCGCAGAGAGGGGGAGGAGGAGGGGGGTCGGTGGGAGAGACTGAAGGAGGCGAGGAAGTGATCAGATTTAGGGCAGGGGTCATAGGAGAGGTCAGCAAGAGAACAGTTTCATGAGAAGATGAGGTCGAGGGAGTGGCCGTCAGTATGAGTGGGGGAGTCAGTCCAGAGTCGGAAATCAAAGGAGGTAGTCAGAGAGAGAAAGCGGGAGATAGAGGGCGTGGAAGGTGTGTCGACGTGAATGTTGAAATCACCAAGAATGAGAGTGGGGATGTCATCAGAGAGGAAGAAGGTGAGCCAGGGTTCAAAGTCTGGGAGAAAAGAGGAGAGGGAACCTAGGTTTCATATAGTGCAGGAAAGAGGGAGGGTATCAGGAAACCAGTTACAATTGTTGGATTCTGAACCTTCTCAATGCAAGTCTTGGTTAATTTAGAGCAGTTAGGCGGCTGATTTAAGTTATAACAGCTGGTTATGATCTCAATATAGCCAAAACCCAATAACAGCTGGTATAGGGGGGCTCTGTTCTGCCCATTCCTTACCCCATTCATCTCTTAAGCACCTCCTCCTTTCCTCAAAATGTCCCTGATATCAGCAGAGCCAACTTTATGACAACTTTTAAGTGTTCCCTCCACTGGAGAGCTCTCAGATAGCCAGCTGCATGCAAAATATATTCCTTGTAGTGCATGGAAGACAGGACCAAGTTCTTTCTCTTTCATTTCAACATATTGTATAGCTTTCTGAGAGCTGAGATTTAATTTTGGTTTTAACTTGCTGTGTGCATGAGTGTGTATGTGCACATGTGCCAAGACTTCATTTTACATTATCTATGTATTTATCTAGATTTATATATCACTGTTAAATCAGAGTGGTATCAGAGCGCACACAAAATTCACTTATTATACAGCCAAAATGATAGTGGCCACAATCCCAAAGGCTGCGGAACCGATGCACAGCCCTGGCCATGTATGGCCATGAAGTGAAATGTCCGCAAAGCATATGCAAATCACACCAAAACTTACATGCCTGTTGTGGTTTGGGCCCCAGTTGCACTTACATGTGCAGTGACCCATGCAATTCCTGCACAGTTTCCTCCTCTGTCCTCTGTGGTGCAAGGAGCCCTAGCTGCTTATGGAGGTTAGGAATCATGCCCAGTTTTACTCCCCACCCCTACAAATGTCTGGAATTTACAGTTGTGAGGTGTAAAGATCTAGGTATTTTTTTTTGCAAAACTGACGGTGATTTCAGACGTGACAGGGCACCTATTGGCCCTGTCACGGAATCACCTTTTGATTCCCCAGTGGAATCAAAAAGTCATGTCCAACAGATGTGCCGGCTGATTCCAGAGGGGAATCTGGGGGGGCGGGACTGCATGGCGCAATGTGTGGCAGCACAGCTCCGTCCCCCCCCCCCACTCTCCCTCAGCCACCCGCCCTCCTGGAGACATGCGGGCGCAGTGGCCAGTCTGGCTGCTGCGACCGATTCCAACCCGGGGTCTGGGCCATGGCCCAGAATCGGCGGCGGTAACAGATGTTACCGTGGTTCAATTAACCACGCTTTCGGAGATGGTGCCCAGACCATCCTCGAAAGCATGGTTATTTTGCTCACTGCTGGTGGTTCGCCATGGTGAACATCTGGCGGCACGCAAACAGATGTTATGGGACCATCCACCACCACGGGGGATTCACCGTGGTTGAGTGTGGTATTGTAACATCTGAAAATACCCTAAATTAAAATGTCTGCACCACAAGCGCTGAGTGCATTATTAGATTATAGATTATTTAATATGAAGAGATAGTAAAGAAGAATGTGTCTATATTTAATCCTTTTTCTTACTAAAATTATTACAAAAGCATCCATTCCTGTATGGACTAACCATCAGGAAAATGTATAAGGCTGAATTTATTACAGACACAGATGGCTCAGAGGGTCTGCTCACTTAGATGATTGGCCCTACTGAGTTATGCTAGGGCAGCAGGTGGATATGGCCTATATTAGGCTATTCCTAGGACATGGTTGAGGGTTTGTGAGTAAGTAGGGTAGGGCTAGTTTGGTTGCTACCCTAGATAGGAACCAACTTAGCTACTAGTTTAGCTAGTGAGAACTGTAAGAATGGAGGAGTATTCTAAGGGGAAGTAACTAGGAATCCCTGTATGCAAAATGGCCCTATTATATTATATACTATCTCTGCTTACCCCTTATTTGGTTATAATATTTCTTTGTTATTAAGGGTCATTGTCGGACTTTGTAAGTCCTTTTAGAGATGGAAGCATTGTTTTTATTATGTGAGTAGGATAGGTTGTTTATTGTCCTTGAACTCTTTTATGTATGTTGTTTTGCTTTCTCCTTTCTGTATTGTTGGACAATGACCTAAGGTCACGTCTTTAATAAATGATGATGATGATGATGATGATGATGATGATGATGATGATGATGATGATGATGACACAGATGGTTATACCTATTGTTAGGGTAGCATTATATTTTCCATTATGATAGTAAATATAAAAATTTAGGCAGATGGTGGCAATTCCACTCAGTTTGTGGGAGATGGCTACAAAGTCTCCAGTTTAACACAGTTTATGTTCAGAACGTGCCTGAGAAGGGGGTGCCACTGGGCATGTGCAGGCAGTAGACGTGTCTACTAAGAGCTGCCAGAAACCCGAGATAAAAATGCTTTAAAAAATAAAGTAAATTGACCCATTTAGCAGCTACATGGGCAGGAACTCAAGGAGGAACACCCCCAGTCCCCGGCAAGCTGAAAAAAGAGACTCACTGTGGCAGGGAAATCAGGAGGAATTGCTGGAAAGGGAGAGCAGCATGGAAGGGGAATGAGAAAAAACAAGGCTGAAGAAGGCTGCAGGAGCACGTGTGAGACAGGGAGAGCAGGCTGACCTGGCAGAACAGATTGTGAGCCTGACACATACGATTAGGAGTCAGTATGAGGACTCCAAGAAGCAGTGGGAGCTCCTGAATGATGGAATACAAAAGGTAAACAGTGTGGTGGACATGCTGAATAAAAATTTTGATGGGGTCTCTGAACAGATCACAGCCCTGGAAACAAGAATGGAGGAGAGAGAAGGCCTGGGCCAGAGTTGGGAAGAAAGGTTGCAGATGGTAGAAAAATCCATGGGGGGGGGGGGGAGACACAAAATTGAAGACCTGGAGAGCAGGGTTAGGAGAAACAATTTGCGCATCCAGGGGATCACGGAGGCCCAGAGAGGGAGAGACCTAGTGCAGAAAATCCTCAATGCCCTCTTCCCACAAACAGATCACCTGCATAATATAGAGCTGGACAGGGTGCACAGAACACCTAGACTCCAACCTAAAGAGGGAGAGCCACCTAGAGAGCTGATATTTAGCTGCCTAAGATATCAAGACAGAGAGCACATTCTATTGGAAGCCAGGAAAAACAAGGACTTGTGATATGACGGGCACGGAGTGACAATCCAGCCAGAACAATATATGGAATGCAATATGCTGGAATTTCAAGGACTGGAGGGGAAAAATCTGGCAGATGGGCAATGAAGGACATGATAGAATCATGAAAAAGCCAGAATTGTAAGAGAACAAGGAGGCACGCAGTAAGCATGAAGGACAGAGGACCGGACAGGTAGTCCAAACTAGACAAGTGAAATTCAGAACGGTTTGCTGTGTCGAAAAGCGGAGTGAAGAGACTCCATGGCATACCCCTTTACGGTTTCTATAAACCTTAGTTCTGGGAGGGATCAGGGAAATGTTATGGGGGGCGGGAGTGGGAGGGGGAGGAGGAGGGGATGGTTGGGAACATGAAGGGAGACTAGGGCGCAATCTGGAAGGCTTGTTAGGACAAGGGGGGAGGGGTACTGGGCAGGTCTATGCTAAGGAATATGGTTGAGTTAAAAATATGTACCTTAAATGTGAAAGGTTTAAACTGCCCATCCAAAAGAAAAAGGATGTGGCAATATCTTAAACGACAGTAGATGCAAGAAACTCATCCTTGCAAGAAACTCATCTCCTGAATAAAGATAATACCAGGGTCAGGGATAAACAATTTGACCATATTATTTGCCTTGCAAGAAACTCATCTCCTGAATAAAGATAATACCAGGGTCAGGGATAAACAATTTGACCATATAATATTTGCTAACGCAATGGTAAAGAAGGCAGGAGTATTACTGGCATTTGTCAGCAAGGTCAATTTTATAGGGAAAAAACTGATTAAAGATCCAGAGGGCAGATATCTCCTGGTGCAGGGAATACGGGCAGGGAAGGAATACACATTTCTCACATTCTATGCCCTAAACACAAGACAAGCGAAATTCATGAAGGGAATTGTAGAACTGGCTAGGAGGGAAAGTCAGGGTATCTTGATAATGATGGGGGATCTTAACAGCCCTCTGACTCAGCTAGATAAATCAGGGAAGGGAAAGTTGAAGAAAGGACAGAAAAAGATTGTGCAGGACATTGCCAGAGCACATCCTGTGGATGTCTGGAGGTTGAGGCACCCAAAGGATAGAAAGTACACTTTTTATTCCAACAGACACTTGACATACACACGTTCATGAATAAAGAAGAATGGGGTAAATGTCAAAGTTGTGCGATAGGCTCAGTGATATTCACAGTCCACAGTGCAGTAATTATGACAAAGCAGCAGGGCCAAAAAAAAAAAGTACACTACACGCAGATGGTCATTGAACAAGGCAACTTTATTAAACCTAACAAATAAAGAGATAATTAAAAAGGAGATAAAAGACTTCCTCCGGACAAATGATAATGGTGAAGTATCCCAGGCAACCCTCTGGGAGGCTGCTAAGGCATTTTTATGGGGGCAATACATTGCACTAGACGCTAGGGATGGGCTAACAGATCGCGGTTCGGGTTTGGTTGTTCGGTTTGGTCCGGTTTGGGTTCAGCTCGGTTGCTGAGTTCAGGTTCGGCCGTTCGGTTCGGCTGTATTCGGTTCAGTTTGGGCGTTCGAAAAAGTTATCTCGAGAGACCGTGATCATGCCGGAAACTGGAAATTCAAGTGCGTGCGAACCTTGTGTGGGTGAGAGCATGTGTGTTGTGGTTGGCGGGGTGTTTGGTTTTGATTCGTGTGTTTTGGCTGTGTGGTGTGTGTTGGTTTTGGTTTGGCTGGTTAGTGAGTGTTGGTGGGTGCTGTGTGTGTCTGGTTTTTTTTTTGTTTTAAATGGAGAAGAAGGTGACCAGTACCTCCACCATTAAACGCCGGGCCTGGGGGAAGGCCAAGGTGGCGGAGCCCGTGGTGGAGGAAGTGGTTCCTCNTTAGGGGCTTGATAGATGTCATGGAAACAGAGACAATAATAAAAAAACTAAGATACACTAAACAATACTACTACACTAAAAGCAATAAAGCAGACAGAGGGTGATTTCAGACATTATGCGGTCCTGATTCACCACAGTGAATTCCCGGTGGGGGTGAACCGAACAACTACCCCCCATGGTCAAAAAAAAGCCCCAAACAGACGTGACAGGACCAGGACCACGGCAGGGAATCGGGCCACCAGATCATGGCCTGGTACAGCGCAACAGACATTACACCAATCTCGGTCCGGGCCGTGGTCTAAGCACCCGAAGGTGCCGGGACGGCTCGTCCCAGCTGCTGCTGTGTGCCCTTTAAATCTTCCTCCCTGGTCTGTGTTGTTGCTCGTTGCCTGGCAGTGACGCTGTGTGCTTTGTCCCCAGCAGGGAATCATTTCCTTTGATTCCGGCTGGTGGTTGCCGGCCAGACGTTACTTTTTGTTGGTTCCCGTCTGGAATCTCTTTGACCACGCTTTTGGAGATGGTCCGTGGGGGAGCACCGGAAGCATGGTTGATTTTGACCCCATGTGGGTATTGACCATGGTGAACATCTGGTGGCCGCGAAACAGACGTTCAGGGTGCTTTGGTCCCACCACGGGATTGACCGTGGTTCACTGTGGTTGAGCGTAATCTTGTAACGTCTGAAAATACCCAGTCTTGTCTTGGTTGGTGAAAAAGCAAAGGAAAAATGTGCAGATAACACAGACACTGCACTCTAATAAAGAAACATACATATCAGGCACTGAGATGCAGGAACAATTCTTAAAATTTTATAAGCCCCTCTACACATCTGAGAATCCTAATTCAGAGGCTATTAAAAAATACCTGGGGAAATTAAAATTACCCCAAATTACCGAAGCACACGGAAGGATGCTTAACGAGTCCATTGTGGTTGAAGAGATAGAGAGTGCTATTAAAGAACTGCCCAAAAATAAAACACCAGAACCAGATTGCTTCATCCCAGAATTTTACCAAACCTACACTGACCTAATAACCCCTTTACTTTGCAAGGTATTCAATATGATTAAGGAACTCAAGGAAATTCCAGAGACATTTTACAAGGCTACGATAACATTATGCCCCAAAACAGAGAAGGTGGGGAAAGAATGTGGGGATATCAGACCTATATCACTATTGAACACAGATGCCAAGATCTTTACAAAGATCCTTGCCACCCGCTTCCAACTTATTATGAAGGAGATAATTGGTCCTGACCAGACAGGATTGATAAGTGGGAGGATGGGAATAGACAACGTGAGGAGGGCAATAGATCTAATCTACAAAATTAATAAGGAGAAAAGGCCAGCAGCCATGATATCTTAAGACACTAATAAAGCATTTGACAGACTAGAAAAAAAAATCCTTTTGGTCACACTAGCAGAGCTGGGATTCGGGGGGGCTTTTCTGGAATGGGCAGAAAATATATATAAAATACAGGTGGCACAGATTGTATTAAATGGAGAGCTACCTCCAGTGTTCCACCTTACACGGGGCACAAGACAGGGCTGTCTGCTCTCTCCACTCCTCTTTGATATTTCAATAGAGCCTCTTATATTGCCGATAAAACAAAATAACAAGATAACTGGAGTGATGAGTGGGATGACTGAACATAAAATGATGGTCTATGTGGATGATATGCTCCTTTCCCTAACTAATGTACAAACATCTATACCAGAACTGATGGCAGTACTGGCAGAATTTGGATCCCTACAAGGTTAATCCATGAAAAACCCAGATGATGTTATTAAACCAGGATAGGGGCAGAGGAGGGAGAAGTGCCCCAGCTATGCAATTTCAATTACAACAGGAGCATATAAAATATTTAGGGGTCAAACTTACCAAGAATACTAGGGACTTACACAAAATAAACTACTTAGCTCTTAAAAGGGAGTTCCAGGATAAGCAGCACTCTTGGCACAGGCTAGGCTGTTCCTGGTTGGGAAAAATGAACGTAATTAAAATGCAACTACTACCTAAAATTCTCTTTACCATACAGGCCATCCCAATACAACCGCCCAGGGATTTTTTTTAAAAAATAGACAAGATAATGAGGTTCATAATTTGGGGTAAAAGGAAACTGAGGGTGCATAGATCCATTCTTAAGACAGGGATAGAAAAGGGGGGGATGCAATCTGCCTGATCTAAGACTCTATAGTATGGGTTCGGCCCTGAGAACAGTAAAGATTCGGTATAATGAGGAGAAAGAACCAAAAAGGTGAGACCTAGAATGGGAGACACTAGGGATTACACAAGTGAGGGACCTGTTTAAAAGTACATCCCAAGTCATAATAAGGGGAAGGGAGGAGAAGGACCACCCATTTGCAGGGGTGGTTATGATGGCGTGGCATGGGTGCAAAAAAAAAAATGGAGATTATGCCAGAAAAAAAACATATATCCCTATAGAAAAGGTGGGACCTAACTGGAACAGAAAGGGGAAGGAAAAGCTACGGAGATGGAAAGAGAAAGGGATCTACAGGGCAATGCATATGTTTGTTAATGACACATTTAAAACTAGGGACACGTTGGAGACGGCCCTCACTGAAAAGGTAGATTTCTGGATGTACTGCCGCCTACATAGTGCTATAAACAATTCCAAGGATAGGGCCCACTTCTGTAGGGACCCCACAGATTTGGAAAGAGTCCTGTTTAATAATATAGGACAAAAGGGAGTGTTTTGGGAGTGTTTTCCATTCTTTATAGACTGGTAAAGGCTTTATATCATTTCCTGGATGCAGGATATATCACTAAATGGTCTGACGAGTTGATGCTAGATATAACAGAGGAAGAAATGAGAACCATTTGGGAGTATATGTCCACTTGCTCACTGTCCTTATTAGTAAAGGAACCCCAAATAAAGCTAATCCAGAGATGGTATAACACACCAGATGGAATAAACAAAATTAAAAATACCTACCCCCAACGTGTTGGAGGGGATGTGGGGAGAGGGGCACTATCTGCATTGCTGGTGGAGCTGCCCGAAAGTGGAAGCCTTCTGGGAGAAAGTATGGTCAATTATTAATGGACTGCCAGAAGTGAATCTTCCGTTTAAACCAGAAATTGCACTCCTCGGATTATACCCACCTAAGACTCTTAAGCCACACCGGACAAGAACCTGTCAAAAATTGATCCTGGTGGCAGTTCACATGATTGCAAAGACATGGAAGCACGAAAAGGGTCTGACTAGACTGACCTGGCTACAAAGGCTGTGGCATATGGTGTCGATGGAGCATATAACAGCCAGCCTAGAAGACAATGAGTCATGGTCATCATGTTGGACAGTACTAATGTAGCAAATTAAGATGGACAAATACACACAATCGACCTGCCTGAAAGACATTTATTAAAGTGCCGGAGGGGGGCGGTTTGGGATGGGTAGGGTAGGGGGGTTAGGGAGGGGAGGGGATATTACAAGGTGAAAGGTTGGGGGAATCCACACTGGTTACATAAAGCGGTATTGATAAAGTTTATGTTTGTAACACAGCCACTCAGCTATATGTCAGGAAATGTGTGGCAAAGGAAATGCAATAATTGTACGGGAAGAAATTGAAAGTTATGTTAATACCATTGTTACAGGAAAATAAAAAAGATAATTAAAAAAAACAACACCAAAGTACCTGACAATATAGCAGCAGACAGAAGGGTCTCAAGACCAAAAGGTAGGTTTGGGGAAATACTGGCTCTAGGCATTGTGTATCCTTCACAAATGACACAGGACCCGTGTGTTGTCCCACTGCATAACAGGAACTATGCACACAACTGTCTTCAGGATTGAGACCAAAGGCGTTAAAGTCTGTGGTTCAAAATTCTAAATTCATTATTTGCCGATCAATTTTTTGGGCCAAACTATATAAAAGTGTTTGTACCACAAGCACCAATTGCATTAATTAATTAATTATGAATTGATTCATATGAAGAGATAGCAAAGGAAGATATGCTTTCAGGACTTACTTCCTTTTGTTCTGTCTAACTTTTGCTTTCCAATTACTGGTCTTTGGGTGAAAACAGACATGACGCTAACCACCCTTTAACCACCCTTGGTGGTCATTTATGCATGTTTCAGGGCTGCATAGGGCACCAATACAGCCGGGAAACATGTATAAATAACCAAGGGTGGTTAAAGGGTGGTTAGGGTCATGTCGGTTTTCACCCTTAGTTGGGCTTCTTGTAATATCCAGGATGGCATCATAATTCTGACACTTAATCACAATAACTGCCTACAAACAGTTCAGTTTCCATTCAAAATAGAATAAATGCAAACGTGAGTGTGATGTGTTGCATTCATTCTTTGAATCATTCTTACACATAAATCCAAAGTATGCAAAGTTGTCTGAGATAATTTTTCTCTTGAAAAAATAATGAACACCTTAAGGTGCTGTCTCAACATGTCTCTTTCTAATTTATATAAGTTTACACTCAAATAATTAACTTCATAACTGAAAATATGTGATGAGAGCAGAAAGTATAAAAACCCACACAAGGTTGCCCCGTGCTCCTAATTACGGATGGGCACAGGGGTTATGTGATTTTTGTGGGGTTTTTGTCTTTCATAGAAATTTACTGACGATAATGAATGGAATGCACTTTACACATTAAATGACAAATAATACATACTTAATAGTATATAACCTATAAATAAGTGTTTTTAAATAAAGGCATGTAGACTAGAAGGAGAATAGAAAAGCAATGCACACACACCCTAGTACAATAGAGGAAGCCATCTGCCCCCATGTACCCCTTCCCTCTTCAAGTATTACAGAGACCTGGCTGGACCATGAATCGGGACCTATTTTGGCCGATCTTGTTCCAGCTGGGTTCTCTGAGAAGCATCAGCCTCGGCTGGAGGGATGGGGGTGGTGTAGCCATTGTTATCAAGGATGCATTGTCCTTTAGGAGGTATCCGGTGCAGGCTCCACTAGGTGTTGAGTGTCTCCATCTTGTTCTGGATTTGGCCGGGGACAGATTAGGGGTGCTGCTGGTGTATCATGCACCCAATTGCCCCGCGGCATCCCTACATGTGCTTGTTGATCTGGTGTCAGATGTGATCCTCTGGAGCCCTAGATTAGTGGTCCTGGGGGATTTTAACATCCACGCTGACACCAATCTTAGAGGAGCAAGGCGTGAGTTCATGACCTCCAAGACAACCATGGGCCTGTCCCAAATCATCTGTGACCCCACACATGAGGAGGAACATACACTGGATTCGGTTTTCTGCACCGGCCTTGAGACGGGGGGGTCAGTTAGTACAAGTCAGGGGGTGGAGCCCTTGTCATGGTCTGACCATTACCTCCTTAAGGCATGCATCCTGGCGCATGTCATCCCCCAACGGGGTGCAGGACCTATTAGATCGGTCAGCCCCTGGAGACTAATGGACCCAGATCAGTTCCGGAATGCTCCAGGGGAGTTTCCCCTGGACCTTGACACCCACTCTGGCGATGATCTCGTAGCCTTCTGGAACACCTTGTTGGCTGAGACCATTGACAGAGTGGCTCCCAGGCGTCCACTGCCCTCCCGACTCTCCCGTAGGTCTCCTTCGTTTACTGAGGTCCTGCGGTGCTTGAAGCAGGAGACCAGGCAGTTAGAGCAACTTTGCAGCCGGACTCACAGCGAGTATGATCAATTGCAGAATAACAGCAGTTTAAAGGCCTATGCTGTGGCAGTGCAGCCAGCAAAGAAGCAGTTCTTTGTTGCCCTCATTGCATCTGCAAAGTCATGTCCAGTGGAGCTTTTCCAGGTGGTGAAGGGCTTGGTCAGT
This sequence comes from Sphenodon punctatus, assembly GCA_003113815.1. Lineage (NCBI taxonomy): Eukaryota > Metazoa > Chordata > Lepidosauria > Sphenodontia > Sphenodontidae > Sphenodon > Sphenodon punctatus. Next base: position 1,316,055 of record QEPC01004588.1, on the reverse strand, counting down.
CCTACCTGCCTCCACCTGGACCTGGAGCAATCCACTGACCGCTGTGACCGGTTTATTGAGTACTTCGTAGATAAGATCACTTGCATCCACCACGATTTCGGTACCACAGTTATTGCAGAGGATCATCTTGGGGCTACAGATGCCCCATCCTGTCCCGTTTTGTGGGATCGGTTTCAGATGGTGTAACCTGCCGATGTGGAGTCCTTGTTGGAATCTGTTCATGCCACCACTTGCAAGCAAGATCCTTGCCCGTCCTGGTTGGTGAAAGCCAGCCAGGAGATGTTACAGCTGTTGCTGGCTGGGGTGGTTAGTGCCTCCCTCCGGAGGGCAGGGTGCCTCGCTGCCTGAAAGAGGCTGTGGTTAGGCTCATGCTCAAGAAACCATCTCTTGACGCTGATGCTCCTGCCAGTTATCGGCCAGTCTCTAAACTTCCCTTTTTAGGGAAGGTTATTGAGTGAGCTGTGGCATGGCAACTCCAGGAACATCTGGACTGCACTGGTTTCCTTGACCCCTTTCAGTCTAGTTTTCAGTCTGGGTATGGTACAGAGACTGCATTGGTGGCCTTGGTTGATGATCTCCATCTGGCATTGGACCAGGGTCGTCAGACCTTACTGGTCCTGCTAGACCTTTAGGCTGCATTAGACACAGTCGATCATGAGGTGTTGGTGACTCGCCTGCGAGACCATGCCAGGATTGGTGGGATGGTCTTGGACTGGTTTCATTCATTCCTGGCTGAGAGAATTCACCGGGTGGTCTTGGGGGAGTGTACAACTTCCCCCCGAGACCTCACATGTGGAGTCCCACAGGGTGCCATTCTGTCCTGTCGGACAAGGTAATACAGCAAAAACTCTCACCCCAAGGGAGAAGTCCCTATGAAACTGAGTAGCGAAGAGGGGAAGAGCAACCAGTGATGGAACTGGCCACCAAAATGTATCTAAATAAAATCTTTATGTATTTAAAAAAAGGAAAGTCCAGAAAAATCCAGAAATATATCTATATACACACAATTAACCACCCTCTATGGGCAATACAATGAATTGACAATGAAAAAAAAATACATGAAATACATTAAATATGTTCAATAAAATCAAATGGACCCCTAGGGGTCAGAGTCAATCCGGAATCTCTGGCGATGACATGTACCTACAATCCTTCTGCACCTCCAAACGTATTTCGGGGGAATACCCCCTTCCTCAGTGGATCAATGTGTGACCGTGAAACTGGGAGAAAAAAACCTCCTCAATGTAAAAATTGCTTGGATAGTCAAACCCAAAGTATCCCAGTGAAATGGAAAGTTAAAATAGCCTCGTCTATTTATTAACACCTGGAATGTAACACAAAGGTCTTGATTTTTTCAGAGTTTCTTTTTCTCATGGCAGTATTCAGAAAACACCTATATGGTCGTCATATACCTGAAATACATAATGGCCTGTTCATAGATAAGGCTACCTCCCTCTTAGGAGTAACATCCCCTGTTTTTACAAAAAAACTTTCTCCAATTGATATTGCATGTTGAACTGATACCCCCATGGGGGCTCAGGGGTCCATTACTAACCTGGACTTTGTAGGTGTTCTTGTAAATCTTTCCCCTCCTTGAGAAGCAATCCTATCTGGTTTATTTATCTCTTCGATCACAAGGCTGCAATATAAACTGCAGATCCTAAGATAAATGCATACAGCTGTGTGTTCACATGTTGTTAGATGACCTATCAGGAGTTGCCCTGTTTGGCATTCTCCTCCCACCTCAGTTTGCATAATAAACAGGTTTCTGTTAGTGTCACCTGTTATCCTACATCCCTAGGGGACACCCCATACTGCTTCCTTAATGATATTAATAGATTATTAAAGCCTATTCCCTAATCCATTTCACGTGTTCCATCTGTAATGTATGTTATACGCCCAAATAATAATGAAATGTCTCCATTATTCATGAGGGAATTTGACCCATAGTACAACCAGGAGGTAACAGTATACCATGTACATACTCAGTAAGAACATTCTCATGAAACGTATTACATATTGACATTTATGTCTTATTACATGAATTATAACCAGACAATATAAAATGTATATAATGAAAATTGTATGAACAATGTTCCATATAAACATATATATTTGGTTGCATATGTAATATCCATTAAATGTATATTCACAAGAACTTGGGTTGCATGCCTGTATGACACAATCAATTTTGAAATATTCCATGCATATTTTTCATATAAACAGAGCCTAATTCTAATCTTAACCCTCCTGCGTCTGAGAAACTGACTGACTAATAACTGTATTGGGGTCAAATGGACCCCAATTAATAAATAGCTGAAAAATAATGAATGTGATTGATTTGAAATGGACTTGAGTTTAAGAAAAAAAATTGACAGTTTATTAGTATAACAACTGAAAAACAGAAATAAAAAACAACCCCCCACGGTATTGTGGGTCACCATGACCCCTCATGTAAAGCAGCACAAGTAACAAAAACTGTACAGGAGGTAATGTTGACACCCACCCCCCCCGCCCTTCCAATCCAGAAAAGGAGAGGAGGAGCCAGCTAAAAAGTCTTGAGTTCACAGTAGGATGGCCAGATATGCCAATTTTAGAGGATATTTATGAAAAATACAGGTTGCAGGGCTTCATCAAACCTCACAGTAAATGCAGGGTCATCAACACCCCTGATGCAGAATGAATAGGTATTTTTCCAACACAAAGCTGCTAATGGCTGTGATTAAAAAAACAGTGTCAAGAGTTCACTCTAAATAGGTCTTGTCTGCTGTGTAAAAAGGAATAATAGACGTTGGCAAGTCGACCTTTCACTGGGGGTCAATGTACTGCCCCAAAGCACTTATAATGACCTTTGTGAACTCAAACTGAGTGCTACATTTTGTCCTTATCTCTAATTGAGAAGGCTAATTAGGAGGGCAGGTGCTGGGTTAAGTTTCATTTCTTTAAAAGACACATGTTTTTTAAGAATATATGTGCAAGGGGTCAACATCACCCCAGATGCAAAGGGCGTATAGTGCTTTCATTTTCCCATTGACTTACATTGGGGTCGAAAGTACCCCTGGTGATGAAATGATAAAACCCTATATTTTAAAAAAATGGGGAGGGGGGAGGAACATGAAACAACACAGAACAGTTGACCTCACACTTCTTGAGGAATACATGAGGGGAAGAGTGGTTAAGGCTTGCCAAAACAGTTTTATGATTTTTTTTAGCAGGCTTTGGGGCCATAGAGACCCCCAAGAATGCAGGAGGGTTAAGGCTTTACAATTACCCATAATATGCCAAAAAAGGACCAAAAGCATCATGGTCAATGAAGGTTTTTTATATATAACAATCTATGTGTCTCCTATTGTAAGAAAACTGTCCATTGGTTCTGGTCATTGAGACCTGTTGGAATTAATGTGCCAAGTCTATAAATCCAATAGACTTCTCTTTTTTTGTAGCAATTTAACATGATTATCCCTTGCTTGGGACTGTTTCCAAACACATAAATTTCAAATCCAATACATTGTGGCGCATCTGTATAAAATGCTGTACCAAGGGTTCCTTAAGAACCTTTCATCTGATGTTACCAATGTGTTCAAGAATTCTAACTTTTACTTTCCTAGAGGTGTAACTGGCATATAGTAGGTTACAAGGACACATGATCAGATAAATAACTGATTTGGTGGAACAAGTAGAAAAATGCTGTATGTTACTAAAATGTTACTCCTGTTGTGGGATGGACATATTCTTTTATTTGCAGACTATGTTGACAAGCCCCACACTTACCACATTTGAAATGGCCCTTTTGGGGAGCAGCCCCCAGTAAAATCCTTAGATCACATCGATCAAAATTGGTCCCTGTATGGACCAATATGTCTCTAATGGATTTGGTCTTTTTCATTGAGAACATGGGTCTTCTACAGCCAGTAGGGGTGGGACATCAGTGCAAATACCAGGTACCGGTTTTACCGGTTCCCGGATTTAAGAATACCGGTTTACCGGATTAATACCGGTTTACCAGTACCGGATCTTTTCCATTGATTTCAATGGGGAACTGTCCCCATTGAAATCAATGGAAAAAAACAAAAACCTCCCCCTCCCCGAGTCCAGGATGCGCAGGTGGAAGGGGGAACACCCCCCACCAACCCTGCCCAGCCTGGATTTAAACAACAACAAAAATTTGTGACCCCTACTGCGGGCTCCGGGCCACTGCCAGCGACCCAGAGCCAACCCAGCACCAGTGTCCAGCAGCAGCCAGCACAGCAAGTAAGTAAGTACCAGTACTACTGATCCCTGGAGTGGGGTGGGGGGGTTTAACACCCCACCACCCCACCCCAGGGATCACCCTACTTCCCACCCAGGGATCACCTACCTACCTTGAGCTTCGGGCGGTGGCAGCGCTCCGGCGGCTTCAGCACTGGCTGTGGCTGCCACTGGCTTCAGCACGCTAATAGGCCTTCCGGGGAACTTCCGGGTTCCCCGGAAGGCCTAGTAGCATGCTGAAGCCAGCGGCAGCCACAGCCAGTGCTGAAGC
>QEPC01004588.1:1283822-1298258 GCA_003113815.1 Sphenodon punctatus | reverse complement strand
GGGAGAGGGAAAGGATTCAATGGAGGGAGGAGGGAGGGAGGAAAATTGAACACAGGGAACACAGGGAGGAATAAAAACAAAAAATAACAACTAAATCTATCTAAGCTAAGCTAAATAAATGAGAATATGGAGGTAGATGGGTTGGATGGGTGAAATAGGAGGAGGATGGAAATGGATTAGGAATAGGAAGGAACAAAACCTGCTGGAAGAGAGGAAGCCTTCTGAAACGCTTGCTGTTCAGGAACAGTGACTAGCTAGAAGTTGTTGGGAAGGGGGGACGCAATCAGTTTTGTTTCTTGCTGCACCCGCCTTACCGCAAGGCCCATTGGCTCCGTGCAGCCTAGCCCGTGGCCAATCGCGGACTGCGAAGCCAGTGGTCTGAGGCGAAAAGGGATGGTGATTGGGCAGGCTAGCTGCTACTCCAAGCCTCTCCACCCCTGGTGCCTGGAAGTCTGCTCCTCAGCTGACTCCCCTTCCCTGCCACGTTTGGCCTTCCAGTGACACCACGTTTTTCTCATTTTACCCACCCAAACTCACCCAAACGCGATCCAAACTGGCCGAACTGTTCGGTCATTTTAGCGTTCAGAATTGAGTTTGGTTAGGTCATTTTGTGTTCGGATTCAGGTTCGGTCATCCGAACAGGCCGAGTTCGGGCCGAACTCCAAACTTCTGAACCACTTTCGCCCATCCCTACTACACTCCCCGCCCGCGGTGTTTACACAGACACCTTCACCCATTTCCACCCAGCGAAACTGGGTGGAGGCATCTCATGTGAAAAGAACCCATGTTGTAGGCCTGCAATATCACCCTGCAACATGTGCAATAAAATGTAACACCCATTTTATCGGGGTTAGAGTGTCTGCGTAAAAACTAGAAGCCATATATTTTTAACATAAAGGTTTAAGAGGCATCATCTAAGGGTGGTATAGAGACGCAAATAATTACTCTTTAACGAAGGAAAAAATGGTGTTATTCCTCAGTGTATTAGTGCTGCTTTTCATTAGATCTCCAACCCACCCACCCACCTTTTGTCTCTAAAACAGGTAAAAAGAAAGCAGCTCATGTGAGCCAATATTAGCCAACTGGTCCCTTTGTTATTGCAACTGCAGTGTTTTTCAGCAGAATAAAAAACAAATTTGCTTACATAGCTGATGGGCTGTGGTTACATTATGCCATTTTAGGAGCCATTAACAAAAAAGCCACACACACAGATAAAGAGGAAAAAGAAATAGCTTGTGTGTTTAAGAATATCCCTGGAAGATATTGGATTCCCAGTGTTAACTCAGTTCATAAACAACCTTGGTGAACATCAAAGACTACAGCACGCAGCATGCTGAGTCCAAATTACACACCTCAAAAGTAAACGTTACCTCAGTGGTATGTTTTCTGAGATTCAAAATGAACTAAAAGGTCAAGATGTCCAAATGTTTTCTGACAAATTCATACTTTTTAATATTTATTTTTATAATGGCTAGCTCATTATAATGGCTAGCTCATTAAGGCACAGTGGCTAATTAAAAAAAAAAAAAATTATTTGCCGCCCCCTCCTGCTTTTGCAGTTTGGGGCAGCTCACAACATCTTCAAAAAAAGCAATAAAAACACATAAAACATTAAAATAACCCAGGCAGACCGTAAAAACATAATTTCCCATCCCTTACCTAACCCCTCACCCATCTCCCTCACCAAAGGCCTGGCAGAACAGCCATGTCTTGCAATTTCATCAGAAAGAGGGGAGATGTGGGGACAGTTGAACCTTTTGTGGGAGGGAGTTTCACAGCTGCAGTTCCGCCACCGAGAACGCCCTCCTCATAGTTAGTTAGTTAGTTAGTTAGTTAGTTGGCACTGGCTTCCAGCCTGGCCCACAAAACACATACACATACAAAAACAAAATACAACAAAAAAGAATAATTACAATATAAAACGAATACAGATCCTTGCATAAAACTAATCACAAAACAGATCAAAGTTTAATCATACTAAGGACGGATAAAAATTTCTCCACTAGCTAGGTCAAAAAAGCATATTCTAACTAGTTCAGCTGGTCAAATCAAAGCAGCACAATATCCACCCATTTACAGTAAATTTAATAGGAGTCTAATCATTTTGCAGCATTTGGCTACTAATAAAAGAAATGTTGCCATCGACATTAGGTCGTTTGAATCTGACAAATTTGCTAATAGGACCAAAAGTTGTGAGGGGTCCAACCCCTTGCCCTCCAAAATGGGCTTCAGCCAAGTCTCCCTCAAACGGGCATAGTACGGGCAGATGAAAATTAAATGCTCCACTGATTCAATCTCTGAGAGGGAGCAGGAACATTTATGATCCCCATATGGGACTTTGGCATATCGCCCCTCTACCACCGAGGTTTGGGTGAGGTTAAATTGAAAAAGCGTATAGTGTCGCCTCAAATGGACATTCCTCAGTATGTCCAGATATGGTTCTCTTCTAGCAGAGACCTTACCGACAGCCAATCCGGGGGCTACCTTCCATCCCTTGAGGACAGCATAGACCTCCTGGTTCGCTATGTCCCTAGATCTTTGCTCAGTCAGGGCCATTATCCCAGCTAGGGATTGCTCAGCTAGATACTGGACCAAGAAGCCCAGACCATTCAGTAGTGCTGCCACATAGTGTATCCAGGGGTAGGGCATAGCTCCCTCATGCTGGAGTTCCTCTCTTAAACAGAGCAATTGTAGGGCATCAGGAGAGCCCGCGAACAACTTAACCCAATACCTCGTAAGAGATAGCCTAACCTGGTGCTCTATCGAGGGCACATTTAGCTCTGCCCAGGAGTTCTGGCCCCCACCTTAAGGACTCTGTGGAGGAAATAATTCTGGACCTGTTCCAGAATTGAATAGTCCAGGAACACTGCACACTCAACTCCAAAGGTCAACATGGGTATTATTTTCACACTAAACACCTCTAATATCATAGGAATGGGTATACCATAAGAAAGATTATAGGCCTTCAAAATGACCTTTACAGCAGTGAGCGATAACCTGACTCTATTACTGAGGTGTTGGACCCATGTACACCTGGAGGTAATTACCATGACAAGGTACAGAAATTTATTCACCACCTCTATGGACACATTTGAGACTAGCCACTCTATCTTCTTTTGAGGCTTCCCCCCAACAATCAAAATCTTGGTTTTCTTAGCGTTGACCTCCAACCCATTTAATTCTAATAAGCTGCTAATCGCGGCTTGCAAACCTTTCTCAGTCTGAGCGAACACCGCCAGATCATCGGCATACTGTAATGCATGCATCTGGTAGTTCTGGATTTTTGGAGGATAGGGATTAAGGGCCCTAAGAGTATCAATTAAGTCTGCAACGTAGTCATAGTCATCACCTGGGAGACCCAGGGAACCTCAAGGAGGGTAGGGATGGGCGAACGCGGTTCGGAAGTTCGGAGTTTGTCCTGAACTCGGCCTGTTCAGATGACTGAACCCGAACCCAAATCCGAACATGAACTGACCGAACCGAACTCAATTCTGAATGTGGAAATGACCGAACAGTTCGTTCAGTTTGGATCGCGTTCGGGTGAGTTTGGGTGGCAAAAATGTGTGACAGGAAGGCAAAACATGACAGGGAGGGGGAGTCAGCTGAAGAGCAGACTTCCAGGCACCAGGGGTGGAGAGGCTTGGAGTAGCAGCCAGCCTGCCAAATCACCATCCCTTTTTTATTCAGATCACTGGCTTTGCAGACTGTGATTGGCCACGGACTAGGCTGCACGGAACCAATGGGGCTTGCAGTGAGGTGGGCTCAGCAAGATACAAAACTGATTGCTTCCCCCTTCCCAACACCTTCTGTGCTAGTCACTGTTCCTGAACAGCAGGCATTTCAGAAGGCTCCCTCTCACAGCAGTTTTGTTCTTCTTAATCCATTGCAATCCTACTCCTATTTCACCCATCCAACCCATCTACCTCCATATTATCATTTATTTAGATTAGATTAGATAGATTTAGGTGTTATTTTTTTGTTTTTACCCCTCCCTGTGTTCCCTGTGTTCAATCTTCCTTCCTCCCTCCCCCCTCCATTGGATCCTTTCCCTCTCCCTCTTATTCCATCCCTGATTCCCTTCCCCTGTTTTAAGTTTGGGATTTATTTAGAGTAGGAATATTATTAGATTGATTTTCATTTCAGTTTTGTACCCCTCCCTGTGTTCTTTGTGTTTCCCCCTGTGTAATATTGTATATATAGATAGATAGTTATTAGATAGATAGTTACTAGATAGATATACATAGTAGTTAGCTTAGTTATAGAGATAGATAGAGATACAGTGTGTTTGTAGGACAAGGCCTTTGTAGTTAATTATTAGGATATTCCATTTAGTTCAATAGGTTTTAGAATAGTTAATAGCAGTTAGATTTAGTGTAGAGATAGATATATATATAAAAAAGAAACAGCCACTCCAACCCCAGGACCCACAATAAGGGTTCTGGGACCTACATTACTGGCAGGGAGGGCTGTGGCCAATATCTAGAAGCTGTCACTCTAGCCCCAGGACTCACCATCATGGGTCTGGGACCGTCATTCCTCGCACAGAGAGCCAATTTTCTAAAGCATAAAAAAACCCCAGCCACTCCAGCTTTCAGGGTTCTGGGGCCAAATTACCGGAAGGGAGGGCTGTGGCCAATATCTTTAAGCTGCCACTCTAGCCCCAGGACCCACCGTTGTGGGTTTGGGGCCATAATTCCTCACAGAGAAAGGCAATTTTCCAAAGCATCAAGAAACAGCCACCCCAGCCCCAGGACCCACCACCAGGATTCTCGGGCCAAGTTACAGGCAGGGAGGGCTTTGGCCAATATCTAGAGGCTGCCACTCTAGCCCCAGGACCCAACGTCATAGATCTGGGGCCATCATTCCTTGCACAGAGAGACAATTTTCTAAAGCATCAAGAAACAGCCACTCCAGCCCCAGGACCCACCATCAGGGTTCTGGAGCCACTGGCAGGGAGGGCTGTGGCCAATACCTAGAAGCTACCACCTTAGCCCCAGGACCCACCATCATGGGTCTGGGGCCAACATTCCGCGCACAGAGAGCCGATTTTCCAAAGCATCAAGAAATAGCCACTCCAGCCCCAGGACCTGCCACCAGGGTTCTGGGGCCAAGTTACAGGCAGGTAGGACTGTGGCCAATACCTAGAAGCTGCCACTCTAGCCCCAGGACCTACCGTCATAGGTCTGGGGCCATCATTCCTAACACTGAGGCGATGTCTTTCCACAGCATCAAGAAACAGCCACTCCAGCCCCAGGACCCACCACCAGGGTTCTGGGGCCAAGTTACAGGCAGGGAGGGCTGTGGCCAATACCTAGAAGCTGCCACTCTAGCCCCAGGATCCACCATCATGGGTCTGTGGCCATCATTCCTCGCACGGAGACAATGTCATTCCACCGCATCAAGAAACTGCCACTCTAGGTCCAGGACCCACCATCATAGGTCTGGGGCCATCATTCCTAGCAAGGAGGCAATGTCTTTCTACCGCATCAAGAAACAGCCACTCCAGCACCAGGACCTGCCGTCAGGGTTCTGGGGCCAAGTTTCAGGCAGGGAGGGGTGTGACCAATACCTAGAAGCTGCCACTCTAGTCCCAGGACCCACCGTCATGGGTCTGGGGCCATCATTCCTCACACAGAGAACCTTTTTCCTAACACCTGAACTGAACCGAACCGGACTGGACTGGACCGGACCAAACTGACGAACCTGAACCACGATCTGTTCGCCCATCCCTAAAGGAGGGTGCTCCTGGCTGACTGCAGGGGCCGGTCCAGAACCCAGAGGGCAAGGTGATCCTGCAAATAAGTGGGTCCCAGACCATTTAGGGCTTTAAAGGTCACCAACACCTTGAATTGGACCCAGAAGACGATCAGCAGCCAGTTCAGGGAACACAGCACTTGTGTAATGTGCTTGAAATGACTCATCCTTCTGAGGAGATAAGCTGTTGCATTCTGCACCAGCTACAGTCTTCAGACCATTGCCAGGAGTAGCCCCACATAGAACGTGTTATAGTAATCCAATCCTGAGGTAGTAAAAGCATGGATGATAGCGGCAAGGTCCGTGTCTGAAACATACATTTTAAGCCATCACACCAAAAGTAATTTAGAGCTCTGGAACTCTGTTTAAAAATGTATCACACATATACAGCCTGATTGCTCGTTGATAAATGCTAGTGAAAAACAATAGGTGTTTATACACACATGTTTCTCCTGCATGTTTGCTGTTACATCCCGAACTTTATGTGTGTCTAAATCACTCATCCAGATCTTAAACATCTGGCTCCTTGAACGTCTGCATAGAACTTCTCCCAGAACTTTTGTGTGTAAAACGTTCTCCTGGTATACTGCTTTGCTCAGGGCAGCTGTGGTCACTTGGTTTCCATGGCAGCCCCTCACGTCTACAGCTTAGGGATGTATGAACAGAACCAGGTTTGGATGTTTGGCCGTTCGATGGTTCAGGTCAAAATTTGAGTCATATTAGGTATTAATTTGGTTGGGCTCAGTTTGTTCTTTAGTTTGGTGCAATTGGGAACTGAAAATTATATTTGTTTTTTGAAATAAGAGGAAGAAACTGAAAAACATATTTCTGGCTATAACATTTTTTTTTCTTTTTCAATTTTGATTAGAGTTGGGGAAATTGTATCATCAATGGAGGGCACTATTTATACCAAAACTCGAAACGATTAGATAAAGGAAACTGATTTCAGAAGCAATTGAATGTTGTGATTTTAAGAAAAGCTCTATACACATTTATGGCTACAACTTCTTTATCTTGCATCCAATGTTCATGAAACTTGTGCATATTATGTCTCTCCATATGCTTATTAAGTCTCCTGTTTTTAAAAAAGATTAGATAAAGGATTCCAAGGGTATAGACATTAACCTGAAAATACATTTCCAGCTGTAACGTTTTGATATTCCATTCTGTTTACAGGATATTTGGCAAGAATGTATCAAATACCTTTCCTGCCATTTTAGCAAATGTACAGGAGATTTTGATAAGGGACCCAATTAAATAAGCAATTGATGTTGTCCCTGTGAAGATCATTATTCAGATGAATATCAGCATATTCAGTGTCAGTCAGAAGCAGGCACCCTGCATGGCAGGGGGAGAGAGACTGTAGGAGGAAGGATGTGGAGCAACCCCAAAGACTGACAGACACACAAGATTCTAGCTTTACAGGACCAATTGGTAGTGGCTTCAAGGTGGGCATATGAGGCGGCCCTGAGGCGGGCATAAGCAACATAACTGGGACTTCTGAGATAGCATCACAGCAGTCAGGATACATAGTTTAAACACATCCAAGCTGGCCAATTATCATCACAATCACATCCTACAGCACTGAGACAGAGGACATAAGAGAATCTCTATTGACTCTTTCCTAAACAGATGCTTCTGACTTCCCAGAAACAAGTGGGGGAGATATGTTGGGATGGTCCCAGCACAGAATGAGGATATTTGGTTGACATTTCTGTTGGCCAATTCGCATCACAAACCAATCTTATACCACAGTGACATAAGAGAATCCCAGGCATAGGCCCCTTCTCTACATATGTTGTACAGGCATATAAAATTGGGACCCTTTATAAAATCTTTCTGATATTTGGCAGAGATGATCATGAAAGTGTAATATATAGCCCTGCCAAATTTCATGTACACTGGTTGGACTACAAAGATGTTATAGTCAGACATACATTTATATGTTAATTGCTTATACCACCAAGACCCTTTTTCCAATCCTTCTGAAATTTGGCAAAGATAGTAAATATGGGAAGGGGTATAAACTGGACAAGTTTCACCTACATTAGATGTGAGGCAAAGAAGTTACAGCTAAGAATGTATATGTAGAATATTGCAAAATACAATAATTCAACTGCTTCTAAAATCGGATGCCTTTATCCAATTGTTTTGAAATTTGGTACACATAATGCCTTCTCTGGAGGTATAGGCACCCCAATTTTCAGCCACATAGCAAAAGAAACAAAAACGTTACAGCCGATAATGTGTTTTCCATTGAAACCAATGGAAATTCAATTCCGAACTCACCGAACGCATTCGAGCTGAACGTTCGAATTCGAGTTCAGTTCGCACGTTCAGTTCGGTCAACCAAACTATTTGAGTTCAGTCTGAACTCCAAACTTCCGAACCGCATTCGCCCATCCCTACTACAGCTGCGGCTACTTTAGGCTGTGTCGGGGCAGTGTTTGTGGGAAGAATGCATCCAGGAACTGCCTCAGGGCAGTGTGTGTGAGAAAAATGCATCCAGAACTTTAAGGTGCATGTAAAAATGCCCAATTTCACTAATTTCAATATCTCTTTAATATTGAAGTGATCTTAGGAACTTTTTCTATACATTGTTTCTGTGTTAAAGAGGAGAAAGGGAAAATTATAAGAGAGAAATCTGCATGCTCTGTTTGCATTCATCAAGGATTGTGGAGGAGCGGTATTAGTTAAAATCTGTGCTGGTTTGCTGCAATTAAACTGTGGGCTTGTAGAGCTTTTTGGTGTTTTAAAAGGATATGCAGCATCATAACGTAGTCTATATAGTCCCAGTGTGGCATGCCAAGGCAGCCATTTTCCTGCTGAACTAAGGATGGCAATGTAATTTATCCACCCAGTCCATGGAAAGCAGCATTAGGCCTTTTTTACATGGATGCTGCGGCAGGCCCGGTGGGTGGAGATGGATGGGGGAGCACAACCGGTGAACACCTGGCATCGTCAAGCTGGGTGATGTGTATATGGATGGCGCAGCAGGGGATTGTGGGACAGAAGGGGAGGGGCCGGCACACACCTATCGGACAAGCACCCACCCCAGAAAACACCAAGGAAACACCCATGAAAGTTACATGGACACCCAGCACAGTGACGGAACAGCATGGCGGACTGAGGACAAATGAAGTTGTGGGACGCAGCTCTGCCCTGGAACTGCCACACCCCATGCGGGTGGGGTAGGAGGGATCAGGGATGACAGGAGACACAAAGTAGCAGCCTCCAGCCAGCCCTGTGACAGAGTCCTGACATCCGGGTGCCACAGACCCCCCCATAAAACAGAACCCGCCCACACACAACAGTGAACACGACCACACAGGGAAGGGCTGCATGGCCAAGGAGGCGGGGGAACCCCAGCGGGGGGGGGGCTGGGAAGAGGCACGGGTAGGAAGGCAGAGGACTGAAGCAGCCGTGGACCCCAACACAAACACCCAAGTACCCGTCAGAGGCCCCACATACAACATACCAAGGCCCCCAGAATATGAGTCAGGCATGGCACACAGGCGGGAATGTGAGCAGGGACAGATGCCCACAGCGCAGCCAGCCTGGCAGGGACTGGAAGGGGGGCGGGGGGACCACGGACCACATCAACCACCACCAAACCCACTGCAGCTCACCACACACCAACAACGGAATCGGGTCGGTGAAGGGGGGACCATCTCGAAGGCGGGGAGGAGCCAAGGCACCAGGACAGTGGGCAAGGGGATGGACCCCTGGCCCAAGGGACCAGAGGGATAGGGGGGAATGAGACACACAGTCCCTGACAGGCAAGTATGCCACAACCACCAAGAGGTGCCCACATGAACAGCCAGGCCAAACAGAATGCCATGACACACATCCAAAGAAGGGGACAAAGCAACTTTATTGACAAGGGCAAACAGGGTGGGACGGGTCAAGGTACAAGGGGGTGGGGAAGCAGCACAAACATCGGGCATGAGGGGCGGCTCCCCACCCTTAGTAGTGATGCTGGCCCCAAGCCTGGCCCCAGAGATCCACCTGTGTGCGGTCGAGCCGGTGCACCCACTCCAGGAGTTGCAGCAGCAGCTGCACAACTGCCCCCTGCTCCCGTGTCCGCTCTGCAATCATCACCTGAACTAAGGGAGAGAGGGAAGGTGCCATCAGGATGGAACTGTGGACCCCTACAATGTGAACCTCCAAACACGCAACCAGGGAGAGGGCTGCCGTACACATGCAACACACTCACCAATCTCCCCATAGAACCGTGCCTTTGCATGGAGGTCCAAGGCAGCACGCTGGAGCTGGCTGGCCAGAGGTGTCAGGCAGAGAATGGCCAGGAACACAACCAGGGTAGCTAGAAGGGAGGAGGGAGAGGGTCAATGGAATGGAATGCAAGTCAAGGGTCAGCAGGGGTCAGGAAGCACACACCATGTGCAACCTACACTGTGACCCTGGAACCCCCAAGGAAGCACCCCACTCGCAAACAGCAAGGGGGTCCACAGGCAGCCGACTGATGGGCCAGGAACAGGCCTCACTCATGGTCATCACCCCGTTTCCCCTGCCGTCCATCCATAGCCAATGGTGCCGATGATGGGAACCAACAGGGGGCGTCAGGGGCAGTTGCAGGTGGAGCAGTACAGGGGTAGGCACAACCAATGGGCAACAGGGAACTGCAGCACGCAGCACAGTACACCACTGGACAGCCCCAGCGCTCCACAGCACAATCCCCCAGGACCCCGATCACAGTAAATAACCCACATGGAGAAGGCCGCCATCATAGGAGTGGTGATCGGACCAGCACACATACACTAAAGCACACACGGGGGTACTGTGAAAACCAAGGCCTTTATTGGGGGAGGGGGTATCAGGGAGGGTACGGGCAAACAGAGGCCAGTGAATGGGGGAACATGGACCTCCGCCTGTTCCACACAACCAGCACACAGGGCCATTGGTGCAGCCACTCCAAGAGGGATGGAGGTGGCAGGGAACCCTACAGGGATGGGGGCTGGAGTGTACTGAGGCAGCGATGGGGGTCCAGCATACGGGGCAGTCCACCACCGGGTCACACAGTCCTTGGGACCGGAGCACCAGGGCCCAGGAAGATCCAGGCCACAGCACAGGCATGGCAGCAACAGCGCGACTGAGGGGCCATTCGGGTTGCCCAGCTCAGAGAGAGGCTGAAGGGTGCCCTAGGAACAGCTGCCCTGGGACAAGACCTTCCCAGGTGAAGAGGCCCCTGCAGACTCCCCGGGACCGCATATGAACATCCACCATGAAATGGGGCAGGAGCGGGGTCCCTGTGGCAGCCGCAGCTGTGACATCACCAATCGCAGGGCGCCAAGTTCACGCATGGCAGAGGTCCTGGTCAGCAATGGTCTCCCAACATCGACAGGTAGCAGGCCCAGCTCCCCAAGAATGGCCTGGCATTCCGATCATGGATGGGAGAAGCCACAGGCATGCAGTAGGATGTCGATGTAGTCGGTAGCCACAAGGGCACCCCCGGCCTGAAGTGTAAGTTCATACTCCAGACGTGCAGCCACCTGGCGAATAGTCGTGATCTCCAGTGCTGTCCATGGCACAACAACAGCGGCTGGGTGCACTCACTGAGGTTGCTGAAGGAAGGCAAAGCCAAGCTCCTCGGCATGCTGGTGGCAAGCCAGACCCCTGACTGGATGGCCCATCACCCACATGTACCATGTGAGGAGATTGAAGCCATCCCCCACTGACAGGGGGTCACTCATCATCAGCTGGAGGTCATGGCTCTGCCACAGCGTTCCCAACAGCATGTTGGCACCGGGAAACCACACCTCCCCTGAAACACTGCCAGACTCGGGGCTGGTTCCACACCCTGCCATGACCGGTCCAAGGGCAGCTCTGCGGCCTGCACTGAGGTCCCATGGAGAGTGGCAGTGAATCAGTGCAGCACGAGACTGTGAAGCGCTAGGCCGGGTTGAGGCCATACACAGCTGATAGAGGAATGGCTGCTCAGCCCTGTGAACCCCTGCCCCACACACGGGGTGGATGCATCCCAGTGAAAGTGACGACAAATCAGCAAGGCCACAGCTGCCTCTACCAGGGAGCTTATGACACACTTCAGCAAGCTTATCATGATGGAAACCAACTGCCATGGTCTTCAAGCGCTGTGACAATAGCACGGCCAGTGCAGATGCGCCCTGGCCAGGGAGCACGCGGGTCCAGGCAGTGCCACAGGGAGCGGACTGGCCCCAGGCCCACTGAAGTGCCTCAGGCTGCCCCTGGCCCCATGACAGTCAGGCGACCCATGGGGGGGGGTGCCGGTGGCCCGGTGAGGGGGGATCCCTAGCAGGTGCACTGAACACACCCATGATCCCATATCAATCGCTGGCCACACAGCATGGCCTGGAAGAGTATATATGGGTGCAGGTTTCTGTGGCCAGGCATGGGGGGTAGAGGGAGAGGTAGATCGGGCATGTTGTATAGGAGGTGATAGTGGCAGGGAGCATCGAGAGCATGTTGTTGTTGGTGTCCTGTACAGGGGTCAGGGGTAGGGGCAGGGGGAGGTGGGTGTGGTGAGCGGCTCCCCCATCACAGCTGTACCCAGAACCCCAGCCCAGCCATGGGGTTGCAGGGGACGTGGGAGTCACGGTGTGGGTGTGCAGGGCACACGGACTTTGGGGGTTGAGGGCACCTATTGCACGAGGGTGGTAGGTAGGCGCACAAGCCATTGACGGGCCAGGCACAGGGGGCACAGTGGGCACAGCTGAGAGCTCCTTGGTCATGTCCCCCCTCCCTACCGCCTCAGCAGGTAGAAGCTCAGTGATCCTTCACGGGTACTGGTGGTGGGTTCCCCCTGGCTGTGTGTGTGGTTGTTGGTACCATGATGCCTGTGGATGAGCCCCCACAGGCGAGGGCCATCCTGTTAATGGTCCTGTCCACCTGCTTCATGATTCTGGGGCTGGTGTTGCAGCAATGGGCCGAGCTACTGCTGCCGGGTCACCACTTCTACGACCATGGCCAACAGTGCAGGAGGGCTGCCAACCTGCGGAGAGCTGCATCGCTGCATTGGACATGGAGGGTAGCTGCCAGGCGGCATTCCATCTTCAGGACATCAGTGTCCCAGGATATGCACTATGTACTGTCCCAGTGGCCGCTCCACCTCTACGGGTGCCGTGTCACCGTCCCAACGTGGAGGCTGCATTGGATGTGTTACTGAACAAATGAATGGTGAGAGAAGATGCTGGCCACCTGGACGGAAAAGGAGTGGACAGACCACTTCCGCATGAGCCGATCCCTCTTGACCCAGATCGGAGAGCTCCTGACTTCCCATCTCCGGAGGCGGGAGACCAACATGCGGTATCCACTACCGCCAGGAATGCGCTTGGCCATGGCTGTGTGGAGACTGGCCACCCCTGATTCCTGTCGGAGCATTGGGGAGAAGTTCGGCGTGGGGCCCACAACCATTAACAGGGCACTCTGTGATGTGTGTGACCTGATCGTGGAGCTGCTGCTGGAGCAGGTCATCCAGCTCTGTGATCCAGAGGTGGGTGATCTGCAGCTTTGAAGACCTGGGTCTTCAATCAATTTAATCAATTTATTTATTAGACATTTAGCTTTCGCCATGGTCAAAAATAATAAATACAAGTAAAAATACAAAAGACAAGTTAACAATAACACATAATCAATACATAAAAGGAGCCTGAGCAAAGAGGAAAAGCTCACCTACGTAGTAAGATACTAAACAGGAAAAATAAAACTTAATAACATTAGTTTGCTTCATTTTGAATTCTCATAGCTAACAAAGCAAAAGAGGCACCCACCTGTATATATTTGTCATCCTGAGATGCCAATAATTCAATTAATTTGTTCTTATACGAAAGACACCTCTCTCCCCATAATGGAGTCAACCAAGTCTGCCTGAGAAGTTCATACAAAGGACAAAAAAATAAGAAATGTTCCAGATCTTCCACCACAGAATACATACAGGGACACAGTCGCTGATCATAGGGTATACTTTTATAGTGACCTCCCACCACAGCAATAGGAAGAAGCTGCAAACAAAGGGCGGTAAAAGCTCTGCGAGTCTGCGTAATGCACCATCCTTCAAAATGTCCAAGTACAGTTCACTTTAATGCACTTGCTTAAAGAGGCATACCTGAGGGATCGCCTTCCAGGAAGCCAAAGCAGTCAAGTCCTCGTGCTTAGAAATATCGGAAAGCCTTAGCTTAACCAGCTTTTTTTGCAGGGATAAACTTTTTCCCTGAAGCCAGGCAACTGAAAAGCCCGCACTAGACAAATAAGTCATGGTTTGAGAGATCCAGGGATATTTTCAATTTTATTTTATTATGGCTGGCTTTCGCCTTTGCCATCAAAGAAAGCATACATACATGCATATGAATAAATAAAACATCAAATACCATAATCACAATCAATCTATATCATTGTACTCAAATTACTTCAACTATCAACCAATGGCATCAGTCAATCCTTCATTTAATCCTCTATTTATTGAATTGACCCAATTTACTAGCTTAGAGTTTTTGGAAAAAATTACTATCTATGGTTATCTACTAATTGTTCTCTCTTCATGACCAATAAAACAAAAGATGCCAGAGCCTTTATTGCCTCTTCCTGGGAGAGTGTTAGCAAATATAAGTAAGCCCTTTCTTCGCCCAGCGGGACTCCATCTTTCATCAAGGGGGCCAACCAAGCTTCACGTAAATCCTCATAAAGAGG
>QEPC01004588.1:1264955-1278446 GCA_003113815.1 Sphenodon punctatus | reverse complement strand
GCGTTGCTGCCCAGCGCTCCACAACCGGCCGCAGGCTCAGCACTGCCCTTTCTCCCCGCAGGTCCTGGCTCCGCCCCCAGCTCGCCTCCAACACAGCTGCCTTCGGCGTTCAGGTAAGGATCCCCGCATTGCTGCCCAGCGCTCCACCTTCCAGGGATAAGATGGCAGTCCTGAATACTCCAGCTCTTCCTCTAAACAAAGCACTGGCAAGGAAGACTCAACCTGATTTACCAACCTGAGTCAGTATCCCAAAGCCAACTGCTTCTTGAGACAGTCTATAGCCAAGGTACCTGTCTCGGCTCTTACCACCGAGGCAGGAACACTCTGGGGCACTCTCAACAACTTTCTCAAAAACACACTCTGGACCATCTCCAAAGCCCGAGTATCCATCGAGAAAGTGATCTCCAGCCCAAAGGTGAGAATAGATTGTACCTTGGCTCGAAATACATCCAAAATAAATGATACTTTTGTTCCAACAGAGCGGGATGCCAGCCACAAAATCCCTCTAGGTGCCATCTTTGCCTTCAAAGCAGTTAACTTTCTATGCCTTTCCCAGGACCCATTATTGGAGAAAGAAATCCCCAAGTAAACATATGAAGAGACTTGCTGGAACTCCTTTCCTCCAATAATCCAGCTTCATTTGATGGTCCTTTTCCCCCCCATTATCATAATTTGGGACTTCTGCTAGTTAATAACCAGTTCGTTCTCCGCACAATAATCTATCAATATTCCCAAAAGATTACACAGACCCTTTTGCGTCTGCGACATAAGAACGATGTCATCTGTGTACATAAGTACGGGAAGACATCTGTCTTTAACCTTTGGGGGATGACAGACGCCCAAATTCAATCTAACTGGAAGATCACTTAAATAAAGATTGAAAAGCAGGGGGGTCAAGATGCACCCTTGTCTGACTCCCCTCTTAATTCGAAATGGGGCTGACAAGAAACCATCAACCTTCAACCGGACCCTTGCATGGTTCTCTGCATGCACATGGATCCCCCTGGGTCTTCAAAGCCATTGCATAGAGGCAATAGACAGCATCAGCATCCCCAGTATCCGGCCCCCAAACGCCATGACGGACTACCAGTACAGGATGTAGGCCTTCCCCATCACTCTCCAGGCCATAGTGGATCACAGGGCCATATTTACAGACATGTACACCGACCGGTCAGGGAGGAGCCATGATGCGCACATACTGTGGGCGTCCCCCTTCTATGAACACATGTTTGACGGGGAGATAGCCCCCGACCTGTACCAGGTCATTAAGGGGGTCTCCATGGCTCCCATGGTGATGGGGGACCCCGCCTACCTGCTGAGCTCGCGGCTCATGAGGGCCTATCATGTGGCCCGTGCACCAGATCACCGGCTCTTCAATGACCACCTCTCATCGGTTCAGAGTGTGGTGGAGTGGGCATTCAGGCTGCTCAAGGGGCATTGGTGCCTGCTCATGAACAGGAGCCAGTTCGATCTGCAGCACACCCCCATCCTTGTACTGGTGGCCTGCATCCTCCACAATCTCTGAGAGACTGGGGGAGCCACCTTGGAGTACTTCCCACTGGTGCTGAGAGGGGGGGTCCTGTATCCCTCTACCACCATGTCCATGGTGGGACGTTCTGGCGCATCTCCGAGGAGAACTGGGATGGTCTGTGTAAGTGAATTGTTGCCCAGATGGCAGGCAACTGACTACCCATATTGATAGCCCCCCACCATTCCAGCAACCGTGTAATCTGTCTGAATAAATACTGATATGTCTGCTTGGAAATCCACATTTGTTCTGTTGTTTGGGTTGTAGGGGTTCTCCAGGCGTGTGTTGGCTGTGTCCCACACCACTGAGTCCCCCACTGCTGTGTTGCCCTGGCAAGTGAGCAGCTGCATGCCTCGGGCCCGCACCGACTGTCTGGTGACATGGCCAGTGCTCCACTGCTGTGACTGTGCTGCCCTGTCCCTGGCCATGGGTGCTTGGCTGTTGCCCACCCAGCTCCTTACCAACCAGAGGCGTTCAGTACTGGCACCTGTTGTGTGCATGTCCTGCCCCCTTCTGCCTGTGGAGTGACCCCCACCACCCATGGTGCCCCCATGGATACACAGAACAACAGGGTGGTACAGTTTCACATGGTTTATTAGGGGTTATGTACATGGGGGAGCGGTTAGGTTTTGTGGGGCCTTCCCCGTGCCCGCTTCAGTGCACCACCAGGGATCTCTCTCCTGCATCCCCTTGCAGCCACTGCCCTCTGGGAGCATTGGACAGATGGCCCAGACTCTCCTGCATCCACAGGCCACTCCAGGCTCAGGTGCTGGGCCCTGCGATGATGGAAGATAAGGTCTGTGTTACGCTCTGTCGGTGGGAGTTACCCCTGCATCGTGGGCCTTGTACCGGGCCTCTGGTGTTCCCATTGCTCCCCCCACTACATCCCCTCCTCCCCCCCCTTGCAGCCAGCTATGTGGTGTGGCTTACTAGAGCTGGTGGGGCAGTCAGCATGGGCTGTTGGTCCCCTGTAAGTTCTGGGTTGATGGGGGGAGGTGGCGGTTCCCGGAAGGGGGGTCTCAGAGACAGCTATTGAGGAACTGGGAGGGGTAAGGGCAGGAATGGCAGCCCCATGTGCTGTTGTTGTGGGGCTATGTGGGGGAGAGGGACCCCATCCACCAGGCCAGGGAAGGGGTGCTGCTCGGGAAACCAGGGTTGGCCAAAGTGCAGGGGGGGCACCAGCACCTGTGTGTGTGGGGGGGCGCCCCGGTGGTGGTCGGCTGCAATCCCACCACCTGGGCCTGGATGGTCAACTGCCATCCCACCACCATCCTTCTGGGGTTCCCTCTGCAGGAGCCCCACCGTCTTCCCAATGAGGTAGAGGGCCCGTGCGAAGTCCCCTCCTGCACAACACGTCCCTTTGCCCTCTTGGCTCTGTCAAGTCACATCTCATGGTGGAGGGTGGCAGTCTGGCACCTGTCCCACAGGTGCTCGGTGTGGGACCGGGTTAGCATGGCTACCAATATGTCCCGGTCCCTCTCCCCCCCCCCCTTTGCACATCCCTCATGAGGGAGAGCTCGTGTATGTGCACCTTGGCTAACCTTCTGTTTTCCATGAGCAGGTCCCTCCCAAGGTCCTCTCTCCACCACCGGTTCCAGGCCTGCATCTCCCTATTACTCTGTGCGCTGATGGTGGCGGCTCCCCTCGCCGGACCGGGGCGCCCATCTATGGGAGGGATGGGAACGGTTTATGGTGTGTTCTGTGACATTCCCGTACCCTGTGCCCATATCGGTGCATTCCTGTCACCACGGGGTGCCTGCCCCCTGCCATGTCCATCCCTATGGTGCATCCTACCAGTCGGGCGGAGTCCCATGATCCCTGTCCCCTCTGTTGGACTGCTTTGCTGGGCCCCTCTGCTGGCACTGCCACCCACACCCATGCTGTCACCGTGCTCCCTTGTGGGCATGTCCCATGGTCCCACCTCCATGGGCACCCCATCTGATGTCCCCTCGGGGGCCGGTAACCCGTGTGGCTTGGTCTCCAGCTGAGAGGGGCACCGGCCCTTCCCTGTCATGCATGGGGGGTTGTTTCCTGCAGTGGTTGTCCCCATGGCTGGCCTGATACCCCACCTCTCCAGAGCCTGCCGGGACTTGTCCCTTGTGCAATGTGGCCTATCATCATGGTCCTGGCGCCCGGCTCCCAGGGGTGCTGCCAGTTCCTCTGCTACCTCCTCCTCATGTACCTCCAGGGTGTCTTGAGCTGTAATGGGAATGTGGATCCATCAGTTGGTCCCTGCTGCTCAGCTGTGGCTCCGGTCACTGTGGCCTGGGCCCGTTCACCCCCTCCCTCTAGTCCCACCCCACCCCCCAGGCCCTGGTTGTGTTCCTACCTGGATCATCTTCCTCTGCTTCCTTGGAGGCATCCTGGGTCTCCGTCCATTCTGCATGTGCCCCCTGTCACCGTGGCCCGTTGCTCTGTGGTTTCATGGGCGCATGCAGAGGGTGCTGTGTGTGTGCGTAGGTTCCCGTGCCGCCTCCTCCCCCTGTATGACAGGGCTGTCCCCTCCTGCATCCTGGCTGGCCTTGCCTTGGGCAGTGGTCCCCCCCTGCTCCTGGGGGTTGTCCAGGGGGGTGTTGTGAGTGCCCTCCGTCTACCCCTGGCAAAGGCGTGCCATGTATGCGGGAGGCAACTATGTCCCCTTCCATGCAGAGGAACCGGTCCAGCTCATCATGGAACTCCATTGTCCATATGGCATGGCTGGACTTGAGATTGTTGTCCTTGATATGTTTATATCTGGGCCAAGTCCTTTGCCTGCTGCATGCACTGGGTGCCATCCGTATTGTACCCCTGCCGCTGTATTTCCTGGGCAATGGCTTCTAGACCTGCCTGGTCTTGGAGCTTTGCACCAGGTCGTGCTAGACCTTTTTGGCCGCCCACACATGTATGAAGTCCCTGGTCTCCTGCCTTGACCAGGTTTCCCCCTTTTGGGTCCCTTTTGGGTCCCATGTGTGGGGGGACCTACCAGCTTCGTGGCTTGGGACCCACCCAGTACCTGTGGTGGCGGCTGAGCTGGTATCTTCTGTGGGGGGGGGTATTTCAGAGAGGTTAGCATCTGCCCCACTGCCCACCTGTGAAACCTTGGGGGGGGTTTCCCTCCCCCCACCCCCTGGGGGCCCCAGGAGGCTTACCTGACTGTCGCAGGGGCCCTCCTCAGCCATCTCCCTGGTGGTGCATTGCTCCTCGGTCTGGGTGCTCTCCTGGCAGTGGGGGTGCAAACGATTAGCTGCCCACTGCCCACCCTGGGCTCCCTCGGGTTGGTGTCCACTCATGGCATATGGGACCTCCCTCCCCGTGTTCCTGGGGTGCCCTCACTCTTACCTCACTGTCGCTGGCACTCTGTGCCCCGTGCCCCATGGCTGTGGTGGCATGGGGTGCTGCGGGCGGCGTGGCCGCGACAGTGTGCCATCGGCCCTGTGATGGGACAGGTGTGCTCTGTTTAGCCATCCTTCCCACCTACCCCCCAGCCTGTTGGGTGGCCCCCCCCTTCCCTGGGTGTCCCGGGGTCCCTCTGCTTATGGTGGCCCATCCCTCGCATGTAGCGGCACTGGCTCCCTTCATCTTATCGGTGGCTTTCCATCCTGACATTCTGGGAGCCGGCGCACCCATGTCCTATTTCAAATCCCTTTTAAGGGCTCCCAGGCAGGTGTCTGGCGTCTCCCCAGGTGGGCGTGTCTGCATGGAGGCCCCCTGCATAGTCTCTCTAGCCATCTCTCTGTGGTCTTGGTGGACCCGTTCCTGTGGGTGTTTTGGTTTTTACACGGACGGGCAGGTGTTGAACACCCATCTCCACCCATCTCCACCCATGGAGCATGCTGGCTCTTTCCTGGCTGCTCTGTGGTGTAGGTGGGTGTTGGTGGGTGGGTCATGAACGCACACCCACCCACTTGTGGACATTTACACGGACACTCTCACATCCATCCGATGGGTGTTTATGGGTGTTCGTGGGTGGGTGCCATCCATGTAAAAGTGGCCTTAGTCACGGGACAGGGTTTCACCAACAGTTTGAGGATACCTGCTGCAGACACTTTTTAGTCACCCAATTATTTTCCTCTTTGGTACAGGCAGTGGGGCTTTTTCTTTTTCTACAGCAGCCTAGTCCATTGTTTATTGCTAGGTGTATATGGTTTCAGATTGTTACTTCTGGCATAGATTTACAGTCTCTCTGGTGCAGGTAATTAACTTCTGGAGGATCCAAACCATGCAAATGTAAAGTACAACACATAATAGGCATCACTTGGGGCAATGTGGGCCTCCTCTCACACAGTATTAGCATACTGAGTGTCTTCAGCTGGCCACGCCTGGACCTGCTTCACTGGCAGTGCTGCTCTGGGATGTTCCACACCACCACAAGTGAGGTTGGAGTGGAGCAGGGTCCACATCTGGAAGCCCACCAAGTTTACACAGATGTGCCACCCAGGAGTGAGGCAGAGCAGAGGCAGGGCTGCCATCATTTTGTTTACACCCATTGTCCGGAGACATCTCAGGGATATGCACACAGGCATCACTTTATGAGATGCATAGTAATGAAAGTTGCCCTTAGCACCTATACAGCCTGAGACTCAAATTCCATATTCCCTTGTAGTCAGAGGGATTGCTCTGGGTCCAGTGTAGAGCTGAAACTGAAAAGGTGGGAATTGCTAATGGCAGCTCCCCTTGAACTACAGACTGGGCTTGAGTAGTAGTCCTCTCACAGGGTTGTTGGACGG
Organism: Sphenodon punctatus; assembly: GCA_003113815.1. Classification (NCBI taxonomy): domain Eukaryota; kingdom Metazoa; phylum Chordata; class Lepidosauria; order Sphenodontia; family Sphenodontidae; genus Sphenodon; species Sphenodon punctatus. Next base: position 1,272,212 of record QEPC01004588.1, on the reverse strand, counting down.
ATGGTGCTGAAGGGGAGACCCTGCAATATTGATTGAAATGGCTCTGACGACAGCCTTTCCTTTTGTGATGAAGGTTCATGAATGGTGCTGCCTTGTGCTGGAGAGCTAATGGTGGCAATAAAGATGCAGCTGTTCTACAATTAATGACCTATGGCCAAGTCCTCCTTCTGCCATTGCTTTTGACAACTCGTATGTGCTGAACTCAGAAATTTTTATTTGTAAAATTTCATTGAAATTGGGAAACCCTCCCTATTTTACATACAGTAAAACCCGTTACTGGGATGCATCCAGCAATATGCTATTTTCCAGTTTACAGAAGTGTCCACGTAAGGCGAGTTCTGCACTAATGGTAATAACATTAATTTGAGAGTCGCAGGGAACAAAAGACAAATCATGGGGGGAAAGGGGGATCCAGGTTTGTGGACTTTTATCATATTCTGAAAGTCCTTGATACTTTTAAGTGAAAGTAACAACTGTTTTGGTTTTACTGTTTATGATCTCCTGGTAACCCAGCAATCTTTCTCTGATACTGACAGAAAATTGGGAGGGGTGGTGGTGGGGAGTATCATGTGCTGTGACTGTAAAATGGGTTCCAACAATTTTTGAATGAAGGCACAGAGGTGCTGAGTAACCTCTAATTTCTATTCAGCACACTTGCATCACTGCCCATTTGCACATTCCTGTCACATACGCTTTGTCACCTGGAAATACTGGATATAACAGGCAAACACAAACATAGAATGTGCTTTTATAATGACTAGCATATACTACATTATTAGGCTGTAAGGGCATGTGCAGAAATGTACTGCTGTATTCTTTAGTGCATGCCTCCAAGATTATAGAAATGTTTGTATTAGCCACTTGCAAATAAGAAACAAACAAGCAAGATGCTCCTATGCCTATTACAGTCTGTGGAGAATGACGCTTTTCTACCTGTGTCATCTGCTCCTGCATCTATGGCCCTTTTCAAACTGGCCATGGTGGAATGGGGATGGGTGTGCATCGCGGTGGATCTGTGGCCTGTGGGCAGCCATCACATGGACACACACACACCTCCAGCCATCTCAACACATGGATCCATCCTTGTTTTGTCCAGTAACTCCATGTGTAGGCGATGGGTGTAGGTGAGCGGAGATGGGTGGAATGCGGGAGTGCCCGCACCCTTTCACCAACCCACCAGCAGTGATCACACAGGACTCCCCCACGCATGCACACGCAGGCGCCCATGTGTACATTGCATGGGGGCGCTATCTATTTTAGTGTTATTTCAAGTGAATGTTCTTCAAGATACATGATAGTGCCACTTTATATAGGGAGAAGCAGTGATGTCATTTGAATATCTGTGGATGTGACTGGCTGTCAAAACTAGCTGGAAGTCATTAAGAGGAAACAGGTGATTAGATGGGATAAAGATTAACTCATCCCAGTGCTCAAGGTAGGCACATGTGAAGTCCAATGGCGATACAGGCTGTTTTTAAATGACCACACTATACCGTCACAAACTTGTTCTTACCTGACTTGTCAGAACAATGTCATTGTTGTCATCAGTCATTTCTGTGACTAAACAACCACTGTTTTGATGTTCTATTAGAGTATTAGTTCCCGGATGTCTAAAAGATTTGAACATTCAACCTGTGCAGATAGTAGGGGTGTGAAGCAGGCACATCGTTCATTAGGGGTTTTCCCCCCCACAAAAAAATCTCCGTTTTCAGGGGGGAGGAGGTGTAAAGGAAAAGGTTGTTTTCATTTTTTCATTTTATTTTTAGTTTATTAAAAATAAAATCACTGAGCATGCACGAATGGCCACTAGACCGTTCTGCACATACACAGCCCTTTTCCAAAATGGTGACAATGCTGCCGGTGCCATTTTGGGAAAGGGTGCGCATGCGTAGAATGGCCCCAGCACCCATTTGTGTATTTGGGGTGGGGGTAACAAACCTTTGTTTTCATCTGTTTTGGTTACCATGGCCTGTTGTTTTTGTGTTTTTGTTTTTCATTACTAAAATGAATGGGACATCATTTGTTTTAGTAATTAAATAAAATGAAAATGAATTCCAGACCCCTAGCCGGTGGTAAAATGACAGTTGTATAATGTTCTTTATTTAGAATATTCCAATAAAATCTTGAAAAGGGTGTTTAACAAAAATGTTCTAAATCTTGGACGCAAGCCAGAAGCGCCACAATTTTTAATGTTGCAGCTATCAAGACAATCACCTTCAGAATGACATAAAAACTTCTAGAATCTTCTAAATGTAGGTTAAAAACAGACAATGAGAGGAATCTGAGCATGCTCGAGGAGTGAGAGGCAGCAAGCCCAGAGAGCTCCTGACCAGCGCTAAAAATCTCCCCTGCAAACACCTGGTAATTGCAAGCCCCCTCCCAACTAAACAACATGTCAAGGCAGGGGACCCCCACACACACAAAAACAAGCGAGAAAGGGACCCTAAGGTGCTTCTGAAAAGCAAAGCAGAGCCCTGAAAATGAGAAGGCAGCAACAGGAGGGGCAGACAAAATGGAGGACTCAGGGGAACAGAGGGCCCTGAATGAGCTTCCCCAGGAGGGAGGAGGAGAGTTACAACCAGTGCTGGAACTGATTACAAAGATCAAAAATGAGCTAAAAGCAGACATGCAGAAAGCAAGTCTACACAGAGACAAACTCTTCAGTAAAATAAGCAAGATTCAGCAGGTAACTGAAGAAACAAATGTTAAAATAGAAAGCATTACTAAAAATGTACAGGCCCTGGAGGAAAGGGTCTCCAGGGCAGAAGACCAAGCAGCAATCTGTGAGGGAGAGCACTCCCAAACACAAAAGGCAGTGAGACAACTAAAAGAAAAAATGGAGGACTAAGATAACAAAAATTGAAGGTCTAACTTAAGATTTGTGGGGATCCCTGAGGGGGCAGAAACTGAGGGAGTGGAAAAACTTATACAGCAAGCCCTACAGGAGAATTTCCAGGAAGACATGGACCCCGTGGCACTGTAAATAGTAGGGGTGGGACTACCGGATCTACCGGTATCCGATACTGCCCGGTATTGGGTTGTACCGGCAGTATCGGATTAAACCCGGTAATCTGGGTAAATTGCCGGATTCCCCCCGTACCGGATTTTTTACATTGTGGCCATTCAAATGAATGGCCGCAATGTAAAAAACCCCACAAAAAACCACAAACAATTTCCCTCCCCGAGTCCAGGCTGCGCAGGTGGAAGGGGGGACACCCCCCCACCCACCCTGCCCAGCCTGGATTTAAACACCAAAAATAATTTCCCCTAAGTCCCCTAGTGCAGGCTCCGGGCTGCCACCAGCAACCCAGAGCCCGCACCAGCACTGCAGCAGCCAGCAGGTAAGTGTACTGGTACTTTACTGATCCCTGGGGTGTGGGGTGGTTTAACACCCCCCCACCCCAGGGATCACCCTACCTCCCCACCCAGGGATTAATGCCATTGCCTCCTACCTTGAGCTCTGGGCGGTAGCAGCGGCGATCTGGCGGCTTCAGCACTGGCTATGGCTGCCAGTTTCAGCACATTACTAGGCCTTCCGGGGAACTTCCCCCCACCCCAGGAATCAGTAAAGTACCGGTAGACTTACCTACTGGCTGCTGCAGTGCTGGTGCGGGCTTTGGGTCGCCGGCAGTGGCCCGGAGCCTGCACTAGGGGACTTAGGGGAAATTATTTTTGGTGTTTAAATCCAGGCTGGGCAGGGTGGGTGGGGGGTGTCCCCCCTTCCACCCACGCAGCCTGGACTCAGGAAGGGGGGAGGTTTTTGTTTTTTTCCATTGATTTCAATGGGGACAGTTCCCCATTGAAATCAATGGAAAAGATCCAGTACCGGTAAACCGGTAAGCTGGTTTTTGTAAATCTGGGAACCGGTAAAACTGGATTTGGCCTGATGTCCCATCCCTAGTAAACAGAGAGAGCACACTGTGCCCTACGCCCCTAACCCAAAGAAAATGAGCCACCCCACACAATTATAGTGAAGTTTTTAAAATATAAAGATAAAGAACAGATACTCAGACTAGCAAGAGGAAAACAACAGCTCAGCTTCAGGGGCACCAACATCAGAATATATCCAGATTATGCCTTTGACACCACACAGAGAAGGAAGGCCTGGGCTAAATATTATCCTAAGCTAACCCAAGTGGGGTTAAAACCACAAGTGCGATTCCCGGGAAAAATGACATTTTGGATTGATAACAAAAGGAAATTCTTTGAGGAAACAGAGGATCTGGAACACTACCTGCAACTGCGAGAGCGAGGAAGTTGAAAGAGGGGAAACCTTAAAGAAAAGGGGGAGAACCTGAATGAACAATAAGAAAATCCAAAAGGGGGAAAGGGTAAAAATATATAAGCAACGGTATATTTGTTTCTGTGATGGGTTAAGAATTATACAAGGTTTATAAATGTTTATGACTTGTTGGGTTTTTTGGGTTTTTTTAAGTTAAAAGGTTAAAATATGTATGCTAGTTGCTAAATGTTCAAGGGTAAAAGGAACCTGAAAGAAAAAATGTTACAGGAAGCGGAGAGGATAGAATAACTCAAGACCAGATTAAAGAAGGGAACAAAAGGGAGAAGAAGATGGAAGGGATAAGACAAGCGAGAAAGCAAAAAGAGGAGGAGGAGAAAGATGGGGGAAAGAAGGGAAAAGAGGTCACTCATGTGCTCAGAAGGGGGGTAGGAAGGGGGGGAGGGAGGGCAGGAGAGGGGAACTGATAAACAGGGGAAGAAAAGGGAAGCCATCAACAGGAAAACTAGACAGGAGACAACCAAAAAAAGCAACCAGAAAAGGAATAGGAGACAAACCAGGACAGACACCCCCCCAAAAATAGACTCAATAAAATGACACTAACACTAAGGCTACTCACATAGAATGTGAGAGGGGTAAACCACCCAGTTAAAAGGAAAAGAGTCAAAACCATACTAAGAGAGCAAAAATCAGATATTTATTTTTTACAGGAAACCCACCTCCTAAATAAGGACGTACCCAGATTTGCAACAAAGAGTGTTTTCAGACATGACGGGGCCGATTGGCCCCATCATGAAAACAATAAATTAATCCCCCACCGGGACGACCCCGTCACACCCTAACAGACGTGCCGGGAGATCCCGGTGGGGAATTGGGGAGGGGGCGGGGCTGCGCGGTGTAACGTGAGGCTGCATGGCCCCACCCCCTCCACGCTCCCCACTGCCCGCCCTCTGGGGAGATGGGCGGGCAGTGGTGCCAATGCCGCCGCAGTGTCTGGCCGAATCCACCATGGCCTGGAATCCCGCCGGTGCTTCCGGGCCGTGGTGACCGACCAGACGTTACTTTTCTTTGATCCCCACCGGGGATCACTTTCACCACGCTTCCCGGGGAATTGGTGCGACTAGCCCGGGAAGCATGGTTGAAACTGACCCCATGTGGGGATTGAGCATGGCGAACATCTGGTGGCTGCCAAACAGACGTGCAAGTCACAGTGACCACAGGTGGGTATTCACCATGGTTCACTGTGATCTCGTAACGTCTGAAAATACCCACAATTAATGGGCATCATAAGAGCAGCCTGTAGTATCAGGAAAAAATCAGGGGTCTCCAAAGGGACAAATAAAGGGATAGTATCAAGAGTACATAAGGCATTAAAACAAGAATGGTATAAAGAGGAACCAAACTACTTTAAAAATGGGAAAGACTCCTGGGAATGAAATGGGAGAAGGGGCAGAAACAAACTATAATACAACACATGGTAGGATGTTCAGGGTCACTGGAGGTAAGAGAACCAATTATTAAAATGATAATGTTCTACTACCTTGATCCAAGCAGAATGCTCAGGATATGAGGGGAGGGATCAGATCAGTGTCGAAGGGGATGTGGTCAAAGGGCAACCTACCTCCACGTCTGGTGGGACTGCCCAAAGATCAAAGAATTCTGGTCCAAGGTCTGGAACTATGTGCAGAAAATAACCAGAGTGACTATTCCACTCAAACCAGAGACAGCACTACTAGGCTTATACCCACAGACAGCATTAATGAGACAAAGGGACACTTAAGATGTTACTTGGACTAAAAGCTGTAAAAAACTTTAGTAAAGATGGCGGGGGAGGGAGGAGAGGGAGGGGGGGATGTGGTAAATGAATAAGAACCGAAGAAAGAATGTAAAACAGAGAACTACTATATAATAACTGAACTTTGTGGGGGGGATGGAAAATCTTTAATAAAAATATTTTTTAAAAAACAAAAAAAACAGACAATGATACCACTCACATCTATGTAGGGCTTAATTTAAGGACATGATAAATATCTCCTTGTTTGCATGCTGTGCTTAGTATTGTGAAAACATTAAGACCACATAAGGTCCTTCCTCTGGCATGTAGCAAGTCAAAACTATAGATGGAAATTTAAAAATATAATCTGAACAACTTTATCTTCATCTCTTACATTTGGGACCAACACAGCAACCCCCCTGTTTCTCTATAGGAACCAGAAGTGAAACATTTAACCCAGCTGACATTTAAGATGTATTCAGTAAGTTTCAAAGTTAACATTCTATTGAGGTTAACATTCTATTGAAATAACATATATTTCTCCAGTCTATTATGTCAGGATATCAAGAAAGACAGCACTGCATTAATTACATTCACATTAGTTTGTTTTTGTTGGGTTTTTTTGCAAACATAATGTTCCCATTGGCGGGAAAGGTGAGATAAAATTAAAGTAAAATAAAATAGTTAATAATTAATAATTAATAAATGTTGTTGTTCTGGAAATCTTGATGTAATACTGGAGCACAAAAGATCACCCATGACTATGGACTAAATGTGACCTGGTCTGCTCTGGCATACCTGGGCTGGGGAGCAAGAGTGGGAGAGGGTTTTGCTTGCTTCATTAGGCTAATTAGTAGGGGTGGGAAAACCGGTAAATCCGATATCCGATAATGCCGGTACTGGGCGTACCGGCATTATCGGATTCGACCCGGTAATCCGGTCCGGGTACCGGATTTTTTTTTACATTGCAGCCATTTAAAAATGGCTGCAATGTAAAAAACTTAAAGCCCCACCAAAAAAGTTACAAAAAACAAACCCTCCCCGAGTCCAGGCTGCGTGGGTGGAAGGGGGGACACCCCCCACCCACGCTGCCCAGCCTGGATTTTTGTTTAAAAAAAGACCCAGAGGCGAGCCCAGCCCCCAGCACCAGCGGCCGCGGCGTCCCCGCAGCCGCCGGTAAGTATGACCCGATCCCTGGGGGGGGTGTTTAACACCCCCCCAACCCCCCAGGGATCACCTCTAC
>QEPC01004588.1:1250507-1264620 GCA_003113815.1 Sphenodon punctatus | reverse complement strand
GGCCGCTGGTGCTGGGGGGTGGGCTCGCCTCTGAGTCTTTTTTTAAACAAAAATCCAGGCTGGGCAGGGTGGGTGGGGGGTGTCCCCCCTTCCACCCGCGCAGCCTGGGAGGGGGAGGGGGAAGGAATTAATTTATTTCATTGATTTCAATGGGGACACAGCGCCCCATTGAAATCAATGAAATAAATCCGGTACCGGTATACCGGATTTAATCCGGGAATCCGGTTTTTACAGAACCGGTAACCGGTAAATCCGGTAGCCGGTAATGGGCCCGGGGTCCCACCTCTACTAATTAGTAGTGCATTTTATGATTAACCATTAGTTTTGTCAATCAAAGAAAAATCTAGTGTTCCTAATTGGTAATTGAACTTTGTTCCAATTATTTCTTCTATGCCTATTTTTTTAAAATTGAAGTTGGGTGCTGCGATGACTTAAAAACTCCATAGTTGTATTCTTGGCATCAACAGTCCCAGAGCTCTTAGAGTGTTGCTGTCCTTTGCTTATTTTATAGTTGCACTGAAAGAAACTTGTATCAGGATTGAAAGTTGAGCTGCAGCAGAGACATATATTATTAAGCAGCAAATAATTTTCTTGTCACTTAGTGCCTAGAGGACATGAACACTATTACGTTTACCAGTTTTAAGATATTCTACATTAGATACAGAGGATACTGTTAGACATGAGCTTACCTGGTTCAGATCTCAGCAGAGACACATTCTTTACAAACTAAAATGCACTCAGCTCGGAAGGATCACTATATAATATAGGTGTAGAGAAAATAGGGTTTGCTATGTTGGTCCCAAATATAAGCAATAGAGACAAAAGTGATATCTTTTATTGGACCAACTCCAGTTGGTGGAGGTATGCAGGCTTTTGGACCTCAATTCTTTGTCAGGCAAGTTTGGGGTTACAAAAAAGACTTGCCCGATTAAGGACCCTTTAAGGTCCAAAAGCTTGCATGCCTCAGCCAACAGTAGTTGGTCCAATAAAAGATATCACTTTACTACTTTGTCTCTATTTCCTACATGATATATGCATCATTTTTGTCTTAAAGAAGATTCACAATGTCCTTATGTTCTTCTTATCTGTTACTAGATATCGTTTTTCATCATATAGTGGTGCTTGGACTCCAAACTGGAAGACACTGCCTTATGGATAAGATTGATTTATTATTGCTGCACATACCACTTCTGTCTTATAGTAAAATAATATTTAAAAACAGTAAATCCTACAACCATTTTCTCACCAGCTATGGCAAGGGGAATTCTGTATTTGCCTGAACTGGATTCTGTGTGCATAGGGAATAGGCTCTGTAACTGTTCAACGTGGAATTAATGGAGTTACTCTGAACTTGCACCATAGTAATTAAAATAATAATATGCGTATTTTTGTCCACCCAATGGAATCAGTTTAAATGGATTGTTTAGAAGTATGTGTTGAATGTGGATTTGCAGTGGTATAACTGGGATCAGAATCCTGTCTAGGCATAAAAACAGACGTGACTTTGATCCACCGCAGCCCAGGACCCACCTGCACGTGTGTGAGGCACAGGCAGATGTTGACCTGGGATTGCCACTGGTCGTGTTGACGTCTAGCTCGGGCTGTGACCTCGGCAGATGTCTGAGGTCATAGACTGGACTATGTCCCACCTGACCAGGTCAAAGTGGGCCAGAGTGTTCCACAGCTGGCTAGCACATCTGTTCCTGTGTAGCATACCCACCCTGAGCTGGGGGCTGCCATGACCTGTCACCAGGGATGTCCATCATGACGGAGGGGTGAGGGGCTGGGAGTATGGGCCAGCCAGTCGCACATTTGTTGTGCTTCTGGACCTACCCAGTCTGTGGGTGGTGAGATGGCTCCCTGACTGTGGGCACATCCGTTAAGTGCCCCACCCAGACCCGGCCGTGATGACTGGAATTTTCCATCTCAGGGTGACACAGAGAACAGTTCCCACTGGCCACATGTCTGTTTTTACCTTAGTTCCCTATTCCATGCGAGGGGCATGAATCAACATATAATGGAGACTACATACAATGTAGCCAGATTCTGGCAACTCTCCAGCCACCTTTAGATGCCAATAGAAAAAATAAGTGAATAACAAAGACAAAACATTATATATCTATTCAGTTTGGGAGACGCCCAGTTTCTTATTCATATTCTGTGGGTTCAGTAGATTTCCATATTTTCTGTGGGGGAGCACTTTAACAGCATCACTGTACACATTATATGTAAGATACCTATTGATTAAATGTGCACTTAAAGCTGACATTGGTGATGAAAAAAAATCCATGCAGTAGAAAACCCTCTTGGAATGTCATCAATTTGCTCAACTCTTGTTACTAATGCACATCTAACCTGGAAGCAGACAGCCAGGTGCACTGAGTCCTACAACAAGAGACAAGGGAAGCAGCTGGGCCTAGAAGGAGGAGGAATATAAGGGTAAGCATCTTACAATGATAGAGGACAGCTGAAGAAGGAATTATGTGACAGCAGAGAGTTGGGCGTCAACTCTTTAAGAAAACACTTCTGCCATGTATATGCCAAATTAGGATTTTTCAGTTAAAACATGTGATTTCTCTACACAAAGGGTGATTTCAGACGAGACGGGGTGGCATTCACCCCATCCCAGAATCACCCAGATGATTCCCCGCCGGGATCACTCCGGCACGTCCAACAGATTCCCCGCAGGGAATCGGGGAGGGGCGGGGAATCATCTGGGTGATTCTGCGATGGGGTGAATGCCACCCCGTCTTGTCTGAAATCACCCCTTGTGTAGAGAAATCACATGTTGTAACTGAAAAATCCTAATTTGGCATATACATGGCAGAAGTGTTGTCTTAAAGAGTTGACACCCAACTCTCTGCTGTCACATAATTCCACGGCCACGGCCCAGAATCCCGCAGGGGATTCCGGGCCATGGTTGCCAGCCAGATGTTACTTTTTGTTGGTTCCCGCCAGGGATCTCTTTGACCACGCTTTTGGGGATTGTCCGGCGGGGAGCCCCGGAAGCGTGGTTGAAATTGACCCCATGTGGGAATCGACCGTGGTGAACATCTGGCGGCCGCCTAACAGACGTTCAGGGCGCTTTGGCCCCATGTGGGTATTGACCATGGTTCACTGTGATCTCAGCACATCTGAAAATACCCTTAGTGGGTCAGTGGCTTAGTAAAACATTCTTCTCTCATTCCAACTAGCTGGTTTTAATAAAAATTAGTGTGAAAAATATCACATAACTTCTTTATACTAATTATGGCCCTTTTCGCACAAGACGCCACCACCCATTTCCCATGTGAATGCCATAGGTGATGGTGATGGGTAATGGTGATGGTGGGGGTGCATGTGTGTTCCCGCGGTACACCCACCTCCATCCATCTCCACCCATCACCCACCCACGGAGCAATGCGATCCAATGCCCAATGCTCTGTGGGTGGAGTTAGTGTGGGAATGGACTCACACCCACCTCCACCCATCACATCCATCCCCCCACACACCACAGTCCGTTTAAAAAGGGCCTATGAAGCGGTTTTAGAACTCTGAACACAAATGGAGCTTTTAGATTAGCTGTCAGTGATATCATATCCATAATGTCCCACTCCATGAGCTGGATTGACGGTTTTTCTTATTTTTATTCACAAATTCCATTTAATAAAAGCAATAAGTCACTCCTGACAATGCATTTCTAAGGGATTTTTGCACTTCTCAGGTGGTTAAAGTCGCTTGACCTTTGACCTCCTGCCTTAAAAACTCAACAAGAGATGTGCTAAATTGCCCAGAAATATATTGCCTGTCATGTCTTGTTGCTTAATTAAGGGCCAACCTAGATTGCATACAAGGACTGCCTTAAGTAATCGCTAATTGATCTTCTGCTCAAGGAAAATGGATAAATTCCACTGCAGCCATACTGTCAAATGGCATTTACTCAAACTCATATTCCTGTGATACAGGTGGAAAAACAAAGGAGAGATGGCCAACTGAGAACTGAGACATCTTCAGAGCAGTCAATTATTCTTCCAGTATTCATTACACAAAACAGACTGTTGAGAGTTATAGGGCTGTAAAAGCTTTGCTATCATAAAAAGTAAGAAGTCATCTACTGAGCATTCAAAGTCTGTAATACTGAGTAGCATTTGGAAACTCATGAGTTTCTGTTGGATTTTGTGCTTTGGAAAGAGGCTCCTGAGTTGCAGATTTTTGATTCTGACATTTCTGTGGCAATGAGAACAAATTCTCCAGTGGTAAAGGAAATAAAAATTATAGATTGCAAAATCTAGAGTAAGCAGAAGTAAACTTTAGTTATGTGATTTTGGAAGAGATAGTTTAACATATCCCATTTTCAAGATAAACTAGGAATAATTTTGCAGTTAATACTAAACAACTGGACTGCCAGATTCAAGAAAATAAGCATTGATGATTACTGAACTTGTATATACACCTTTAATAATTGTTTCTTACTCTGTGCAAGTCAGTTGACCACAGAGGAGGGGAAAAATATAGTACAACATAAGGATCCAGACTGATGTGCTTAATTTTATGAACTGAAATTACTAAAGATAGACAACATTAGGCTGCAATCTGACTAGTCCCGTCCACTTAGCACAAGCACTGATTGTCATTAAACTGAGCTTGACCTGTTCACTCAATTCTGCATGCAAACACTAATGATGCTGAGCTGGTGCTACTAACTCAGAAGATCACAGCTAAGGATGTGGAAGCTAATTAGCTGAGTCCTGAAAACTTGGGACAGAGATGACAGAGATGAGCTGAGTTCTTCCAGTGCTCCATGTACTCATTACAGCTTATTGCAATAGATAAAAATTGCCCTTCACACTTAGTACTGTTTTCACTTTCTGTAAGAATTTGTTGTTATTAGCCTTGAAGATGTTCTTCTCTAATATAAACTGTGTAGCAGTTCTGTTTCTAACACAGCTCCAAACTGGTTTTTATAACTGATAAGAAATGCCTCTTTGCCTGTAACCTGAAAAGTCTATACAAGTATTTTTTTACTTTGCCTAGGGAGGGAGTCTAGTTTTATAGGGGAAGCCCTGTGGACCTAGGACCCTCCGGACAGCTGACAGATAAAGAAATAAAAGTTTCTCTGATAGATTCCTTCCATACACAGAGTGTGTCCTGATTTCTTCGACAGTTTATGGTGCATTGGCTGGGAATCTCTGCATGTCCTGTCGGGCCCTGGCAGACTGTGGATTGTCCTTTTCCAAAACCCAGTGCACAATACCAAGGTAAGAGAACCTTTTGAAATCTCTATTGGGTTTTTGGTGAAGGACTGGCATAGGAGGCTTGGCACCCAGATCAGTGGCCTACGCGATTTGACCTGTGAGAAGGAGTCTGTCAGATATACTGATAGGGTAAGGGGCAGGGGAGGATTTTGGAAATCTGGGAAGTGTGAATTGAGGAACAGGTGTGAATTGAGGTATTACCACTGTCCAGGTCTAGGACATAAACTGAGCGTAGCCGCACCAAGGCTATCCTAGAGGCAGTTTTGAACGTAAGGGTGAAACCCTATGACCCAGTGGGTGTGATTGAAAAATTTTCCTTTTCCCTTTCCATTGTTACGAGCCTGACACCACAGTTGGAGACACCATTAGAATGTGCCTATGGCATGTATCTCGGATGTGCTCTGTAGGTGGTAGGACACCCAGATAAGCTTTTCCTGTGTGAATCTCCCCATGCGAATTGAGGTAATGGGGGGCGAAGGGTCGAGGGAGGTCCCCATCCTGACAAAAGGAAGCCCAGCCTGGTATATGTGCGCACACTACAGTCAGATGACATGTAGATATTTGGAAAAAATGGAATGGGTATACCAAAGATGATAAAATAGTACACCTCCACAGAGCCCTAAGAGTCACGAGGCAGTAAATTGTCACAGACTCAATGGCATGTGTCTCTTGATTCGTATGAGGAAACTTCTAAAAGACTGCAGTAATCCTGGGTGAGGAGTCTCAAGGACTCCCAGGAAAAAAAAACAACCTCAAATTAAGGCGCTGAAGAATCAATATAAACCTGTTCAGATCTGTATTAGTAACAGCAAGTAATTAGACAGCAGCTGAGCCTCACCCTCAGGATTTAGAAGCAGCTCGTGCAGCTCTTTTAGATTATATACTTAAGGTTTGCCCCCCAAAACATATTGGGCAAAAAAATAAATAATTGTAAGCAAAATAAAGGTGAAAACATTGTGTTACTTGTCCCAAAAAGAAAAAGGAAATTTCTGAAACTAAATTAATGACTCTCCAACTGCAACATTAGGACCCCAATTTGACTCAAGGGAGGAAAAGGGGCAAACAGAGCTGGCTACAGGGGATGAGGAAGAGGTTGTGGTATGGGTCACAGATTTTTTCCAAACCCAGGAAACTCCGCTTGTCACTATTGTGGACAATTGGGACATTGAAAAGCGGAATGCCTGAACCAACCTGGCCTTTTGGGTCAGGCATTTGAATCTCTTCCACCTCTTCCTCTTGCCCAAGGGCCATGCCAGTAGATCAATCTGGTCCCTTTGTGTCCTGTTTAATTAATGGGAAACCTACTGAATGCTTTGTGGCTACTGGAGGGAGCAGATCTACCTTAAAAGCCCAGGATTTTCCTTTTACTCCAATGTAAAAGTTTGCAGAGTTTGCAGAGTTAGCTGTTTTGTCTGAAGTTCCAGAACAGCATAATAACTCTGAATTGTTTGACATACAGAATGAAATCCTATTAGCAGTTCCACCATTTCTTTGGTCCCAACATGTCAGTGTAGTTGGGCAAATCAAAACAGCTGAATCTGTGAAAATCAACTTAAATCCTACTAAATCCTTGCCTAGAATTCCCCAATATCCCCTGCAAACAGAAGCAGAGGAATGTATTCACCCAGTAATTGTGTCTCTTTTACAACAGGGAATTAGTGTGTCCACTCAAAGTTTTTGTAACACACCAATTCTTCCTGTTAAGAAACCTGGAAAAAATGTTTACCGGTTTGTACAGAACTTGAGAGTTGTTAATTCTGTTGTGTTACCCATTTTCCTGTTGTTCCTTATCCTGTTACTATATTGTCTTGTATTCCACCAACCTCTACATATTTTACAGTTGTGGATTTATGTTCTGCTTTTTTTCTATCCCTATTTACCTGATAAGTGTGACCCAGATGTTCCCCAAAATGGATACATCCCCCCATGCTGTGTGATCAAGGGCCAATAAACTTGAGCCAAAAGGCGGGGCTTGGAAGGACAGCCCCCAGACCAAAGGCCAGGAGACATGGGAAAAGGGGCTCGAAAGGATGACCCCCCCATACGAGATACATGAGCAAAGGGGGGACTTGTAAAAGGCAGAACCAGAATGGGGCCCAGTCACCATGGAACTTGGCAAAAGTAGGTCACTCATGTGGGACATCAGCTTGAACTTGGGAGAAGGGTTGAAGGGAGGATGCCCAGAGAAAATCATGGAGCCATTAAGGAAAAGGGCATTATTCCTGTTAACAAAGCACTGGTGATCATGACTCATGGCAGCAACATTCCCCAGACAAGGAAGGCTGTAAGCACCCTGGAAACCAACACCCTAGAATCCAAGTGTCACTTTGTGGCACTTGATTCATACCTGGTGCCTCCTTTGTATCAAGGAAGTTTCTTCCTCCCCACCCTAACTATTGGCTAGCCACTTTTTATTTACCTTTTCCCCATGTGTCAATGGTATCTTATGCATCTAGGATAGCCCTTGTTGTGATGGAAATAGAACTTTTGGTTTCTCCCTTCGTCAGCCCATTGTACACGCCCAACTACCCAGCGTAGCCTCCCAATAACTGCCCCTGGTTTCCTCGTCAGAGAGAGAAAAATCTTGGAACGCAGATTCAGGGGGTTCGCTCTGTATGTGTCTGTGCTAAGGGGTCTCCCAGACTTTGGTCTGCTCCTCCCCCCTCTCCCCCCTGAACTTCACTGGATCCTGGGCTGCTGATCCCTTATGCAGTCAGCTAGGAGAGGTAAACTATAGGTCCAGACTCTCTCTCTCTCTCTCTCTCTCTCTCTCTCTCTCTCTCTCCTCTCGCTCTCACTGTGCCTTCACTGGACTACCCCCCCTTTTTCTCCTATCTTACTTTCACTTTCCCCGCAGCATGTTGTATTCTCCCTCGTGTATCCTGCCAGCCAGACCGGGGCTGTGTTTCTATATTCAGTATAGGTGTGTGCATGTTTCATAACCTTGCCTTTTTGGTAAGCCAATAAGCCTTGTTCAATTTTTATTGAAACATTTGTCTCTTTCTCTCTTCTTCTATTTTGGGAGGGGAACATACCCTGACTGTGGTGTGTACCTGTCCTCAGACTGATCCTTTTTGAACACGTGGAGACCCCTGGTTTAAGAAATTAAGCTAATTCCCCCACGAAGTTAAGAAGCGGTGGATATTGGGGTACCCATCCCCCAACAGGGGGTTCTCCTGTTAACACACCCTGACTGTCAATTTCTTTTTGCCTTTACCTATCGAGGATGTCAATACAAAGATTGCCAAAGGGCTATACTGAATCACCTTCTTTTTTCTGAAATTTTAAAGAAAGATCTAGATGATGTGATTTTTACAGAAGGCTCTGTCTTAATTCAATATGTTGATGAGAGTGCCTTTAGTTAAATAACTAGGAATAAAAGGTTTGTAAATTAGAACTAGTGAGAAGTACCATAACTGGTTCTCCTCCTACCTCTCTGACCGTTCCTTTAATGTGTCTCTCTCCAACTCCACCTCCTCCTCCTTCCCCCTCTCAGTTGGTGTTCCTCAAGGCTCTGTTCTTGGCCCTCTCCTCTTCTCAATCTATACCTCATCCTTAGGCAAACTCATTGCCTCCCATGGCTTCCAATACCACCTCTATGCTGATGACACTCAACTCTATCTCTCTACTCCTTCTCTCTCTCCCTCTGTTCAAGCTCGTCTCATCAACTGTCTCTCTGACATCTCTACCTGGATGTCTCAACGTCAACTCAAACTCAACATGGCTAAAACTGAACTCCTTATCTTCCCCCCTCATCCTTCCTCTCCTTCCTCACTGTCAATAACTATTGATGGAGTCACCATCCTGCCTGTCCCCCAAGCCCGTAGCCTAGGCTTCATCTTTGACTCAGCCCTTTCTTTTAAACCCTACATTGACTCTGTTGCTAAATCCTGTCGCTTCTCCCTCCATAACATTGCTAAGATTCGCCCTTTTCTCTCTGTCTCGTCTGCCAAAACTCTTGTTCATGCTCTGGTCATCTCTCGCCTCGATTACTGTAACCTCCTTCTCACTGGCCTTCCCCGGTCTCACCTTTCTCCCCTCATCTCTGTCCAAAACTCTGCTGCCAGGGTCATCTACCTCGCCAGTCGCTTCGACCATGTGCAGCCCCTCCTCTCTTCGCTTCACTGGCTTCCCCTTCCTGAACGAATCCTGCACAAGCTCCTAGTCTTCACCTATAAAGCTCTTCACAACCTTGCTCCCCCCTACCTCTCTGCACTTATCGCCCTCCATACTCCAGCCCGTGCACTTCGCTCCTCCTCTGTCCCTTCTCTCACCCTTCCACGCCTTCCCTGCTCCCCTAAGCGCCTTCGTCCCTTCTCACTTGCTGCCCCCCATGCCTGGAACTCCCTCCCTGTCCACATCCGCCTTGCCCCCTCCCTTCATACCTTCAAATCTCTCCTTAAAACTCACCTCTTTCGCTCTGCTCTGTCTGACTCTTTATCCTGCTGAGCCACTATTCCTATACCTACGATCTGTTTACCCTTATCCTTGCCACATGGACCTGCCTGCTGTCATTCTCATCGTAACCAAGCCAAGTACGTGCACCTGAGACCTCGCATCTTCATGAATGTTAGACCCCTTGTCTCTCCCTCTGTTCCCCTTCCTATGTCTCTCCCCCAGCTCCTGTCTCTCAGATTGTAAGCCCTAGGGGCAGGGACCATGTCTATTTTATTACTTTGTAAACTGTCAGGTACACTGATGGCGCTATATAAATGTTTGTTAATAATAATAATAATAAGGTACTGGAACAAAAGCTGCAGGTTTTGTTTTTGTGCTTGTTATCTTGTGGTATCTTGTTTGTGTTTAAGTGAAGAAATTAATTGAAATGATAGGGCAGATTAAAACTGCTAATGAAGAGAAGCAGGGGGGCAAAGCTATCAGAGTGACCCTACTGCTTCCACAGTACCCCAGGTGTGGAGCCCCCCCACTCCCGACAGCCAAGTAGAGAGTTCTCTTTGAGTAGTTTCCAGAGAGGGATAAATGTTATGCTTGGTTCCCGGATGGCTCAGCTAAATATCTCAAGGAGAGGCGGGTTTGGAAAGCAACTGCTTTACAACCAGCTAAGGGCACCGCCTTAATTTAGCATGGGAAGGGACACTCTATCCTATAATGCAGAATTGATGGCCATGGCTATGACCTTTCAGAATACGCTGGAGATGTCCCAACCCAAATTACATGTGTATAAACTTATGGGCCATTGCAAATACAAACTCTTTGGGCCCCCAAATGAGAATAAATAATAATAAAATATAATAAATAAAATAAATAATAATAATAATAATAATATTTTTTTAAAATTGATTAATCCATGATGGGCTGTTGTGGGGAGATGATTTGTGGAATTACGTGATTGAGATTATCTGGAAAGTCCCTGTGACAATGCATCATGTCTATGCCAGGGACCCCTTCCCAATTACCCAATAAACTAGTGTTGTGGATCAGATGGTCCAGCCCCGAGGGGTGGATGCCCCTAATGACATCTTGTGGGGAAATAAAGGGTATTTTCAGACATTACAAGATCACAGTCAACCACAGTGAATACCCACCTGTGGTCACTGTGACTCACACGTCTGTTTGTTGGCCGCCAGATGTTCGCCACACTCAATCCCCACATGGAGTCATTTTCAACCATGCTTCCCGGGCTAGCCGCACCAATTCCCCGGGAAGTGTGGTGAAAATGAATCCCAGCGGGGATCAAAGAAAAGTAATGTCTGGTCAGTCGCCACGGCCCGGACTCACTAGCGGGAGTCCGGACCATGGCGAATTCAGCCAGACGCTGCGGCGGCATTGGCCCTGCCACCCACCCGTCTCCCCAGAGGGCGGGCGGTGGGGAGCGTGGAGGGGGCAAGGCCGTGCAGCCACACATTCCCTGCCCCCTCCCCGATTCCCCACCAGGATCCCCCGGCACATCTGGTACGGCATGACGGGGTCATCCCGGCGGGGGAATCAATAGATTGATTTCGTGACGGGGCCAACTGGCCTTGTCATGTCTGAAAACACCCAAAGAAAGATTCCTATGTTTTATGCTACAGCCAGAGGCACTCCCTGTCCTGTGAATACTGTGAGCTGTAGTAACACACTGCTCAAATGAATGAGACAGCTTACCCCTATGGGTACCTTGCAGGGGTGGGCTAAGTTGGTGGCAATTAAGGCACCTGATTGTGATGGAAATGAGATCACCTGGACAGACTCCGGTGCCCATTTACCCGGTATTGAAATAAACAAGGTTGTAAGTGGGGTAAACCTTCATATCCCGGCTTGCTTTACCTTCCACACAACCTTGTGGATTGGACTCATGGAGGTGACTTGCGCTGGGATATCTATTGCTCATCTTCATGCCCGGCAACATCTGGAGTGTAAATAACCTGGCCTTCTAGGGTACACTCCCCTGTTAAAAAAAAGACGCTGTGATTGGAGGTCACACACAGCAGGGTGCATGACTTAGCAAATTTGTCATGGCAGTAATAGCCACAGGTGAAGGGAATACATACTGAGTGATGAGAAATGGTGGCTCAATACTTATTTATCTCAACAGAGGCAAACTGAAATGGCAGGAGTAATCAACAACATGATTCCTGCACCTTTAGATGCAGCTGTGAACCTCTGTGTCAGAGCTACATTGCTTTGCTAGGAAATAGCTTTTGTGTATGGTTTTAACATTTATGTTTATATTTTGCAGAAAGTTTACCATTCCTTCTTGCCTCGCACCAACATAGCTTTCTACTTCCTGGTGGGGGCTACTGAATTTATTGAAGGAACTGAGATGTTTGTGTGTTAATTTCCTTATGCTGTTAACAATAGGGAAAATATACTTAATTACCCAAGGCAGATGAATTTTTACTTTGGCCTTGCACCTTGTTGCAATAGTATTGATTAGTAGTATGCTAATTGTTTAATGCTTTGTACATGTGCCATCACATGTGTAAGACGTATCATTGTTTGAAGAAACGTGAAAGAGGATTACAGGCCTCAGTTGGAAGAATATAAATGTCCAGGGGTGGAATGTAGTGAAAAGATTGCGAGAAGACTCTTGTGAAACCAGAGGAGCCAGATTAGTGGGCATTTATACATCTTAGTTTGGTCTGTATATGTTTTAGAAACCATCTTGATTGACAAGTGTGTAAAAACATATAAATTGAGAACTGACAACCCATTTCGTGCAATGGATATAACTTATGTAAGTCTCCTATGGCAACTCTTAAAGATGTTGCCCTCCTTCAGGATCAGGCTCCAGAAAATGAAAACATGACTGGCATGCTCCAAATTTCCCTACTGTGGCTCAACAATATTGCCAGACCTGCCCCATCTGTCTGACTCACAATGTGGGCAAACATGTAAAAACACAAAGGACAGCACACACCCCACCATGGGGGCCGTTTGTAAATATTCAGATTGATTTTATTCAGTTACCAAAAATTTTATCATATGAATTTGTATTAGTGCTTGTTTGTATGTTTTCTGGATGGATAGAACCCATGTGCAAAAGCTGACACTATTACAGTCAGTAAGAAACTTTTAAAAGAATTTATCCCTCAAATCGGGATTCCTTTGTTTATCAACAGTGACAGAGGAACTCATTTCACTGGCCAAGTTATGAAAGAGATTTGCAAGGCCCTAAAGATTCAACAGAACTTTCATTGCTCATATCACCCTCAGTCTGCAGGGGCAGTGGAAAGACAGAATGGCATCTTGAAAAACAAGATAGCTAAAATTTGCCATGAAACAAGTCTCAAATGGCCAGATGCTTTGCCTTTAGTCCTCATGAGCATGAGATCATCATGCAACAGAAGGACTGGCCTATCACCACATGATATTTTAATGGGAAGGCCTGTGAGGCTCCCTAGTTCCCTACTTATATCAGCCCATGTAATGAACATTGATTTGGTTGATGAAACTGTTCTAACCTATGTCATGCACTAATTAAGTGTGTCAAGGCTTTTCATTCACAGGTCTAGGAAGCCCTTCCCCAGGAACCTCGTGCAGCGTGTCATGACCTAAAACCAGGAGACTGGGTCCACAGAAAGGTTCACCAGAGGAAGATAGCCTTGGAACCTCACTGGAAAGGTCCTTTCCAGGTACTTCTTACCACCAACACTGCTGTAAAGTGCCAGGGCCGTCCATCCTGGGATCATGCCTCACATTGTAAAAAGACCTCTGCACCTGTAGAAATAAGGTCAGAGAAGCAGGTTGAAACTGCTGGTAACCTCTCCCCTGCACCAGAAGAGGATTTACCACTCCAGAGCGAAGAGGATGTACCACCACAACACCCTTACCACCTTAGAGGGAAGAGAAAAGACCCTTCCAAATAGTTGGTTCTCCTACTGGATTTGTTTCATTGCCTTCTGGATAGGCTGCACTGCCGTTATCTGCATAATTCTGTTCTGGACTGCCCAAGACACAGAAGTTAACTTTGACTGTTAACATGCCAGTAAAAAAACACCTAACACCAAGAGCAAACCACCCTATGCAGATTGAAAATACGTTCTTATTAACTGAACAACTTCGTAGGGATCTGAATAAGTCTAATTATTGGAGTTGTGCTCACATTCCTGTACATGCCCATGGAGGTGTCCCTATGTATGCCTACCCGCTTAATAGTACTAAGCTTGAAGCCCCATACATGTCTGAGTTACCTCCACACTCCACCTGGGCAGTGGTACAGTGTAATGTTTCTGAATATATATATATAATTGCTTCTCAGCATGTCCCAATTTGCTTGCAATGTAATGGCACTGGTTATTTTGTAGGTAATTCCACTTGTAATGTCACCATTGTCAAAAATGGAGCAGTACAGAACAGTGTCTTCCTTCCTGATTACACCCCTACACATTATAATATAACAGGATATTACCATCAGGTTTTCATGTATACCCATACCT